>VZRO01002826.1:603737-732864 GCA_013397915.1 Daphoenositta chrysoptera | reverse complement strand
TGTTGCTAAATAATCTCCTGAGTATTTAAATTCTGTGTAGGATCCTTTTCTGTCTTCCAGGTTCTATTGGCAGATGTATACACGGGGTTGGTGCTAAACAGGAAGCTGTGAGCAAAAATATATATTAAAGTAGTGAGAAATACAAACTAGGCCTTCGGACATGTAAATGGGTCATGAAAAATCTGGTTTTATGTAATTCAGGTAGTGTCTAGAAATACTTGTAAACAGTGCTTGTGTTGAAAGATCCAGATTAGAAATGTAATGGCTGAATGTAATAATTCGTAGTGGATTTATGACAAACGTATATTTTTGCTCATGGTTCTGGTTTTTTTAATGTTGATAAAGTAGAGTTAGACATGAAAGTTGCATTGTCTAAAGTTATCACAGGATGGTTTGGGTTGGAAGGGACCTTAAAGATCATCCAGTTCCAGCCCCCTGCCATGGGCAGGGACACCTTCCACCAGACCAGGTTGCTCAAGGCCCTGTCCAACCTGGCCTTGAACACTTCCAGGGATGTGGCAGCCACAATGTTCAAAGTCATTCTCCCTCATCACTCCATGCCCTTGCAAAATGTCTCTTTCCAGCTCTCCTGTAGCCCCCTTTATGTAGTGGAAGGTGCTCTGAGGTCTCCCCAGAGCCTTCTCTTCTCCAGGCTGAACACCCCAATTCCCTCACCCTTTCCTCACAGGAGAGGTGCTCCAGCCCTCTGATCATCTTCGTGACCCTCCTCTGGACTCGCTCTGGCAGGTCCATGTCCCTTTTCTGCTGGGGACACCAGAGCTGGGTCCAGGGGGTGTCTTACAAGAGCAGTGCAGAGGTGGAGAATCGCCTCCTCACCCCGCTGGCCACATTTCTTTTGCTGCAGCCCAGGGCACATTTGGCTTTCTGGGCTGCCAGAGCCCATTTCCAGGTCGCGTTGAACTTCTCCTCCACCAATATGCCCAAGCCCTTCTCCTCAGGGCTGCTCCCAATCCATTCCCCACCCAGCCTCTATTTGTGCTTGGGATGCCCTGATCCAGGTGTAGGACCTTGCATTTGGACTTCCTGAGCCTCGTGAGGTTCTCAGGTCCCACCTCTGCAGCCTGTCCAGGTCCCTCTGGATGCCATCCCTCCCCTCCAGAGTGTCAGTCCCACCACACAGCTTGGTGTCACCAGCAAAGCTGCTGAGGCTCTGCTGATGCAGCTTTTTAAGTAGCTAAGCCAGTCTGTCATAGTAAAATGTAATACTGAAAGCTTAATTCCTTTCTAATACCCAGAAAATGTCTTTAGACTGCTGCTATTTTAAAATACTTATTTCTGATCTTTGACGAACTGAATACAAAATATTCCTGTAAACTTAGAAGGTATTAGCATGGAAAAAACTCTAATTTTTTTAACTCCTAGATGAAAGGATGCATCAAAGTTCTTAAAGACCAGCCTCCTAACAGTGTAGAAGGCCTTCTAAATGCTCTCAGGTACTCCTTTTTGTTTCTTGGGGGATTTTTTAATGTTTTGATATGAGTTTTCATTACTTGTCCAGGGCATTTTCTTTACAGCAAAGTATTCAGTGACTCTTAGAGGGAAAGGTGAATGTGATTATTGCAGGCTTTTCTTCCAATGTGTTTTGAGACAAGGATATATGAAGAAGCCTCTGGGTTTTAAACAGGATTGTGAACTTGCAGTTGTTCATTCTAAGATAACTTTCCATGCGTGGAGGTTAAGAATGAGTCAGTATGGCATGGCAAGTAACTAGAAATTGTTCCTTTTCAGAAAGTACTTAAGGCACAAGTCTCTGTTTTGCTGTAGAATAGATGAGACAAGAATTTGCCACATTAATAACTCAGTATATTAATCTAAAACCTACTAATTTGGTTCATAAAGCTGTATCTATAGTCAGTAACATGTTCTTTGTGTGGGTGTCCAGCATTGGAGAAGTGGCAAAAAGTGCCAAAATGCAATAGGCAAATGGAGACTTCATTCTTGTCCTTACTTGGAAAAGTATTATTCCTTTGGTAACAAATAACTGTAACTGGGTGTTGTTACTCATGCACTTGCCTGGAATGTGGAAGCTTTAATTTGTCTTGCCTGAAAGTGTCCAGTTGTAATTTATTTTCCTTATCTGTAGTGAAACTGCTTTAATTTCATTTGCTCTCTTTTTATTTTTTGTGTTACGATGTGGTTAATATTGCAATAATGTGGTATTGCAGGTGGGTTCTTTTGCAAAGTTGTTTTAGATTATTGGTTAAAATAAAAAAAAATCCATGCCTTATTTGAAACTTTATGTGATTATTTCCATGCTAAAATCATGTTAATCTCTGAACTTCATGTGCATGATCAGTCTTTGAGGAGGTGGTCAGTAAAAACACAGACTTCCAGAGGGAAAATGCTGCATTACCATTTACTTTCTGACTAGTTTATTGTGATTGCAGCTGCAATAATCACCAGTCTTTACTAATACCCCGTTTTTTTCCCATAATTGTTGAGACCATGAAAGGACATGGAAGGTGTAGATGGGGTTCTCACTGCACTGAGCAGTGACATTAACTTTTGTTTAATTACACAACCACAATTAACTTCATGGTTATCAGTGTGAATCCAGTCCCTGCTCTCAAGCTGTACTTTCCCTGCTCCCCCCCTTTCCATGCATGGATGCTGTAGCAGTCCTGGTTTTGTACATTTGATTGCTCATCTGGGTAGGATATTTAAACCTTTTCTAAACCACATTTGGATTCGTTAGGAAAAGATGCAGAGGTGAGCTGCTGTGTGCCTGTGTGATGAAAACAGGTTCAAGATGTCATCGTGACAAATTAAGTCCAAATCCAAGTCTTTGATTCTGGAGGAGTGAGAAGTTCTCTTTTTTTCCCAAGAGACAGATAATATGTTTCAAAAGCAAATGGAAGGTGGTATGGATTTTGGAGGGAGATCAGCTCTTTGTAATTTCAAATTCATCTGAGTATTGTAATCATGTTCAGCTTTTTCACATGGGCAGAATACCAAGTGCAATAACTTTTCAGGATTTCAGAAAACCTCAGGGTGCATGTTTGTTGAAAGTATAAATTACCAAAAAATACTGAAATCTACAGTGTTCTTTGTTCTTAACTTCCAAACTAAAAAGTCATTATACATTTATCAAGTGAACAAGTGAAATAGTACTGCAGTTGTGGATAACAATGAAAGTGCTAATTTAACATGTTACATTTAAATTACAAAATAAATTTTATTTGCTTTAAGATTAGTTAGGAAGGAAGATCAGGGAAATTAATCATTCAAAAAGTCTGCAATGAGGATATCTTTTAAAAATAGAGATAGCTAAGTTTTTTATAGTGATTTAAAAATATGCAGTTGTCCTAGAGAATTTTGAAAGGGGAAGGAGCTGAAATAAGCACATGTATGCTCTGTAGTTTTAGCAGCACAGTCACTTAACTAAGCAGGAAATTAAGCTGCAAAGTGGTTAAATGCATTGTCTTTGAGGGATCTTAGGAAGGTTTGGTCACTGGGAGTTTTGAAGAAGAGTTTCTGAAGCTGTTTTATTTGAAGATGTGTCCTGGTAGATAATGTCTGATGGATAATTACCTGTCACAGGTGGTGCTGTGAGTTTACTGTGAAAGCCAATGTCCACCTGAGGCTTATTTTGAGCTCCCCTTAGTGCAAGGCTGCTGGGTTATAATTCAGATTGATAATAGCATTTTCTGATCAGAATGTCTGATTTGAGTTCTCAGTAACCATGGAGTGGGTGATGATCCATGGCTGAGGGTTTTGCTCCGGTCTAGTCAGGTTGAGCCATAAACAAAGAAATTACACATTTGTAAGCTGAAGTGCCAATAGCATTTATGCTCATCTTGACTTTATTTCTGTGTTTAGGTACACAACAAAGCATTTGAATGATGAGACTACCTCCAAGCAAATTAAATCCATGTTGCAATAACAATTACCTGGAATTCGCACCTGCTGTAGACAGTATTCTGCAATGACTGAGATGCACAGATTTTTTTTTTTAGTGATTGCAACTACTATCTCGTTCATTCTTGCTTTTTATTTTCTCTCTTCCTGTTTACCCTTTTTTTTAATCACTTTCTTGTACCTAAGTAAGCTCAGACTTCTTTTCTGTGCCAAATCAATGAAAATTATCAATTCTGGAAAGTATTTCTACTTTTCAGAATAGCCATCCTAAGTGGCAGCTAATTATGCGTTGCATTTGGATTTCTCTGTACTGGGGAAAGATTTGTGACTTGAACTAAATATTTTTAAACTTGTGGTTTTTTTCTTTTTTTGAAAAACTAATATTTAATATTGCTTCTTCTGCATGGCAAGACTGCCTACTTCTGCTATTTAAAAATCCCTTGATGACTTCATTTTCTATTGCAGCTTATTTTCATGTGCAACCATGAGGAAACTAAAAGCAGATTTGTTTAAATTAACTGTGTTTGTACAAAATGGTACCCAACACAAAAGTTTTTTTAAATGAGTAAAAACTGTTTTGTTTAAAAGTTACGTTTGCATTTTGACTCATTTTTGTAAGGATGTATGTTGTATGTTTAACCTTTAATAACTAACGTTAAACTGTGGTGTGTGCGTAGCAAAATTACGTATGCATGTTCATGTCAAATGATTGGCTGTGGATAAGATAATAAAATCAGCTTTCATTTTTCTAAGTGTGGTTTGATTTACCAGTATTTTGAGTGAGATGTCTTCGTGCTCTTTGGATTTTTACAAAAAAATAAATTTATAAATTTTATATAGTGAAAACTCTGCTGTTTCATTACCAGTAACCAGTTGCCTAATCCACTGATTTAAGCCTAGTGTGTTTTAGGGTTCTTGCTCTCCACTCTGTGCTGCTTCTCTGTCCCCAGAATTATTACTCAGATGGGGTTTGTGGTGAGGAACTTGGTGAAACTCATATGGATCCCAGTGGACATTGCTGAAGAACCTACATCTGGGCTGCCTCCTCAGTACAGCCATCAAAAATGACATTGCAGATCAGGCTCTTTCCATAGCAGGGGTGGGGAGATGAACTCCCCTCGCTCTGTACTGGTGTGTACTCTTGTGGATCTAAGAATTTGTACTGTGTGAAACCTGAATAGTCACAGCATACTAAATAATGCTTCTTCTTCGGGTAACAATTTATAGCAACAAGTCTTACATAGGTTGGTGAAGAAATTGAAGCTCTTTTGGGAGGGAAAGGATTGAAGGGGAAAATGTAGAGCCCTTCTGAAGGACCTTGGCATGTTGGAGAGAGGAACTGTCTGAAGTTCAGCAAAGGCAAATGCAGGGTCCTGCTCCTGGGTGGGAACAACCCTGGGCACCAGCACAGGCTGGGGGCTGACCTGCTGGAAAGCAGCTCTGTGGAGAAGGACCTGGGGGAGAAGAGCTGTCCATGAGCCAGCAGAGTGTCCTGGGGGCCAAGAAGGTCAGTGGTGTCCTGGGGTGCATCAGGGGGAGCATTGCCAGCAGGTCAGGGAGGTGATCCTGCCCCTCTGCTCAGCCCTGGTGAGGCCTCACCTGGAGTGATGTGTCCAGTTCTGGGCTCCTCAGGACAAGAAAGACAGGGAGCTCCTGGGGTGGGTCCAGTGGAGGAAAACAAAGATGATTAAGGTACTGGAGAATCTCTTATGAGGAAAGGCTGAGGGAGCTGGGCCTGTTCAGCCTCAAAAAGAGGTGACAGAGAGGGGACCTCATCAATGTCTGTCAGAACCTGCAGGGAGGTGTCAGAGGATGGACCAGGCTCTGCTCGGTGCCCAGCAATAGGACAAGAGACAATGGGCAGGAACTGATGCACAGGAAGTTCCACCTGAAAATGAGGAAGAACTTCTTTACTGTGGGGGTGACCATGCACAGGAACAGATTGTCCAGAGAGGGTGTGGAGTCTCCTCACTGGAAATACCCAAGAACTGTCTGGACACGATCCTGTGCTGTGTGCTCTGGGATGACCCTGCCTGAGCAGGGAGGTTGGACCAGATGACCCCACTGTGGTCCCTTCCAGCCTTAGCCATTGTGGGATTCTGTGAAAACAAGAATTGAGAATGAATAGAAAACTGGAAAATGGCCTGTTTTGCCCTGATGAGCACACATTAGTGGTCCTCGTGTGTGGCACCGTTGTGGTTATGTCTAATGTGAGTTGTCAGTGTTCTGGAAAGGAGACTTGAAACCTGCAGGCAAGTGTGAGCCCCTCAGCTTTATTTGGTGCACAAGTAATGTTTTGAAACTTTGCCTAGCATGCTGGCTCCAGGTAGAATGTGTCAGTGTGACCATGCTGGATTTCCTATGGATACCCCTTCTGTACCATCAAGAAATGTTTTGCTTTTAATCTTTTGTTTGTTTGTTTTGGAAAGAAGAGATCTGCAAAATCGTAAATCATGATGCTTGAAGACTTTGAAGGAGGTTTGGGTGTGTATTGTGGGTACCTGTATGTCCATCTGTTAGACAGGGCAATACATTTTTTCTTTCCTGCCAAAGATGCTTTGCCAAGGTCTCTGCCACAGAGAAATCAACCCATGTGCTTTGCTGGCCACAGGAATAAAATACTCTTTGCTTTGGTATGATACTACTCCAGTCCTTTTGGCAATATCACAGTTGAATGAAGCTGATAAAAGAAAACTGGATTTGTTGGGGGTTTTTAAAAAGGAAAAAAAAAGTCTTCCCCAGAATCATGTGATTGTTACAAACTGTATACAACTGCAGGGATCTGAAAGGGAAACTGTCCTCATCAGTTCATCACCCTGAGGACAAAATAATAGTTTAGTGTCAGCCTTGTTGCTGCAAATACAGTTAAGGAGTAATAATCCCAAGAGGAGCAAATCATGCTCCTGTCCAGTGTTATTTTTTGGAAGTAAAGCTTTCTAAAGGAAACCTAATTTACAGAAAATGGGTTTTAAGCACAACTTGTGTATCTGACAGGTTTTTTACTTCTGGTCTCATTAAAAAACATTTGAAACAGTAAATCAGGCCTGAGTGCTGTTGTAGCAGAACCAGCCATACAGCGGATTCCTCCTTTGTCTTGCCTCAGTGGCTGCTGACTAAAACAACACAATTTCTTCAGCTGACTCTTTTGAACATATCTTCCTTTCTGCTGCCCTGACGACATCTTTGCTTTTAAACATTGTAGTTCTTGTGGTCTGAGAGTAATTGGAGCTTTCCTTTTTTCTCCTCTGGCATTTGTGTTTTGCAGTTTCTCTGTGTACGCAGCAGGGACGGGAGATCAGAGCTGGCTTGCCTTGGAGTTGGCTGGCCCACAGCTCCACAAGCTTCCCCACTCATGAGCTTTCCAAGAAAACAGGCTCTTCCAGGGCACCAGGCATCAGCTGTTTGCAGTTTTGTGCTGAAACTGCTGTGTGTTCCTGCTCAAGCTTTGGTGCTTGTTGCTTGCAAAACCACTCTTTAATTTTGCCCACTTCATTTTATCTGTGCTCGTGGACAGGAGAGTAGCTGGCAGGCCCAGCACTAGGTATTGGCCACTAAACAACCTCTATGTAAGTTTTGGGGGAAAATTTGCACTGTTTGGATGGCTCCACCCTGTTGTATGTGATAGCCTGTAATTTTGGGGGGCTGGGCTGGGTGGCACTCAATGGTTAAAATAAATGCTATGCTCAAAATAGCCCCTGTCCCTGTGCTGTGAGCTGGTGTAACCAGCCTGTAGCTGTTGTGGGTGAAAGGCCTTCTTGTGGTGCTGTGTCTCTGAGTGTAAACTCTATTGCTCCTTTTTTGAGAGCCTCAGATTCCAGGCACAGATGGGTCTCTGGGGGAAACATCTCCAGTGGTGTGTGTGACATGTGTCACAGACAGTAAGGAGGCTGCATGGCTGACAGTGTGTGCCACCCCCAAGCTCTGGGATGGTCCTGCAGTTCTTCAGTACCAGCCTGCTTGAGTGATGTTGATTTCGGTTCCTTAAATTTCACGTTAAATTATGGAAATGTCTCTCCTAAAAAAGTGTCCTTTCCTGCCCATATCTTCTGTTTATAAACCACATCGGGATTTCACTTTGCCACAAACACTGCCTATTTCCATGGAGTTATATTGTGGTTGGAGCAGATCTGGAGAGGAGGACCCTGAAATGGCCTTGTTGCAAGTGGACTTGGAGCATTCCTGTGCAAACATCTCATTCTGGATGAACTCTCCTCTGGCTGCTTTCTCCTGGCTTGCAAGGACAATGCCAGCATCGCTTACACAGCAGGGACGTGATTGATTACTCTTCAGATTGCTGCTTCACTAGAAGGCTGCTCATCTTCCTTTTCTTTGGGTTTCTTAAGTTTGGTGTTGTCTTTCTGTGCCTGCAAAGACTTAGACTTGTGAAACAACTAACAAGGAGTAGTTAAGGCAGTTGCTGTGAGTTTATAGTTAGTTGTGGGATTTGAGGAGTGTCAGCTGAAGTTCACTGTGATGTTCCCTGGTGCTGCAAACACATGTACTCACAAGTCCTGTTGGATGCAGGAGGCATCCTTGAGGGTGCCTTTTTTGGCTGTGGTGATGGTGTTGCTTATTTCTCAAAATCTTGAGAAATAACTTTGTGAAGCAGCTTTTTTTATCAAAACAGAAAACTAGCTCTAAATTACCAAGCTGTTTGCTCTTTCTTGCACTTTTAGTCTTTTTACCAGCCTAAGGAAAGTTTTTTGAGCCCTTCTCCCAAGCCCAGTATAATGCCTGCTGACAGATAAATATTAGCAGCTTGGGGGCAGTGGAGCAAGGACTAAAGCAATCGCAGTATAAAGTTCATGGTATCAGTTTGCATATGAATTTTGTAATGAATTGCTGTCACACACGGTATTTAAAAACTGGACAATTGCAACTAACTTGGTGCCTGGGATCTGGCCAGTGATCTGCTTCCCCCTGTGCTAATGACCCTCTCAGGCTGCTCTCATCCCTCAGTTTTACCACTGTGATAAAGGTGCCTGGACAGGGTTACCTCTCCTGCCAAGGTTACAACAAAGAGCTGTCCTGGTGAGCAAATCTAGCCAGGTCTAAGCTGGTCTCTCACATCTGTGCAGTGCTGTGGGCTCTGTCCCAGCGGGAGCAGTGAGAAGTGGGTCTGGGTGGGGTTCTCTGGGCCAGTGGTGAAGTTATCAAGCTGCTGCAGGTGTGTTACAAACTACAAGGCTTGGCCAAGTGGTAGAGTTGAGCTTTCTCAAAGGGATCTGGCAGATTAAACATGGCTCTTTCTGATCTTCTGAACATATACAGGGATACCACGAGCTGCAGGAAGCTGTCAGATAAAGCCAACACTGCTGAATCACTTGAACCCTTGGATGTTTTATTATGTGGATTCACTGCTGTAATTATTTCACCAGCAAATGCTTGAGTGCAGCTGGTAACAGGATACACGGACTTGGTGTGTCATGAACGTGCTTCCTGAGGTTGCCCTTGTATGTGAGTAGTCTTGAAGCTCCCAGGGCCACGTTTACGTGCAGGCTTTCCTCAGTTGCCCTGCTCAGTCATGTCTGTGTTTCACAGCTACAGCTTCACCCAAGACCCTTTGTCTTCCTTTCAGAAGTAGTCATCTTACCTTTCCTATATATGGAAGTGTGTTGGTGCTGTTAGTTACCTTCCATGTGCCTCTAAGAAATTATTGAGGACAGGTCTTAGGATGGCTCCTGAGACCTCAGTTTGTGCAAGAGGAGTTGGAGAAATTCAGGAGGTGTATTTGTCTTCTCCCCCTCAGCAGTGTGCTGTGAACTGTGGCAGTCTGCTACCCCCTGCAGGCTCCTGCCCCAGGGCCCTGCATTCCCTGCTCGTGCTTGAGCCCTGTCCCAGAGCCAGCACGTTCCTGCAGGGTTCAGGGATGTCCAGGAGCTGAGGCGAGGAGCTGCAAGCACCTGGTGACCGTGATGATGAAGTGAGATATGGGAGTGCTGTGCCACGTCCTGGTTCCTGCCATGGGCTTCCCTCATTAGAGGTGGCAAATTCCTGTTGCTCCCAAGGTCTCTAGAAGAGTGTTTCTGTGCGTTCTCCCCTTCCTTGCCATTCAGGGTGTGTCACTGATGTCCCCATCCTCAGAAGCAGGGAGAACTCCACTGCAGGTAACAGAGGTGGCCCCTGTGCTCATGGGAGTCTAAGACAACCCCAAGTCAGAGCTGGTCTGGCAAGAGCTTGTATCTGGCCTGATCTGTGGCCTGACCCATCTCTTCCTTGGATACTGGCAAGGAAACAGCTGAGCTGCTGATTTTGTCCTGGCTCCCCATATTCCTGCATTGCGTGATTTCACATGTGCCTATTGTGTCAAAGTGATGCTTGAACATTGGCCAAATGATGGGCCAGTGTCCAGGCCTGGGAAAGGAGTATGTGCACACATCCAGCTCATCCAGTGGGCTGGAAACACACCCATCATGTGAAGGGGCACATGAGATGTGTCCAAGTGCAGGGTGGAGGGATATGAGATGTTGCAGTACAAAACTGATGTCCCCATAACCAGCTATGTGACCCCTGATCAGAATTGGTGAGATTAAACAGTGTGGGAGTGTGTTACTGGAACATGTGAGCTTAAGTAATGTGGCCTTCCTAACTGTGCTCCTTCTGGCTTTAAAGCAGTTGCCTTTATCATCTTTAGTACCCTTACTGTTGTTTTTAAGATGATAGACTCTACATTCAGTACGGTACATCTTTGAAATTACTTGTAGTGCCTGAGAGTGAAATGCCACTTGGAAGCCCGGACTAGAGATGGTTTCTGTGTGTGGCAGCTGATTGACTGTCCTGGCTAGGAGAATGATGATTTAATGCCATTGGAAGGAAAGTTGGCTGATGTCACGAGGAGTTTCCTAACGCTTCTCTTACGCTAACGTAAACATCTTGCAAGAGAAGTGGAAGGGGGTGGCTCCTTGGAAACATTTAATCTGGACTGAATAAAGGGCAAGAGGTGTCCATTAAGAAATTTTACTGCACTGAAGTGGCTCAGGCTGACTGACAGGTCTTTTTCATCTTAAATTAAAGTTTGCACTGGAAATTATGTTTATGAGGTGTTTCTGCATAGGCAGTTCGAGGTGTCAAAATCCAGAAGCTGGGAAGCATTGGACCAAAACATCCTCCACAGAGCATTAATAATAACTGAAAATATAACTTTGGCTGGAGTTGCAGAAAGCTTTCTTTTGTATTGCATAAACCAAAAACTGCTCCCAGCAAAGCTGCTGCATGTCGGGAAAGAGAAAGCAGCCGTCCTGAAGATGGCAGTGATGCTCTTCTCAAACAAGCCCTCTTTACTGGCTGAGCGCCGCTGTTCTTTGAGAGCGACTGTCCCACCCGCAAACTCTCCCTCCTATAAATTACTGCAATATTACTTTTCCCTTCAAAGACTCAGTGATCCATTGCTCTCTTTATTTCTCTCCCCATTTTGACACATTAACACAACTTGCTTCATGCTCTGGCTTTGCAAATGAGGAGCAGTTGAAGCGGGAGCGTAATTGGGCGTCTGCTCTCAAGGAGGGAACGGGTTTGGAAACAGAACGGTCCCGGACTCCAAAGCTATGCCTCTGCTGATCTGCAAGTCTCTAAAGGGTTTTGAAATATGCTGTTAATCAAAAGCTAATTAAACATTTTAATTAGTTTTTACAGTGTGGGTTTTGTTACAGAAGGCTCTGTTTAGGTCCCCGTCATGGGAAGCTCTTGCTCGGGAAGCAGAGCAGGAGGGTTTCAGTCAGGTTTTTAGCTGAAGGACACTCAGCCTCACAGGCAGCATCATCTTCAGTGTCTGTCCCTCTTCACCTGTAGCAGGGAGAGCTCTCTCTTGTCAGTGAGGCTTTGGGAATGATGCTGTTCACAGTTCATCAGCTGCTTCCCTCCAGCCGAATGTTGCTCTATACTTGGCCAGCTCACTGTCCCTCCCATGTTTTGGACTCATATTTACCCTTCATGTCTGAGCCCTGGTCTCTGCAGCCCCTAAGAGCTCCCCAGCACAGGGATGGCTCATCTGGGGCTTGGATCTGGAAACCCTTAAAAGAAAGATCCGAAGGGAGACCAAGCCCACCCCATCTGCTCTGGGGATAGATTTCTTCTGGAGTCTAGGGAAGCTGGAGATCAGACCATGGGAAATGTCTGTGGTCTGAACCTAGATCAGCATTTCAAGTCAACCTATTACTGTGAAGTGCTCTGTGCATCTGTGTGTGTACATCTCTCTCATCAGCTTCTGTGCCGCTCCTGTCAGCACTGTAAGGTTACAATTAAACCTTTGCTGCAGGTAAGGGAGGAGCTGATACTGGGCACTGCAGGGGTTTATTCAGCCTGCTACATCTGCCTCCCACCCCTGGGCTGGGGCTTTTGCTGGATTCTTATTGCCCAAAACTGTTTGGTGTTTTTCTTTTGTGTTTTAAATAATGTCAATAACAACAGCCACAGCTTGAGACTACATCCAGCGCAGGGAAATTTCTGGGGTGTGATTAGCCTGAGGCTGGGAATATCCCACACTCAATTTCTCCTGTAAAGGAAGAGTCTAGCTCTCTGAATCTTCACTGCGTTTTTGGGTCTGAGCAAGCGGCCAAGGCTGTGCTGAGACGTCCAGAGAGTGACTCGGAGGGGCTGTGTAAGGGGATCGGAATTCGGTCAGTCTGCGCCGCTTCCTCCTCAGCAAGGCGTTGGAGATGGAGGAGGGCTGCTGGGGCCGGGCGCTGGGCAGGGTTTTGGGGACACGCCGAGGAGTGGCAGGGGCAGCAGGCACCCTGAGCCCCACTTCAGACACATCCTGATGCTTTTATAAACCACGCAATGCCTGAGCATCAGGGAGCAGGGCTCTGGACCTCAAACAACGTCTGTGTGACCAAGTCACTGATGAGATTTGAGACGCCCTTTTTAAGGGGATTTTGGTGCAAGGATAACGGATATGCTGATAGGCACGGTGTAGGCTGTAAATGGGGAAAGCAGACAAATTTACATTGCGTGAGTTTCCGGGGATGCTAATGGAACTGTAGTTCTTTTTCAGGAGTGATTTGGCCACTCAGCAGTTCTGTCACCTCTTCTAATCAACAGCCCGTTGCCAGAAATGCCCATTTCTCAGCAGGCAATGTCAGTGCTTGCTGAACCTCAGGTTTCAAGCACGAGATTTGGATTTGGGCCAGGAGGAAGGGCTTGTAACTCTTTAGTAACATCACTGGAAGATCAAAACCAATCAGCATGCAGAGGAAATGCTGCTTCCCACCCCATCAGTGTCCATTAGTGCTGCTGACCATTAGATGCCATCTCACAGAGGAGGAATTTTTCAGGAAAATGCACAAAAATAACGTGAATTTTTCACAGGGAGTCTTGCACAGTGAACAGCAACACCAAATGGGCTGCCCAGGACTGGTGTTGCTAGATTGGCCGAGTCCCACCAGAATCACCCTCGTCTCACTTTTTGGTTTTGCTGTCTGAATGCAGCCCCCAGAGAAGCTCATGAGGCTGGCTCAGCCTGTGCAAGTGCTGCAGTGGGAGTGTGCTGTGTTGCGTGGTCTGTACCAAAGTCAGGCCACTGCTCCCAGCATTCCAGCTCGTGAGGGGCTGTGCCCAGCCCCAGCTGGGTGGCACCACTGCTGTGGAGATGGTGGCACGTCATGGTGGCATTGTCAATGTGTGTCAGTGCTGCCACTTGCCTGTTGGTCATGGCACTGCCTGGAGGGCTCTGCTCGTCGTGCTTTGATCAGCTCCATGGGCTTGGCAGATCCTAAAGAAACCTGTCTGCTCCTCTTCTCCTCCAGTTCAGCCGTGGCTCAGCAGGGCCCCAAAAGGAGCCCCAACAGGCACGTTTGACTGGGCATCTCTGCCGAGGCTCCCTGCTCTCTGTATCGGCACTGCCTGACCTGCACAGCTCGGGTATTTCTGTACCTCCCTCTTGCAGGAAGAACCCACTCACCCCTGGTGAGACTGGCTGTAAATCTGGCACAGCCTGTAGCACATGGGGGCTCTCACTAGTCCAAAATGCTGCCGTGTGTCACTGGACCAGCACTGGCTGCTGCAGCACATCTGTTCTGGCTCCTGCCCTGTGTGCTGCTTTATCAGAGAATCATAGAATTGTTTGGGTTGGAAGGGACCTAGTTCAACCCCTCTGCCCCTTCTACTAGACCAGGCTGCTCTGTTGAACAGAGCCCTGTTCAGCCTGGTCTTGAACACCTCCAGGGGTGAGGAGTTCACAAGCTCTCTGGCCACCTCTCTGCATACCTGTGGCATTCCTCAGCTTGCACCTTCTCCAGAGGTTTGGGAGGGGATGGGGGGCAGGGGGTATTATTGGTGGGCTTGAGCCTATTATACCCAAGAAATCACTGGGTGGTGCAGACAGAAGTTTGTGGTTTACCATTAAATTCCTTTGGTGACCTGCTACAGCAAAAGAGCACACGCTTGGGCAGGAGTGAAACCATCCTGTGCTGTGGATCTGAGCACCATGGTAGCTGTAAGGAATACCTTTATATCCTCTGTATAACACCAAAACCCAACTGCTTCCACAATAAAGCACTCCCCACGGTCCTGCCTGGGCAGACTGAAAGCAGAAGGGGCTGTAACCTGGGCACACAGTGAGGTAAATTCGTGAGTCATTTGTGTTGAGGGACCCAGGCAAGGTTGGAGAGCTCTTGCTTTGGCTGCTACAAAATGGGTGGTGAAAATGTGTTGGGGGAAAAAAACCAGAACAATAAATGGATCCAACACTGTATGGAGGAAAGAGAATAAAGCAGACTGCACATTAATAATTAAAGTTTCAGAGAATTGAGTAGATCATATTGTATATCAGTGAGTTCTACAGTCTTCCCTTATTGCTTTATACAGTTAACCTGTAAAAGTGTTAAGGCTTGTGTCTCCTGCCATGGGAAGCTGTTTTCTCATTCTACCTTTCTTATATGCTAGAAAAACACTTATATAGTTTGCAGCAACTAATTCGAATATTTATGTGTGTGTGTAATATAAATGTGCGTGTATAAAACCCAGATATTTGTAATGGACAAGCTATTAATTTCAGTTCCTGGGAGAAGAAAAAAAAGGTAGCTATGGTAATGTTTTGCCTGTAACAAAACATCTGGGTTTACATAATAATATATTTCTATAATTACTGTAGAAAATCAAATGTTTGTAGCAAGCAAAGTATAAGTTACAATTGCTTTTCTAGGAATTTAGGAGCTGCTAAGCTCCCTCAGACCTGCAAGCCTTCTAGCCCAGGATTTTGACAATGACCAGAGCGGGGCAGACCACGGGTGTTCCAAGAAACCCTGCAACAAGCAGTTAGGTTATCCCTTATCTCAGAAAAGTTTCCATTCCTCCCCTTCCCTCCGTAATTAGAGGTTAGCTAATTCCTCTCAAATCATGAGAGTTTACATCTTTCCTGAGACTTCATTTCAAAAATAACATTAAATATTTACTGCTATAACTCTGGTCATGCTCGTTACTCATCAAAATGTCTAATCGTGGCTGGAGTCTTGCCAGGGCTTTGTTATCTTTCAGCTTCATCCCATTTTCCTTCTGCATGATAATCTAATGATGGGTGAGAGCTGTAGAATGACCAAATAAAGAATGGTAAGAGTTTGTGGAAATTACTGGAAAACAATAAACTTCTTCTCTATGTAGTTTTTCCATTTCATGTAACATGAAACTCTTTCAGCAGCACAAAAGCACAACACCACCACATTTTGGGATTGTTTTCCATCCTGCTAACTCTGTGTTGGTGACAATCCCAAAGCATGTTGCCCAGAGCTGGCCCTTTCTGATGGGAGCTGCTGGCTCAGAGCCACCTCAGGTGCTGGGGTCCAAGACCTGGGCTGGACCAGCCCCCTCCTCATCCTTCTCATGCACTGAGGGTGCTGCTGGAGGGCAGAGCTGCAATTATTGCCCTGCAGAGAGCAGACAAGGGGACCACTGGTGACCCAGGCACGGAGCTGCTTGGGCACATGGGATTTTGGACAGCCTGGGCACAGCGTGCTGTGGAACCTGTGCCATCTGTAAGTTGTGCCAGTGTGGAGGCAGATGTGGCCCTGGTGGGTGACACAGCCACCTTTGGCATAGAGGGGAAGCAGAGTCAGGGTTCAGCTTCCTGGAGGTGCACAGTGGGCTGCACACACCGTGTGCCTGGGGATGTGTCTCCAGTCAGGTACCAAATACCATCCCTGTGCTGAAATGGGGCACGGAACAGCCCACAGCCATGCCTGGTTTTCCTGTCAGCTCTGTGGAAAGGTGAGAGCAGCCTCATTGCAGCCTCAAGGTTTGATGTGACAGTGGTTCACTGCAGCTGGCAGCTCGCTGGAGCACAGAGCTCTTCAGAGACACCTTGGTCCCGCTGGGATCAGCCCCGTGGGGGCTGGACTGGTGTCTGTGCCTGGCATGCTGATACTGGGATGAAAGCAAGGCACTGGGGAATGAAACAGGGCTCTGCTGGGATGATACCTCATCACAGACTCCCTGGCTGGAGTTAGTGATGGATGAGATCCTGCTGATAGACTATCTACCGAGATATTATCAGGATGGATCTCAGTGTTAAAAGCTGGTTTGATGTAGTGGAGTTTAGTTTCCTTCCTTCTCCTATCTGTGATAAGACAGTGATGTTTAGCTGGGATAAATACTCTGCTGTGTCCTGCAGCCAGGGCTTTTTTTCCCCCTCCTCATTTGCATTAATAGCAGGCATTATTATAAATGTATTACTGTGTTCAGAAGGGAATTGTGAAACTGGCAGTTGAGAGTTTCTCAGTCTCTCTTGTAAGAGGGAGGCAGCTTTTGCTCAGGCTGAGTCAATATTTAATCTTGGATCCATCCTTTGCTGTATCTGCCTCCGTGGTCAAAGCTGATGAATAGAGGGGAAAACAAATTTAAGCTTCCTTTGGAAGTTTAGTGAGCATTCAGTAAATATTCTATTCAATATGGAGGAAGATTTGCATTTGGAAGAAAAATTCATAGGCACTTTCCGATGTTGATAGGTAGATCTTCAAAAAACAAAGCATCTTCCTGAAAATCTACTAAAAATATTGGTGTGTTTATTTGTATTTGAGTGCTAATGAAGGTACCTCAGGACCTTTGATTTAAAGATTGAGCACTCACAGTGCTAGGAGCTGTAGAAAGGGGTAAAAAATAGGAGAGCAGCTGTTCAGGTGATCAGATCAACGTGATTATTTGGTTACATATTGGGATACAACATGGAATGGAAGAGACAAATGAACTGGAAGAGCTGACTGGTCATAAAAGGAAATATTTCAAAAAAGACAATATCCTAATTCACAACTCAGTGGTCCCCAGGTGGCATGATTTACAGTCAGGCTGTGTGTCCATGTAGCAAATTTCGATGGAAAGTTTTCCAAAAAGTGGGAAAAAGCTGTGTGGCTCAGAACAGACGAGCCTCAGAGGTGAGGAATGATCTCCCAGATGCCTCGTGACCTCGTTGGCTGCCTCCACAACGACTTTTGGGTAAAGAGAGTCACACCTCAGCTCAGCCCTGGAGGGGCTGCTCAGGAGTGAAGCTGAGGCTCCTTGGGGTGGTGGTTTCATCCCATCCTAACCACTGCTGAAGATCACACTTGTTCTTCAGGCTTTGGTTATTGCTCCAGCAGCAATTTATCCAAATGAGCAGAGAGCCCCACGCTCCTTTCCTTCAGCTGCAGCAGATTCAGATCCTATTACTGTCTCCGACGACGTGGAATTGCTCTTTGTCAGATTCATTGCTGGTGCTTTCCTGCACGCGAGCGTGGGGCTGCTGCAGCTGGAGTACAAAGCTTTGGCCTCCACCCCCAGCACTCCTGACAGAGTGGCTGAGGTAGCACATAAACCCATCCTCATGCATTTAGATGTCTTCATCAGCAGAGAGAACCGTTTGGGAAAGGGACATTTAAAAATCTCTTTGTTGGGTTTATAGGTTCTTTAAAGCCACTTAGTCATTAGATAGCAGGTTAAAATTAGTCCATACAAGATGAGGCATCAACAGAGTCTTTTCCCAGAGCTCCTTATTAGCATTGATTTTTCAGTCAGGAGAAGAGCCGGGTAGTGGAAGATTAAATTAATGATGCTGCGGTCGGTACGGTTTGCCGGAAACGCCTGGCATCTTGTGCAGGGATCTTGTCACGTGGCTTTTCGGGACACAAAACCTGAAGATTCAGCAGCAAGAACACATAAAGGTCATTCTCATTTTAGGGTGTTATTTTGACTGCTGTGAAAACTATTTTTCTCCCTCTGTCTTTTCATTTCACTGATAGATGGTGGATGACGTGACACGATCCTCATTTTTCAGAACTTCATTTAGATAATTTCCTAATGATTGTGGTCTTCAAATTCATCCAAACACTTAGAAATAGTAAATTGATTCTTTCAAGAAAATCTAGTAAGAACGATTTTTTTTTTTTTTTTTTGGTTTGGTTGGTTGGGCGTTTTTTTCGAAAGCCACCTGTGAGGGAATGCTCTGCAAAATGGTGTGCTGGAAAGAGGGAATGAATTCCTAGTCCTTCTGTCTCACTGCTTGGCTGTTGCAGACCAAAGGGCTGATGTGACATCTTGAAATTTATGGGACTTTTTCCCCTGTCATCAGTGGGCAGCAGAGAGGTGGGATGGGAGGAGGCAGCCTGGCCAAGGGTGGAGCATGCCCTGGTACCTTCAGGTATCTCTCTCTCCTTGTGACTATGGGAGAATCAGGTGTGTCAGGTCAATCTAAAAAGGCAGGTAGTGATAAAACAAGGGGAAATGGCTTTAAGCTGAAAGAGAGTAGGTTTAGATTAGATATTCTGAAGAAATTCTTTACTGTGATGGGTTCATTGCTGCCATTTTCTGAAAGCAACGCTTGAATCAGCACAGATGCAGTTATATTATAAACTCATGGCACACACCCTTGGGTTGTAAAGTGTCTGTAAGACAAGGAAGTCAGAAAACTCTGGTGCAAATATACCCTGACATTTTCCATTTTGGTTTTTTCTACACTGGAAGCAGCAAGAACTGGATAGCCTGAAGTCTGTGTACTGGTGGTGTTGAGTGATTGGACCATAGAGCTTTATTAAGAAAAACTTGCAGGCCAGCTTGTTTTGCACCAGTGAAATCACCAGAACTGTAATCTTGTGCAAAGTTGTAATTACAAACTTCTTAAATGAGAAACAGTGATGACAAAATATTAATCATGATCTTTGCCTGGCAGTTGACCAGTCACCAGTGTTCTCCATAGACATTGTCAAAGTCCTGCTGGTAAGTAAGAAGTCCTTTTTTGGAGTGTTTGTTTTTCCTCGAAGCATTTCACAGGCCAATTTCCCATTCCACAGTCCAGTTCCAGCCCATCACTGGTTGGTTCACACTCTACAGGCTACAGACCACTGGTTTAGCAGGCACTTGGGGTTTGGATGAGTGAATTCTGTGGGAGGGAGATCTCAGAGGCTGTGGGGGAACAGAAGAGGTGACTCCTCTGAAGGAGCTGGCCTGAAAGTGACCGTGGAGGGGTCACAGGAGCCAGCTCTGTTTATTGACAGTCAGTGTGGTGTTGATGTGCTGAGCCCTATGGGGGTGGTGGCCTCTCTGGAGAGAGGGGACAGTAGCTAGGGAGAATTAGAAGGAAGGAGGGACTGGAAATAACAACTCTATCTCCCCTTTTAGTTATTTCTTTATGTCTTCAGACTCTCTTCCAGGGGGATTCTGCAGGTTTCCAAGCCCAAATTTTGCCTTGTGGGAAAAAATGAGTCCAATTGTTGTGGATGCTAACATGCCAAGCTGAGATCCTTGAGGAAGATGTGACCCCCTGTCACTGCAGATTCTTTAGCTCTCCTTCTGCCTCTCCTCAAAATCATGTGTTCAAGCACTGCAGGAACATCATGTCACCAACACTGTAGCAGCCAGTTGCTTTATTCTAGTTGATGCCATCATTTCATAAATCAGATCAGAAGACAACACTGGGTCATTCTGTCCTGACTGCAGTGATTAAGTAGATCTGTGCTATTAACTGCAGTTATCTTCTGAAAATGTCAGACTTCCTGCCAAGATCTTGCCGTGAATTAAATAAGCATCTGCTGGCTGAGGATTCAAACTCCGGATTGGAGGCAATCATTTGTAACTCTGAAATAAAAACCCGTGGATCGAGCTGTCCCTTGGACCACCAGATCCTTCATCTTGCTGCCCCTTGGTGTTGTAGTTCTGCACAGAAAACTCCTGTGCCCAGCAGTTTTGTACCCTCTTTATGGTTTCTTTCCAGCTGAGATATCACGTAGCTGACAGTTGTTTATTGGGAGGGAGCAGTGGGGAGAAAGAAGTTCTAAAGAAATTAAATATTCTTTTAAAATGGCAGATCTTTTTTCTGCATATCGACTCCGTTAAGTCAGTGGCTCCCTTAAACATCTGGCAAGTATTTTGGTTGTGTCTGAGAGACTTTGGAGGAGGAAATAACCTTGGCACTGGCGTTAAACGTAGTAAGACAAAACCGAGAGGAGAAGGAATTGCTGCTCTAAGGAGGGAGAACATTTGCCGCATTGCAAAATGGCACAGGGAGCTTTTACTGCAGGCTGAGCTGGGATTAACATCCCTGCAGCAATGTTTTGAACTGCCTCCCGATTGTCTGGAGATGGCTCAGGACCTGCCTCCCCCTGCCGCGGAGTGCGGGCCGTTAGCATTCTTCATCCACAAATGGATGCTGAATCACACGTCGCCCCTTTAATAGTTCCCTTCAGGATCTGAGGACATAAAACATTAGGAAACTTGCAGTGCTGTAATAAAAACCACTGGGGATGTTTGGTAAGACAAACTATTAGAGGTTTCCTTCTGTATAAGTAGTCCGTGTATGTATGTATATATATATGTGTGTGTGTGTATACATAATGTTTGCTTCAAATGAAGTGCACAGACAGAAAGTCAAAGCTTAATGTCCTCTTCCAGGTCAGGGCAAGAACTTTGATGTTGCTAACATGTGGAAACACAATCGATGCTGGATTTTGTGTATTGGGTTTTATTGTTTTCTTCGGATTGCTTTGCAGCCTTACGAGGATGCAGCAGAAATAAAATGCAGAGTCTTTACAACTGAAATGCCCTTTGTATTGACAGCAGATAGGCAGGGCTCCCAGCTTTTATTTCCCTTGGAATTTTGAATGTTATCTTGCCTATTGCACTAAACTTCTCTGAGATCCAGTTAACTTTACTGCTGCAACAGGAATATTCCCCTGGTGCTCTGAGGCTGCAGGAAGCAGGTCAGGCTGGTGGGACAGAAGGGGAAGGACAATTGAGTTGTCTGGCCTGTGCCTATGTCCTCACTTGTCACTGTTCCAGAACATTGGCTATATTTACCATTGCCTTTGCTTCCAGTGGAAAGATTCAAAATTGTGGATATTTGGAAGACTGTGTTCACTTGCAGGCTGTGGGGCATAAGGTCATTGTCACTCAGTTCCTGAAGTGGTTTAATGGCAAGGTTCAGCTAGGTTTGCTGGGTTCAGGTCCTTGTTTGTAAGGGTGTCTGCCTTAGCAAAGAAAGAGCATCTCCTGGAGCATCACTGCAAGAGCACCTCAGCTTTGGAACAACTGTGGGGCCTGGGACAGATGGGGATGGTAAATGCTCCCGCCTGCTTTGTGCTAAGGGAGTTCTTCCACACCAGTCCTGCAGCACTATCCTCTCTCTCCGGGCGAGGATTTCCCGTTTGGGAAGGGAAGAGTGCTGAGCTGTGCAGGCCACGTTTCTTTCCTGTTAATTCAGTGCTGTGCCAGGAGAATGGCCCCTGGGGGCTGGTGTCAGTGGCTCCAGGCATTTCCCCTCCCGGCACGCTGCAGCCATATGGACACAAGGACACACGCTGCTCTCACAGCCGGAGGCTTTGCTGCAGTTGACTTTTCTTCCCCTTAAACTTTCAATTCCCTGAGATAATACTCAAGCTCAGAAGCAGTGTGGCAGTGATGATCCTTTGCTTGTTGGCTGTAAGAATTTATTTGCTTGTTTATCACCCACCCTTGTAATACCTTAAACCCAAGGTCAGGACAAGAAAAGATTAAAAAGCCTATTTTATAGTTTCATGTAAATACCAGGGCCATCAGTAGCATTATCCCAGTAGGATGTTAGACCTCAAACTCCTATATTCTTGTATTTTTGCATAACTTTGTCAGTGTTTGCTGGGAGTAAAAACTGTTGTGTCACATCCTCAGCTGCTACAAACTGGCATGATGCCACTGAAGTCAAAGGGGGAACAATAATTTATATCACCTGAATTTTCTGGCATTGTAAAGTGGTGAGGAGGGGACCCAAATGGTTTCCCCACATGCCCTATACTGAGTGACCTGCTGTGTCCAACCTCTGCATGAGGGATTTATCATTTTCTTCTGTTGCTTGGCAGTTTAGTCTAACCCCTTTTCTCCACTTAATTTCTGCCAAAAGCAAAATAAGAGAAATTAGCCAAGTCTCCATCTCTCTGGATGCATCTCAAAATCCCTTGGAAATAATGTTACTGCATTCTAGTAATATTTGGCGTGGATTTTTTTCCATCCATGGTGTATGGCTACTAATTCTGGGTTTATCAGGCAGTTGCAGAGAGCTGTCTGTGGGAGTCAGGAGTACTGAGCATATTAAATCAAATAATTAATCTCCGTTACAATTTGGGGTGACATTTGTTGTTTTGTGAAATATGACAAGGAACCCTAAAGTTCAGTGGGAGATGGGAACACCCTTTTTGCATCAGGGGTTTTAACAAAAAATGAATATATATATGGGTGTGGGTAATTTCCCTTTTTTTTTTTTCACCTGTTTATCTGGTTTATCTTTTACATATCATCTCCAGTAAAATTCCTGGAGAAACTTGTTTCTTGACCATGGAATTACTTTTAACCACTTATTTATTTCCTTAAAATCATTAATCTACCAATTATTTTTTCCTGCTTCCTCACCTCAGTTTTTCTGCCTGCCACAAACAGAGGCACTCCTAACCTCCAACATTAATGATATCCAAGGGTAAGTAGGAACTTGGTGCAAATTTGCCAGATTATTGCTGATTTCTCCAGGAGAAGGAATGGAGACCATTACTCATGAGCTTTGAGTGTTCTTTAGCCTTTTGTATGATAAAAAGTGCTTTTTTGTGGGTCCAGGTACCACAGTGATGGAGCACAGATGGGGCTTGGACACAAAGGTACAAAGCAGGAAGCAATAGGGGTGCCAGGATTTGCACTTTACCCAGAGGTTGTTATTGCTCTGCACCTTAGTGATGAATTCTCAGCTCTTTCGTCCCAAATTGTGTGCAGTTAAAGGCAAGAGCAAAGAAGAGCTTGTTTCTCTCAGGCTGCTGGTGTCAGATATGGGAACTCCCAAAACTGGGCTGACAGTGGGGAGACGACATGCCCTCAGATGGGGTCAGGCAGAGGGTGAGGCCAAGAGAAACCTGCTTTATTTCAGCCTCTCTCACCTGGTTGATCTGAGCCTCAGCACTATTCCAGCTGAGGGTTTGAGACACAGTGAAACATTCTGTGAGAACCTGAAGCTCTCCAGGTACCTTTGTTGACAAAAATCTGCAGTGTTTCCGCTTCGACCCCAAGTTGACTTGGGGACCAGTTACCCGCTTGGTTTGTGTGAAGTAATGAGTTATTTTGTTCCATTCAAATCGTGTGCACACCATATGCTGTGGGTGAAGAGAAGGCAAGTTGTGCTGGGTTTAAAGTGCAGCCTTTTCGTGTGCTCCCTTCCCTCCTCCTGTCCTTTCCCCAAACTGGGAGCCCTTTTCACTCTCCTGCCCTTAACCTGAGCTCTGTAGGACACCAGCTAAGGGAACATACTTGCTTTGTATGGTGAATTAATGAGTTCAAATGGTCACCTTACACAGCAGAGATGTGTGGGAAAGAAAACCTGTGTCAATGTGAAACATGTGTGTGCCTGTCTAGAGGATGAGGCATCTGATTCATAAATCAGTGGCAGGGAGGTAAGGAGAGATGTGTGGGTTTGGTAACAACTGTCAGACTTAAATGGTGCATTTTACTCTTTTTCATCTTAAGTCTCCCAAGAAGATCATATTTTTGACTTACATGTTTTCTCTCTGGTGTTGGCCAGAGTTTAAAGCATCCAGAAGGTCAGTGTGTTCCCATTTCGTGTCAGCTTGTGATTCCCGGTGATGCTCTGGGCACACAAACCTTTTCAGGATCTGCAGAGTACTCGTTTGGGGAAACAAAAAAAGGCTGCAAAAGCTGTCTGAAAACAGTTTCCTGTCTCTCCCTTTGGGCAGGTTGGAACTTTGTGTTGATGCTGCAGTGAGTAGGACATGAGGAGATTCAAAAACTGCTTATCTGTGCTGGAAGCATTTCCAGCAAAGACACGGGAATATGCTGCAGTGAAGGATGCAGAATATATTGTCCTTCTTATATCAATTGCCCCTTTAATAAAGACTCTGACTGAATTTGCAGTAACTCTAGACATCAGACAGGGAGTTGTCCCATTGCAGGGAAATCTGTAGCCCGTGAAAAAGCTGTCTGGGGCAGGCAACTCCTGGAGATGGGGTCTGAGACCAAAAAATACTTTTGGGACTGAGCCTGTACTTGGCAGGCTCTTCTCTTCTCTAGTGTGATTTCATGTTAGTTGTTGCAGCTGCGGATGTTGAGGAGAGCCCCAAACCTGGGTGCTGGCCTTGCCCATGGAACCAGGCCAAGCTACAAAGGCCTGGTCTAGGTCAGAGAGAATACAGGTGGAAAGAAACCTGTCCATTTTGCCAGAAGACAGCAATTGCATCTGATATTATAGAAAGGCCTCTGTTTTTACCCTTGTGCTATCTGCCTTAGCAGTCCCTGAGCACTGCCCTGGGCTGGGGGAGAGGAAGGCTGTGCTGAAGCAAACCACATCATGTCTTCTCCCACACCACAAAGGTCAGGCAGGTCCTGCCACAGCTCTGCAGTTCCTGTTTACGCCATACATGACGTTCTCAATCCCTTCAGCACTTGTGGTAGAGTTTCTGCAGCTCTTCTGTGATAACTAACTCCAACTGGCACAGCTGAGACATCAGCAGGATGAATCCCTGGAGTGCAGCCAGCTCTGGCTTTGATTTTGCTCTCGTGTCACTGATGTCAAGCCTTTGAACGAGGCCTCGGGCCCCCACTGCAGTGTGGGGCAGATGGATGCAAGAAGGGCCTTCTTGTCTTTGGGGACAGGCAGAGTCACAGGATCTCCAACGGGATGCCAGAGTGCAAGTGTTTGTTGTGGTGCAGGCCACGGCTCATTTCCTCCTGCAGTGACGCAAACTCGTGTCATCCCCTTTGGTGGCCGAGCGCGCGCGAGGGGAGAGGCTGCCCACCCCAGCACTGCTCCACGTGTGCTCGTGCACGTGTTTGCCCAAACCCAGAAATGAGGGGCTCCATGCAAAGATGACTGGGTGGGGTCGCGTGGTCCGTGGGCTGCCAGAGCTCTGAACCAAGAGCTGTAGGGCTGGAAATCTCTGAATGAGGATCTGGAGAGTGTGGGGCGTGTAGCATCTCATGTCACTGGGACTGGCAGAGGCTGGCTCTTAAACTTCTCCAGCTGCAATCAGGAGCTTCCCAGCAAGAGCCAAACGTTTGCCATCAACATCTGTAAGAGTTGTGGGGAAGAAACAGCATAGTTACCTAGTCTGTGATAATAACAACACTCCTGCTGCCTGGTTTTGCTGTAGGTGTGTGTTGTAGGGCAGGACTGTGTGTGAGAGCAGCAGCTGCTGCATCACCTTACAGAATGCTGGTAGTGGAAAATGCACCTGCATTGCACATGCAAAGGCATTTATCATGTTGAAGAATATTCTGTAGAAGTTATGATTTTCCAGGGGACACTGATCGGTCCCTTCTTTTTCCTGACAATGCACGGCTCCTTGAAAGCACCAGTCTGTTCCCGTGAACCACAGCAATTCCCACTGAGCAGGTGGAACAACCTCTACAGAAAAATTTCCTGGTTTGGAATGACAAAGACCTTTTTCTCTGCGGAAATAAAAAATCTAGTATGTGTCAATTCTTCCAATGAGAGTTAATTTCTTTTATTTTATAGATATTTTTTCCCCCTGTCTTTCCTTGTAATGGAAACTTGCCAGTGTTTTACTGGTTTACTGTGAAGATTTCTAGATGCTACAGCAATAATGAAATTTCCCTGGGTTTACTGTGTTTTATGCAGACAGTTGCATACAAACTGAAGGTCTGATTTGATATCCTCAGCAAGACACGGGACAAGTTCAAAAGCCTGTTAAAACCCAAGTCAAAATATTTGTCTGAGATATTTGGCCCTGTCACCTGCAGCTGTGAGGCTTCTGTGCAGAATGACTCCAAAATGCTGAAGGGGATGTGGCTGTGTCTTAAATAGCTTTTCCAATAGAAACCTTTGCTCTTATATTTGGGAGAGAATGTTTCTACAGAGCCAAAGCACCATATGCTTTGATTTGACATTATATGAGTTGGAAAATATAAGTAGAATTACATAATGTTACATAAACATTTCTCTTGCCTGACTGGAAGATTTCCCCCTACACACACTTTAAAATATTGGGGGTTTATTTCTTTAAGTTTCAGATCTGATGCTTGAAATAAATTTTTTTTTTCTGATTCACAGATGTTGTAAAAAACTAGATTCTCTGCTATTATAAATTAATTAAATTCCAGAGCAGACCAGAATGTTACTACAGGTGCTAAAAGGTTTTCTCTGCCTTCCTAACTTCTCCAGTCTTATTATCTGGCATGACAAATTTCTGACAATTGACTTACCAGCTTTCCAGCAGCTATGGCCAGTCGTTCTTCTTAGTGAAAATCAGCCAATCCTTTTTTAACATGGAATTAATGAAGTGATGAAAATTTACATCAGCAAAGGATTTATCACAGAGCCTTACTGCTGAATTAAAGGTATTTATGCTTCCATAAATACCAACCATTGTTGATAATCCAAGACTTGAAGTCTTAATTCTGTCACTTTATAGTTAAGCTGGTAGAGAATAAGAATGAAAGAGAGATATTTTCCCCTCTTCGGTTAAAAATATGCTTATTTTGTTCCTCCAGTAAAGAGAAATGATTACTTGAGCAAAAAATATGATCATTCTAATTGGTGATCTAAGAAATCTAGCGGGCTTATGCAGAAGGTTTTCATTGTGTGCAATAAAAAGGTATTTTGATATCCCTGAAGCTTTCTTATTTTATCTTTGCATCTGCTGTACAGAGTAATCGAGTGTCAAATGCCAATATGCATAGGGCCAAATGGGCCAATGAATCCTCCTCTTCTTCACTCACCCTGAAGTCTTAATTTCACTGTAATGAATGAAAGTCAGAGGTAATTCATATGGTCTGACACCTGACTAATCACCTATAGCTTAAATGAGACCTTGAAGAACATGTGTGGTCATTGTGAACCTGCTCAGGAAATCCTGAGTCCCAGAAATAGCATTCCTAAAGTATATACTGAGCAATTACTCATTTTTTTCAATTAGATGGGTGCATGCTGCAGGGTGTTGCTATTGTGAACTATTCACAATTCTCTCCTGTTGTGTTTAAAAACATCACACCTGGGTTTGTGCTCTTCCCATTGGATGTTGGCAATGTCTTTGTAAAGTATTCTTTGGAAGAGAGGGAAAGCATGCAGGTAGGCAGTGAGATAAAGACCAGGTACTACCTGTATTCTGATTAAATCAGCTCAGGAGACAGTGAGTGCTTCTGCATTAATAATCAAGTTCAAGTCCCAAATGTCATGAGTAAACTATCTCTTGTCTTCTTCCAAGGAGAGAGGGCATATACAAATAGTCATGAAAATACATGGGAACTTACTTTCTCAGTAAATTCATTCCTATAGGAATGAATGTTTGTTATTTTTATGTTGGGGTGGTGCTCTGAAAAGATGCTTCTGGGTACTGAGAGAAGGGAGGAGGATGTGGGAATGTACCCACTGGCAGCCTGAAGTAATGTGGAGTGTTATAGGGAATGCCTGGTCTTGACTGAGCAGAGTCTCTTGCAAGTTCCCACTGCCTCACTTTCTTTTTGTTCCTCAGATAGAAGCAATCACTCTGCCTATAAACACATGGGATTAGAGGTGAGTATTTAGCAGCATTAATTCATGGTCTTTGTGAGAGCTCATTCCTTCCTCACCCCACCCCAGAGCGTCTAAACCTTCTCTCTGCCAAAATATAATAAATTGCAGGTCTGGCCCCTAACAATTCCTCATCCGGGAAGCCAGGGATGAGGGCAATTTATCTCCTAACGATTAAACCTGCAGAAAAAAAGGGTGAATTGCCTGAATGAAATTACTAGCCATGCATTATTCAGCCACCCGCTGGGAGCTCTGCAGGAGAACAGGCAGAGGCCAGCGTCCCGTACCAGGTGCATTCCTCTGGGATGGGCAGCCCATGCCAGTCCCCGTCCTGTCCCCTGGGGAGCCATGGGGCTGTAGATGGCAGCAAAGGCTGCAGGATGGGAAGGCGCAGTCAGAGCTGGTTTCAGGGGCTCCAGGGTGGGTGCATGTCGGCCTGAGCTCTGCAAGGCAGTGGGAAGAGGAAGGGTGTGCACCTCATGTCGGGGCTGAGAAGAAGACATCAGAGAGGATCTGTCCTGCAGACCAGAGGAGTGTGACAGAGAGGAGAGGAGAAGAGAGCTCTGGGCACTGGTGTGTGCTCGACTGCCCTGTCTGGACTGTCCAGACCCCGCCTGTGCTTTGCTGTTGTCAGTCCCTCTCTTGGCCCATGTTCAAGGCTGGTGCTGCACGCAGTGGCCAGAGGGCTTTGCTTCCCCCCCAGGTGCAAAGGGACCTGTCCACTGCTCAGGGACAGGAGGGGACAGTGAAGGAGGCGCAGCAAATCATCTCTTGTGCTGCTCTGCTTTGATAGCTGCTAAATGACTTTTTTCCCAGGTTCAATTATAGTGCCCAACTGGATATGCAGATGTTAAAATTTTGGTTTTGAGTGCAAGTTATGGAGCCTGCCCTGAACTGCACCTCTAGTGTCTCAGCTTCTGTGGCTGCTTTTCCCTTGTCTTCCCAGTCAGACAAAGAGCCAACGGGTGGGACAGGGTGTTCTATGGTGAACTCACTGATATTTTCTCCTACAAAAGACAGGGTTCCTAATTGAGCTGAGCTAATGATCAGTGTGTCACATCTGGCACATGAGGCTGCACAAGGCTTTCAGGAGCACCACCCATGCCTGTCCTGGTCTAGGGGTAGACTCTACTGGCTCTCCTGACTGATGGGTCAGCTTTGGCACATTAACTCCATCCTATACCTTCCCTGCAGGGTATCCAATCTGGGACCCATCTTATCATTTAAACTCAGAGGGTTGAGAGATGCAGGGGAATACATCCAGATAGTTGCTCCTCAGTGAACTCAAATGTTGGCCTGATGCTGACCATGGTGTCCCTGGCACTGCTGCTGGACAGCAGAGGGAATTTACCCACTTGACTGCTACTTTACAAACTCTTGCCTGAACTGTCAGTTGCAATGCCCTAAAAAACTGATCAGGGGCCAGCATGCGTATTTGACAATGTGAAAAGTTGTATTTTCCTCTTGGACAATCCAATAAAAGATCCACATTCAGTCTCCAGCAAAATCAGCTTAAGTATTTTTCTTTAGTCTCCTTCTAGGTTTGGCTGGTGTAGGACTAGGGCAGAGGGTGTGCACGAGTGCTGGGGAGTGAGAGCTGCAGTGCTTTCACTGAAGTAGCACTACTTGGCAGGCTGAGTGCAAGCCACCCTTAAGTTGTGCCAACAGGCTATTTTGAGTCTGGGAAATAGGCAATACCTCTAGGGTGCAAAAAGTTCATAAATTTTCTTTATTTTCATTGCAATACACAATAGAGAAACCAATGCCCTTTGCTCCACCAAGATGTAAGCAAGTTTTGAAAAGTAGCGGGGTTCTGGCTGATGTCTCTCCACAGTGAAATGTGTCTTCTACTTCCCAGTCTCGAAGTATGGCAGATGGATTTGGCCACTGATGAGGATCAGGAAGAGTTTTTCATCCCAGAGCAGTGAGGAAAACTTTCTGACTGTGGGTGAATGAGCAATGGGTGCGCTGTGGGAATTAGGTTGGCATCTCTGTACCAGGAATGGATGGCAGTCCCAAATGGCTGCTCCAGTGCAGTGTGTAGCCTCATCCCTTGTGAGTCAGACCTGCCTCATACCCGAATTTCCCTCAGGCAACTCTTAAATGGCATATTATATCACTGAGGCTCATGCAGTTACAAATTCAGCCTGGCTGAACACGGGCAAGGAGTGCCCTGGGGTCTGTCATTGAGCCCTTCTGTGACAGCCTGGGGACTTGCACGGCAGGGGTGGGTGTTGGTCTCACTTACATCAGTATCTGTCCAGACTTACTGGAACTGGTTGAACTGAGGGTCATGTGAGGGGTGGTGAAACTGGATGGATCCATTGTAGCATGAGAACAAAAAGAAATGATATTGCATCCCTCAGCTCTGGTCCATGAATAATAGAGATTGTTCATTTACAGGATGTGGGACAATTGTTTAATTATCTCAGTGTTTGCTGGCATTTTTCTTCCTTTTTGTCACATCTTTTAAAGCAGCATTTTTAAAAACAAGGTTGCAGGAGATGGAGTGAGTCCATGGAGCCCTCATGCCCACTCCTGGAGTATGGACTTCCACCAACAGTTACCTCCAAGAGCCATTCCCAGGGGCCATCACCTTTCCCACCTCCATGCCCAAAGGTGCCACGGGATTTTTGTTCACCTACTCAAAGGGCCTTTGAAGGAGATGGTGAGGGCTAAGGGAGAGCTAACAAATGATCCCTCCTGCTCCTCCTCGCCCTCCCGGCAGCCTGGGGGCCATGTGGCTTTAATTAATCAGTCGACTCACGTAGTGATGCTGACACAAATGGCACCTGCTGTCATCCCCTCCCACGTAAATGCTGGTGATAAATGGCACGGGCTGTGCTGGCCAGTGATTCCAGTTGGCCGAGAGGAGATGGATGCTTGTGTCCCTCTCTGTGACGGAGGAGTTAATCATGATGAAGAGTGAACATGGAGGGCAAGCAGCTCCAGCCTGCTCTTCCAAGGAGGGTGCTGTGGTCCAGTTCACAGAGAGCCTTTGCCAGTGGTTTAGAAAGGCACAAAAGGTACCATGTTCTCCCTCGTGTGCCAGCAGATGGATTTGGTGCAGGTTAGTCGCATTTTAGAGGATGTTTTAGGTAACTGCATATGGGAGGCTGGTAACTGCTCCTCATCCTTAGCCCCTCCTGGATGCAATGTGCTTTGAGTTCCTGTTTCAGCAGAAATGTCCTGGCTGGTGCCACCAGGAGTGCAGCTCTGTTCCAGCCAGTGGGAGGCAGAGACACTGGTTCTGCCAGGCAGGACTTCAAGGTTCCTCAGGAGAAATGTTCATTAGGTATACCTTCAGGTCCTGCTGACACAAAGGGTTTTCTTGGTCCATTTAAGACATCTAGAGGAAGGAGTCTGGGTTTTCCAAGTTCCCTGAATCCACCATTGCTCCTCTCTCTGTCAGCACTGTCTCACTATGAAATCCCAAATCTCCCTGCACCATGCATGTACCTTCTAGGACAGGAGATTGTATGAACAGGAGTGTGACTTGCCATACAGAGCCTCTTGTGAGGTGATGCAGCAAGGACTGTCTCCAAGCCTGGAGAACTGGGAAAAGGGTCAATGCCATCAGATGGTCACATACTCCTCCCTGTGTTTAGCCAAGGACATGTGCAGGTCTGTGTCAAGCATCTGCACGGCTCACAGGCCAGTACTTCCCCCAGCACCTGATCTCAGCCACTGCTCTCAGTGACAGTGACTAGTACCAGTAAAAAGGAGCCAGGGAAGAGGGCACTTATGCATGTGCCTAATTTTCCCTTTGCAGAAGTGTTTTACAGGTATCAAAGACACTCAGGTGATGCAGTATCTGGTGGTGGAAATTATATGGGGGCAGGAGGAAGAGTGTAGCGGGCAGAGAGGAACTGACTGAAATTCAGCAAAGGCAAATGCAGGATCCTGCACCTGGGGAGGAACAAGCCCAGGCACCAGGACAGGGTGAGGGCTGACCTGCTGGAAAGCAGCTCTGTGGAGAAGGACATGGATGGACAACAAGCTATCCATGAGCCAACAGTGTCCTTGCATCCAAGATCAGTGATTTCCTGGGGCATATTGAGAAGAGCATTGCCAGCAGGTTGGGGGAGGTGATCCTGCCCCTCTGCTCAGCCCTAGTGAGGTGTATCTGGAGTGCTGTGTCTGATTCTGAGCTCCTCAGGACAAGAGAGACATGGAGCTCCTGGAGTGGGTCCAATGGAGAGGAGCAAAATTGATTAAGGGACGGGAGCATCTCTCTTATGAGGAAAAGCTGAGAGAGCTGGGCATGTTCAGCCCTGAGAGGAGACAGCTGAAAGGGGACCTCATCAAGGTCTATCAAGGCTGAGCTCTGTGGGAGTGGTTTGGTCTGGGGTTAAGCTACTGGATGGGGATACAAAGTCTGGAGCACAAAGCCTTGCTCTCTGGTGCTCAGACTGGCTGCTCACAGCCTGCAAAATCTCTTGGCTCTCTTTCAGGCCTGGCCTGCCAGATCAAAAAAGCACAACCTACTTCCATTGAGGGAATCATCAGAACCTTCTCCAGCAGCCAAGGAGAGCACTTTTAATGTCTGCAGTGTCCTAGTGGCTGTGGTACATCACTGAAAAGTTGATACTTGTATTGTTATTGACTCCTCCAGAATGAATTCAGCAACCCCTATTAAGGATCTCATTCTTGAAGTCACTTCATAGTTATTGAGAATAATCTTCATAAATGATGTTATGCTTCTGTGTACTCTCATCCAAAAATATTACTGTATCAGCTATTATTTTTAACAGGGGAATTGGTCCAGAGTTCCTTGTTGTTTTAATGAAAGCAGACCCTGAAAAGCCTTCCAAGCCCCAACTTTTTCCAGTCTGTGCTGAGCAGTGTGATTTAAGACTGAAAATGCATGTTTCTGTCTTAAGTTTTTGACAGTGCAATTTGAATGTGAAGAAGTGTCCAGTCTTTTCTGCTCTGACAGCCCATTGTACAGGTCTGTGTGTCAGTGCACCATATGGGGACATTACCCAGACTGGGGTCACCAAGGTGACCTTTACTCATCGCTCTGCCACTGAGCTGGACATGCAGGGAACTGGAGATGCTGTCTGCATGCCAAATGAGATCAGTGTTCCCAGTCTTCCCTCTTCCACTTTGGGACCCATTGATCACTGTCAGTGAGTATCTGCTAGGTCTCCCCTGAAATAAAGCTTTTCTCTGTTGCTCTCTGTCAGGATTCCATCAAGGGCTAAAAATCCTTTTGACTTTTTAGTGATATTTGGATATTTTTCTTTGAAAAAGAGAAAATAAAACACATTAACTCTGCTCCAAATCCCCTGAGGAATTAGAAATAATATCAGTAAAAAGGTTTGACTCCAGAATGAATTGTGCTGCTCTAGGGTGAGAGGAACAGGGTCTGATTTGTGATGCAGTTGCTGTGAGAAAGTAGAGGACCACGCATTCCTCAGCCAGCATTTTTAGTCCACATCCATGGTCTAACTTGGTTCTCCCACCTTCTTCTCAGATTACAGCTTCTGGCTGCTGTCCAAGATGGGACACAAGATCATGCCTCAGACTAAATGTTCCACATCTCCCTGTCCATGTGAAACAGAAAAAGCTCTTTCTATCCTCTTATTGCTCCAGGCTAGAAGTTGTCGAACGTCAGTGCTGGGTGTGGGCTGCCCAGAATTTCACTGTTAACTTTCTTTGTGCCCATGAGAGCTGAAGAAAATGTTGAGATATGTGGTTGATGCTGATGTCCATAAGTGCAGAGATGTCCCTGCCATTTCCCAAGTGACTCCTGAGAAAGCTGAGAGACAGGAATAGAACTGGATGGATATCTCGCATTTCCAGCCTGCACCAACCCTTTCCAGGCAGTGGTCAAATTTTCCCTTGGAAAGTGGAAATGGAAAGTGGAATGAGTTGGTAGCATTAGCTCGTGTTTCAGTGATCACACCTGTTTTCACCCTAGGGTACAGCAGTCTTATGGAGGTACATTAACAGCACTGCTTCTGCTTTCAGTAGAACCTTGATGTGTCTTGATTGTGGAAAATTAACTCCTCCTTTAACCACTGCAGTGTTCTTGGAGACAGCACTGATGTGGTTTAGTTGGACCAGTTTTGTGGGTAATCAACATTTTTCATTAGCTGCTTGAGGGAAAAGTTAGAGGCACGTTTGATCCCTTAATAGCTGGGCTTGCTTCATATTCTAGAGACATCTCAAAACACTCAGGATTAAACCTGCACATGTGTGTAACTAGACCTTCCCAGGGTATCCCACAAAGCACACTCTAGTCATTTCCCTTTGGACCACTTCTAAAGTGTGAGCCTACTGTAAAGAACCTTGTAAATCAACATTTATGCCTGCGGAAAGATAATTTAGTACTCTGGCACATTAAGTATTTTGTTCAGGCACTGCTACCAAAGCCTGCTTAATGTACTGAAGAAAAATTCTTCCCAGGAGGAGGAGAAAGTTTGGAGAATTGAAATAACTTGAGCAAATTCTTTCCTTGGTCAATATGGCCATGTGTCACAGTGAGAGGGGAGCCACTGCCAAGACTTCCTTTCACACAGTTCTTCTTGATCACTCAGGTGTCACTTCTTTATGCTTTTTTTTTGTCCTTCCAGGAATGTGATGAATGTTTTGGAGACGAGATGAAATGGAGAACAGAAGAAATCAAGAACTGGCACAGTGCTGCCTTTGTTATCACCTCCTGGGCTATGGGAGTGAAGCATGACTATAGAAACATTACTGGCTTAAATTGAGAACACTTACAGATTCCTGGATTTCATTTCTTTGTGCAAGTCCTTGTGGCTGTGTCAGGTCCCCAGCAATGAACTATCTGGGTTTCTCTTCAAGGAGTCTCAGTTTTTTTATTCCTCCATTTGAAGTTCCCTATTTGAGACACTTAGGTTTTATTTTCCTGGAAGTGTTTAAGGTCTGGTTGGACAGGGCTTTGAGCAGCCTAATCTAGTGGAAGATGTCCTTGTCCATGGCAGGCAGGTAGGACTAAAAGACCCTTAAAGTCCCTTCCACCCCAAACCATTCTGTGATTTTCAGAGAGTCCAAGCATCTACAGATTCTGTCACTTTTAAGCCATGAATTTTTATCCAAATACCCCTTTATATCACTTTCTCCCCAACTCAAACTTTGGTGGAGCTCTGATTTGGCACTGTTTACACAAAACCTACTAAAATATACAGCTGCTCCAGGGTTTCTCCCCAGTATTATTAGTTTATTATGTTTCCCAGACGTGTACATTTTAAATCCCTTGTCAGATTACTCTCAGACCCAGGGGGAAGTGCAGACCACTGCGTTAAATCACACAGCAGCAACGAGCCAAGCAATACTCAGTGGTGCCTGGATGTGCCAATTAAGAGTGCATCCTATTTTCTCAGTTTGGCTGATTTTCTCATTCAGGGGGGTCTAATTGTTTGCTTGCAATTATTTGCTGAGTCTAGTGAGGCTGAAAAGAGGTCAGATCACCTGTAAATGTCTAAGATGTGTGGAAGCAGATGTGATTTTTTTTGTCTATAAAATTTAATGTTCCAAAGACTTTAAGGTAAAACAAAAAAATTTCCCCAGAGTCATGACTCTGCAGACTGAATATAAAAGCAATTGTCTCCTAGTCTACATAACCTTCTGGACTGTGGAAAGAAACTGCCTGCCAGAATCAAAGACTTGTTGCATTCAGTCTGTCACTTGTAAAACCCAGTGTTGCTGTTTCTGAATAGATACTAATGTGCTGATATTTTTGTTCATCATACCCTGGCTGTAGACTTCACTGCTGGAAAAAAAAAACCCACAGGGATAGTGATGTTTTTTACTTAGGCCACAGGTGGTTTCCTTGATGTTTGTGCAAAGTTTCAATTATTTTCCTAGAAGAAGTACCATTACCCTTGCATGTGTTTATCACCCACAGTAAACTGCACTTTATGCAAGACTGAGGTTAAAAAGATTGTGGCTTTCTATGGTATGTCCTGGGAAGTGTTCCTATCCCAGGGAGTTAAAGGGACATACAAGAACCTTAACCCTGCTTGGAATCAGGCCTTCTTTCACCTTAGGAAAGTTGAGATGGCCTAAGCTGGAGCATAATCAGAGTTGAGTTTGTCCCTTTAAAGATTACTTTTAAATATTGCCTCTTATAATTATATTATTAGTAGTTATTTATGGGTTTGGTATTACTTTGTTAGTTTGTTTTAGGCATGGAATTAATATAGAATGGTTTAGAGTGGAAAATACCTTTGAGGTTACTAGTCCAACTGTTAACCCAGCACTGCCAAGTCCACCACTAAACCATGTCCCCAAGTGTCACATCTACTCATCTTTTAAACACCTCCAGGGATGGTGAGTCACCCACTGCCCTGAGCAGCCAATTCCAATGCTTGATAATGAAGAAATGAAGAAATTTCTATGAAGAATTTTTTCCTAATATCCTATTTAAACCATCTGAGCATAGCTTGAAGCCATTTCCACAACTTGAGGCTTGTTACCTGGGAAAAGAGACCAATCCCCCACCTTAACAAAAAACCTCCTTTTAAGTAGTTGTAGAGAGCCATAAGGCTCCCCCAAAGGCCCTTTTCTCCAGGCTAAGCACCCCCAGCTCCCTCAGTTGCTCATCAGACTTGTGCTCCCAACCCTTCCCCAGCTCTGTTGCCCTTCTCTGGACACTCTCCAGCCCCTCAATCTCTTTCTTCCAGTGAGGGGCCCAGAACTGGACACAGGATTTGGGGTGAGGCCTCACCAGTGCCCAGTAGAGGGGAACTATCCCTGCCCTGGTCCTGCTGGTGACACCATTGCTGATACAGGCCAGATGCCACTGACCTTCTCAGGCACCTGTCTAAGCCATGGCAAGCCAGTTTCTCCAGGAGAATACTCTGGAAGATGGTGACAAAAGCTTTACTAAAGTCCAGGTCGACACATCCAGCCTTTCTCTCCCCTCCAAGCTGATCTCCTTGTCACAGAAGGAGAACACACTGATCAAGCTGGACCTGCCTTTTATAAGCTTGTGCTGGCTGGGCCTGACGCCCTGGTTGTCCTGCATGTGCTGTGTGATGGCACTCAAGGTGATCTGCTCTGTAATTCTCCTGGACACCGAGGTCAGGCTGACAGAGCTGTAGCTCTCTGGATCCTCCTTCCAGCCGTTCTTGTAGATGGGTGTCACATTTGCTGCCTCCAGTCAACTGAGACCTCCCTGCTGAGCCCGGACTGTTGGTAAATGATGGAGGGTGGCTTGGTCAGCTCTTGCAGCTGCCTCAGTGCCCTTGGGTGCATCCCATCTGACCCCGTGGACCTGTGTGTGTCTAGGTGCTGTAACAGGTCACTGACCTTTTCCCTTGGATTGTGGGGGCTTCTCTCTGCTGCATGTCCCTCTCTTCCAGCTCAAGGGCCTGAGAATACCTGGTCTTAGTCTTTAAGACTGAGGCAAAGGTGGCATTAAGTATCTCAGCTTTATCCTTTGTCACTATGTTTCCTCCCTCATCCAATAAAGGATGGAGGTTCACCTTCGCCCTCTTTTGTTAATGCATTTATATAAACATTTTTTATCGTCTCGTGTGACAATAGCCAGATTAAGTTCTAATTGGGCTTTGGCCCTTCTAATTTTCTCCTTGCATAACTTCATGACATCCTTGTAGTTCTCTTGAGTTGCCTGCCCCTTCTTCTAAATGCCATAAACTCTCATTTTTTCCTAAGTCCCAGACAAAACTCCCTGTTCAGTCAGGCCAGTCTTCCCTGCTGGCTCATCTTTTGGCACAGGAGGATAACCTACTTCTGCTCCCTTAAAATTTCCTTCTTGAACAATGTCCAACCTTCCTGGATTCCTTTACCATTCCAGTAGTTCCTCCCAAGGGACTCTGTCAGCCAGTAAAATGTAGGTTACTGACTGTCTTTGCTCCAAAAAGCTCCTAAACATGAGAATGCTTGAGAAGACAATATTAACAACTCTAGTTTTCAGAGAGACCCAAGCACAAGCTTACACACTGGCATATGTATAAAACGAAGCACATGTATAGTCTCCAGGGCTAATCATCAGTGCCAGATTCAAGAGGTGCCAGTTGTTTTCTTTTCTCCAAAGATTCCTGAGACATTTCATACTATCTTCTCATAAAACCAATAATCTCCAGCTACAGAGCATTTAAAAGTTTTGTCTGGGTAAACAAATTTTTTTAAATACCTTTGAATTTTGGGCCAAAGTAGCTTTCCTAATTTCACCTTGTGTATTTCTGTTGGAACTGACATGGAATCCAAATTCCTGCAGTCTCATTCTATTACCTTACAACTTCTCATCCTACCCTAACTTTACACAGATATGAAACAGAGGCTCTTGTACCCATTCAGCATCCTTCTTGGGGCTCTGTGGAATCACATTGCACAATGTTTGTAGGGTTCCTGGAAGATTTCTAGTTGAAAAAGCATGGCATTGGAGCTGACACCTTTTCTTCTTTTCTTCCTCTTTTTACATTTTTTTTTTTTTTTTTCAGGAGTTATAAATCTGCTTGCCAGTGTTCCATCCTCCTGTGGCTTGGTCGTTGGTCTGCTCCACATCAATGTGTGCATTATATAATATGGTGATGTGGAAATTGCCGGAAATTATTGCTTCCTATTACATAACTGCTGCTGCCTATCTGAGGTGTTTTCTGATGCTCAGGGGAACAGAAAGAGAGGTGACTCTAATTGCTGCTACACTTTTGCAGATCTTTGACTGTAGACCATCATTAGCCTGAAACAGTGGCACGATATGATTTTATTGCAGTGTCGCAGGTTTTTCTTCCAATATCTTTATGTTTACAGGTTCCCTTGCTGTTCCTATAAATTCAAAGCTGGTACTTGTGTTTTTGCACAGGTATGATGGAATCTGGGGAGATCTAGGTCCCTGCAATGCAGGGGGATCTCAGGCAATGGGGTCAATCAGTTTAAATCAAGCATACACAGGGCTCAAACATTCAACAGAGATGTGGCAATTAAACCCACTGAAGTGTAGGGGTAGACCTGATGTAGCTCTCCACAACCCTCAGAGCACATGCTCTTGACCTGATAATGAGGTCAAGTCTTTTATCTTAAACTTTGATAAAGAGCATTAAAGTTGCATTATATTTCCACATATCTGGAGATAAGCAATCCTCTGGACAGTCTCCACAATTCAGCTGAGCAGTGATAACTAATGAAACCACTGTTTCTCAACTGTGTGCACCAAGTCCTTGGTGATATTAGTACCTGATAGGGCTACTGGCTTCTGTGAAGTGGTAAAACATCAAGGTTGTCACTTTGGTAGCCCATGTTCTCTCTTTTAATGTGCTGTAGAACATTCTACAGCAGTATCAGACTAAAACTGTGCCACTGGAAAGGACGGCAGTTTCACATTTCAGCAAACAGAAACCAGAGTTGTGTGGATGGATTTGAGTCAGTTTGGAAGTCTCTAACCAACAGTGTAAGTAATGAATCCAGCCAGAGTATATCCTATAAACTCTTGTGTCACAGCTCACAGCACATTCTCCAGCAAACACTGCATCAATCAAATGTGCCATACAACAGGGACATATAATTTCGGGAAGACGGTCACAACAGAATCAAAGTTTTCAGAGTCAAATAATATCCTGCATCTGGACAAATAGAATATGTAAATTTCCAGAAAGAAGCAAGAATAGTTTTGTATATTAGGAACTTTGAAGTGCTCCTGGTGTGTGTTGAATATTAATGAATATGCCTAGTTAAAATGTGGGACCCTTTATAATTGGTATTTTTAAAAAACATAGAGAGGACAAAGTCTGTCTGCCTCAAGTGACATTATGTAAGGTCATAATACTCACTTTTGTTATGAGTTTGCATCCTATTGCCTTGCCCAGCCCTGACTGCTCATTGAGAAGATGCAGCCACTACTGCCCATGTGTTTTGCAATTCAAGTTTGTTCAGCAAATTCAACATATTTCATCTGAGAGCAGCGTGTTTGGCTACATGCACAGGCATAAAGCTTTGTGGTGCTTCAGTGGCTCTGCTGGGTGTGAGAGGTGTTACTCAGGTGGGCAGAGAAGGGAGCACAAGATCCAGGATGGGCCAGGAGATCAGGTTTCAATGACTCATTTATCACACTGCTATCAGATTTCCTAGATAATTCTAGGAAATTACCTGAGCCTTTCTGACTGCTGTTGGAAACACCAATGCTGGTATCAATGATACAAATGAAGTTTTTGTTTGGTATCAAATCCATGTAGAAAGAAGAGATACTATTATTTCTTTTTCTTCCAGTGAGACATAATTTAAACTGAATCATATTGCAGAATTTGGGACTTCTTTAAATTAAGAATCCCCTTCCAGTACTGCTGAGAATATGTTTGGCACAGTAAGATCATGAGATCATGGGATAAATCCAGGCTGGAAAGGACCTCAGAAAAAATTTTGCCCAGCCTTCTACTCAAAGAAGGGTCAGCTGTGAGATTGGAGCTTCATCCCATTGGGCTTTTAAATCCTCCAAGGATGGAGAGAGCATAACTTCTCTGTTCCAATGCTTGGCTGTCCTCGTCGTGATCTCTTATTGCCTTTTGAAAAGTGTATTTCAAGGGCGTGATTCTGCTTGGTTTCTTCAGACCACAGTCCAGACACTGCACTGGCACTCGTCATCTGAAAAAGACAGACAGATCCCTCAAACTTTAGGTAAGGGATGGAAGTGTTTGGAGTAAGCAGGAATAATTGGTGAGCACCTAAAGAGCCCACAGTCAATCGGAAATCAGGGATCTTAGGGTCAGGAATTAAGAAGGTGGCTGAGATCATGCTTAAGTGGGTTTTGCTAGAACTAAGTGGCAGCTTTTCCTAATTTTTTTTTGTTTTTAATGTTCATAATTAGAAAAAAAGAATCAAATTTTTAAAGTGCTCTGTAATGTACTTTACTTTCCATTTCTACAAGCTCTAGAGGACTGAATAAAAGAGGGAGTTGTAGTCAGGGAGGGTTAAGGTGTGGTTAATGTGCTAGATCAAGTGATCCTTGTATCAGCAGTCATTTGCTAGTGACTGTGATCAAGGAGCTGGGATCATGAGTGCCTTGATAGTGATTTCTGCAATGTCCTGGAGCGTATTTTTAAATTTATTTTTAGATCTTCATGCAGAAAATTATGCTGCTTACTTACTCCCCATATTTGTCACGTTTATTCAGAGAGACAGTGTGAGGAACCTAGCACAAGCTACCTTGTTCTTGGAGATCTCTGCCCTCCTGATGTACAAATAATAAACAGAACAAAATGCTTAGCTCATGATGAAAAAATTATTTTAAAACAATGATTTTTTTTTTTTAATATTGAAATTTTTTCTCCTTTCTCATCTGAACTCTGTGTGCTTCAGAGGATCATTCCACTCCTATCTAATTATATTTTTCCTAAGTGCATCAGGACATCCATTGTATAGCAAAACTTTCAATCATTCACTCTGTCACAGATCTTTCTTCTGCAGGTGCCTTAGTGAAAATGAGGAAAGCTGCATGGCTGATCTGTTTGGATTTTTGTTCTACAGGGTCATGGTTTGTTTCAGCTGCTTTTCCTGGCATACTCTGATTACATTTTATGTCAGCTGGGAAGCAGAATACTTTTTCTGACTTCTCAAAATGCGACCAAAATCTCTGTGTAGGAAGGTGAAAAAACCCCTGCCAAGGCTAACCACAGGTCCCCAGGACTTCAGGGTTCAATCTTCTGTGATATAATTTGTGAGTTGCTTTGAAGGGGATGAAAGGAGGAGGACTCCCTACATGCATTTCTTCCTGGAATATTACAACATCATTACTCAGCTGGGTTCCCAAGATTTCAGTGAAAGTGAAAACAACAATCCAACCACAAAACCTTTAATCAGGCATGTCTGTATAAGGAGTATTGAAGTAAGTTAGTTCCCCAAACTCTCTGCCAGCATAAAGAAAATTGTCCTCTTAGGAGACTATAAATAGGGAATCTTAACAGAGTATTGAATGTTTTGGCTTGGTTCCATCATTTTTCCAGAGTCCCTCAATTTCTATCAGTGTATTTCTTGACCAAGTCATTGGTTTTGCAAAATAGGATCAGAGGGTGATACATGTACCCCTGTATATCCCATCTGTTAGACCCCTGAGGGACAGAGATGCTGCTGCTAACTCAGGTGGGATTGCCCACAGAAATCTTTCCTTGAATAATAATATTTTGTGTCTACTGTTTCTTAATTTGCATTGTATCATTTGTTCTTTCAGTGATAATTAGCTAGATAAAGCCTGGTTGTTTATTGTTCTGAAATAAAAATGCTTCTAATGGTAAGTAATAGGACCCCACATAGAATTATTATGTCTGGTAGCTACAGTGCTCAAGACTTCATTTAGAACTCCTTTAAATTTATAGCCATATAAAGCTCATGAAGGTGATGGAATAGTTTATGGATGAGAACCTGATACTTGATTGACTATTGAGTAATACCTTTTTCCAGAGGATGAACAATTCCCTTCAGTCAGCTGTGAATGAGCTGCAATGTCACATAAACTCATGTCTTAACAGCTGCTTGTCATTGGGCATAAGTGCCTTAGCATCTTGATCTTGGTTTTCCTCCATTTATAAAATTTAGTTGTAAAGGGAGATATTCTGCTTTGGGTTAACACAAGGAGTTTGACTCTTGGTCTTTCTAAGTATTGTCCACTGCCTGATGGGGGGAGGGGAGCACCGTGAGCAGTAGAACTTCAGAAATCTTTTTGCTTACATGTTTGTCTATTGGCAAGCATGAGAGGTACTGTTTCTATGGATTCTCTAACAACAGAAATGAAGTCATTGGCAGGACTGAGATTTTGGTCACTACCCAAATGGCTTAAGCACTTTGCTTACCTGCAGTTACCAATTTGTTGAGACTGGAATGACTCAAACATGCAAAGTTTTTCTGCAATAAAATAAGGAATTAAGGCAACAGAGAGGCTCTTGTGGAATCTTTATGACTTTATGTTCTTGTTCTTGTAGTGCCTGTCCTTTAAGGTTTAACTGTTTTTTTAATAGTCTATAAAATGAGAAATCTAAGTCTTGAACACAAGTGTGTTACTTTAATGGTAGGTGGATCACAGCACAAGCAGGTCTGGAGTCAAAAACAAAAACAAACTAGAAATACCCATAAATATATTAAACATGCATTGGGGAGTGGATGATATATTCTATTTACAGAGAGTTGTTAATGTGTGTATATGTCAGTATATACACGTTTCTACAGATGCACCCATACTTTAACAGAAAAGCACTGATTGCTGGGCTGTGCTGGTGTTTTAAACAGATGGGTTATAGGACGAGGAGTCAGAAATGGGACAGTGTTGAATAATGTTATTTATGACTTGGTGCAGAGATGCAGCTTACTGGAGGGCAGGAGGACCAGCTCAACTCTACACTCTTCGTTTTAGGTGAAGGTGAATCTTGCTGATTACCACAAGGCTGCCTGATCTGTTTCCTGATTTCACTATTAGCCTTCATTGAGGTCCTAAATGTACTTTGATCCTGCGTAGGACTGCCTCACGGATTGAACAGGTGTGGAATGCATTGTGTTTCAAAAAATCCACCTCTGTCATCATCAGGTCTGAAAAATCCTGCAGCTTTGAGCCATGTCACTCATGGGGCTTATTCTGTGTCTCCATCTGAACTTAGAGTGTTTCATGTCCGAATTTCTGCTCACAATCATTTGTTCAGGACCTCACACAGAGACCTCACTTAAACCCTGCAGTTGCTGCACTGATTTGGTGCAACAGTTTCAAATGTCTGGATTTTTGGCTTTTTGGTTTTTTTTTCAGTATTCCACTGGATGGAAATTGATCGCATCCTTTAAGCAGTTTTTTTCTGGCAATTACACTGGATGATTTTGCAATTTGTTCAGTTTTGCTACTCTGTTGGAGACTGGCTGGGCTTTTTCTCTCTTGCAAACAGGGAACTTTTGTTTAAATAGAAGTTCAAATAAAGTAAATAAAATAAACTACACTATACAGCCCAAAAAAATCAATTCTTCTTTTTATTAATCTATATTTCCTTCAGCTTTGACATGAGGAATTTTGAGAAAAATATGTAATTTTTCCTTATGTAAGTCCAGTGTAGCTATGATCCATCATTTCATGTACATAGTTGCTAAATGTTAATTGATATAAGAAGATGTGTTCATTGTGCTCTGGAGCATTTTCCCATCTTTCTCACAATATTGCTAAAATATTTTTCAATAGCTAGGATAATGTTTCTTCAGTCATGGAAGAAATGAATGAAAATATACTATCACTTTGTTTCTAGAGTGCTTCAAGTCTGTGTGGGAACAGATCAAGGCAGCCTCTGACAGATATTTAGAATGCATGTCTTGTATATTTATGACATTGTTCATGGAGGTGTAATTTTTGTTTGAATTGTGGTGGGGATTTCTTTGTTTATTTGTTTGTTTTGTGGTGTTCGGAGGTTTTTTTTTAAGAGTATGATGAATAAGCTCAAAAATACAAATTTTATTTTAGAAGTTTCAATGAAGAACATGTTGAGGGTAGGATTTGTGTGAGAAATGTTTTACATCACATCAAAATGTTTGCCTTCCTTTAATCCCATTCAAAAATCTGAAGAACCAAATGTCTTCAGCCAACCCACCATCATGGGTTTTGAGGAAATGATGAGCAAATAATAGCAAGGCATTTGCAACCATATGTAGGTATTCACACTGATACTTGAAGAAACAGGCAGTGGGGCTGCACAGCTGGGGCAGTTACAGGAACAAGTTATGGGGGCAAAAACACTGCTGTGATGAGAAAATATTGGCCACTGAGACTGGCAGAGGAGTATTGGGCAAGCACAGCATCATACAGACTTATGACACAGGGTACACTAGATTTAGATCAAGCAGAAGCTGTCTCCGAGATTTGAACTCATTCCTGGTATGATGTTTTTGAAATCTGGGATCTAGGCAAGTGGGTGGAAACTGCTGCTTTTAGAGCTATGTAGTGAGGGTGAAAGAAGATGTGAAACTGGAAGGTGAGAAGGAACACAGCTGAAACCTTGCTGACACCTGCCTTGTCTGTGGTTTAAACTCAGCTATCATGAAACCATCACTGTATCACCCTGTTTGTGCCACTGCCCAGGAGTATTTTGGCACTTAAATTCCTGCTGGCCCCAGGTGTTGTTCTGGTGCAGCAGAGAGGAATGGGATCCCATGGGATCATCCTTGCCTCTCTGCTGGGTGGTTTGGTTTCCCTCCACTCTGCCATCATTCCCAAATGTGAAAGTGTGCCCTCATTCAGAGCTCGAGGGGTCAAACAGGAAGCAATGCTTTGACTCAGATCTTTTGAGGAGAGCAGTTGAGGCAGCAAATACCCCAGCAGGTTATTGGTAGGTCAGAGGGGACATCAGATGGAGGGAAAGGTGACAGTGAGCTTCTCAGGGTAGGCTGGGAGAGTGACCTTCTCCAGGGCTGACCTGCAGCAGAACAGGGCGTGTTATTCCTGTGTTCTGCTTGTTTCCACTCTGCCAGACAGCTCACAAGCCTCGACCCTTTCTGTCTGTGCAGTCCTTGGATGCTTTGGCTCAGCCTGCCTGCCAGCACTCTCTCCCTTCTTCCTGCTCTCTCCTGCCTTTTCTTTATTCCTTATACCCTGTGGTTTTGCAGCTCATTAGACACAAAATATCAGCTCAACTTGACACTCTGGGAACAGCGATTTGCAGGTTTTTTTCAGTTGATTTCTCTGCTGCTTCTCCTGGATTTCCGATGAAGTGGAGGGTTACAGACACTTTGACCATCTGAATGGCTGGTAATGACCTCGGACCGAGCAGAACCCGAAACAAACTCCCTGAATGGTGGAGCTGAGGCAATAAGCAGAGCAAGGGTCACCCAGACACAGGCATATTTCCCCCCTGTTGCCTCAGGGTTAAGAGTGGGTAATTGGTATTTCCAGTTTGGCTTCTTTCTCGTTTTGTGTCATCCCATCACGGCATGCCAGGATGCATTACATTAAATGGCATCAAATAGTTGGGGAGTGTGACACTATACATTATCTGACATGTCATCTCACACCCTGTCATAACACAGTGTACTCAAAGATCAGTGGGGACCAAAAATTCATTTGTCTGATTCCATTTTATCAGTCAACCCAAAGGGAGGCAAGCGCATTAATTATTTGCATGGTGGTTTGCATCCACTGCTGGTGGGAAGAGGATGGGGTGTGATGACAGAAGGACAATTTCTATGCAGAAGGACAATTTCTGTGCTTCAGAACAATTTCACATCTACTCTCTATGTGTATAATGGTGGTCAGCAGGGTGTGATAGTGAAGGATCAGTCTCTAAAACTTGATGCATTATGCAAAACTAACAAAAAAAAAAGAGATACCTGAAGAAATGCTGGTTCCTCAACATGAGCAGGCACTGGAATATGAATTAAATATCTGCTCTGCAAGAAAGAGTGATTAGACAAGTACAAATTGCAAGGATTTCTAAAAAACTTCTTTGTTGGCAGCAGATCTTAATATGTAGATTTTTGTATGCTTCAGAAAATTTGCATCAGTGGATACAAAGTGTTTGATAAATGAACCTCCAGTGGATTTAATTAGGGTGCTTTAGGACATTTTTTCCTTATTTTCAATGTCCAAACTCTGTACAGGGGCCAGCAAGTGTTGATTTCAGCTATACTCATACAAAACCAAATGTGCTATCTGATATTCTCCAAAAAATTGTCTCATGGCATGAAACTCTGCATATGTAGAAAAGATGAAAGCATATGATTTGGACAGCTGAAAAAAAAAGTTCCACTTCTAACTGATTTGCTAAACTAGAGATAAGTCTGGGCTCTTCCTCGTATCTTGATGTGCTTTTTTGTAATTGTATTCTGAGGCCAGAAGTTTGGAGCCCCAAACTGAGATTTTTATGAGGTTGTTTGAACTCGTCAAACAGATGAACGTCACAGCAGCTTAGAAATTGTTCCTTTGTAAGTTACAGGTGTCACAGGAACTCACAGACACAGTGTATGACCAAAAGAAGCAGCCATGCATTTTTTTTTTTTAAGAGTATGATGAATAAGCTCAAAAATACAAATTTTATTTTAGAAGTTTCAATGAAGAACATGTTGAGGGTAGGATTTGTGTGAGAAGTGTTTTACATCACATCAAAATGTTTGCCTTCCTTTAATCCCATTCAAAAATCTGAAGAACCAAATGTCTTCAGCCAACCCACCATCATGGGTTTTGGGGAAATGATGAGCAAATAATAGCAAGGCATTATCATTCAGTGTGTGAATTTAGACACAGGTATATGTGCTGCAAACAGTGTGAGCAATGCTCACCTCTATGATTGCTTTTAAAGAGGGAGAGGCTGAACTGTGGAGCACATCCCAGGAGTTTGTGCCCTAACCTTGCTGTAGGAGGTGTTGCTGGGCTCTCCCACAAGTGAGCAAACCACTGATGTTGTCTCACATCTCTGGCTCTGGGATGAAGCTGCTCCAGTACATGGTTAAATTATATCCCCCACGTCATTCTTGTTCTGTAATGTTCTAGCATTAGTTTTAAGGCACTCCTTGAAGTGGCTTATGCAGTATGGTGTAAGTAGTAAGCAATGTTAGTACTGGAGTAACACAAAGCTGTGTCCAATGCTGGGGTATTTGCTCCTGGCCCACATTTCCCCATGCTTTTCAGAGCAGTTGTAGTTTGACTTCTGGATGAAGGTTCACATCAGTTCTTCCATATGAACTGGGCAGTGCTTCCCTATTTAGCACAGATCTGCAGAGAAGAGTACACATTAAACATCTGCACTGGCAGCTCTGTTTTTTGTGGTAGGAAACTGCATTCCCCTCCTTTGGCTGCAGATATCTTTGGCAATGTCCCAGGTTTGTGGAGTGGGATGGTGGAGCGACCATAGTTTGCCTCTGGAAAACAGGATGGGAAGGCAGTGCTGATTCCAAAGATGAGGCTGCAGCAGGGAAATGGATTTCACTCACACATCCTTCAGGGAAATGTCCCTGAAGCCTTTCAGCTTTATGACTTGGATCCATTCAGGCTGAGCAGTGGAGAGATGTGTGAATTCAGAATGTCAGTGAACAGTATATCCTCATCCTGTACAACCAGTGTTAAAGTATATGGGAATGAAAAAATCTTTTCCAGTAGATGACAGTTCCAGATGAATAATTTATTTTGGAGATGAATGCTGGAGCCATGGCAGACATATGCAAAACTCCCAAAGGCCAGGTCTGGTCACAAACTTCTGAGAAAAGACATTTTTGGGTGGAATTTATAATTGCTTGTAGTTAGACCATGCTTTCATCCCCAAACCAGACCAAAAAAAGTAACCCAAAACACTCTGAGGATGGAGTCATCCTGTTCCTGAGTTGATAAAGCAAGTCATGAATAATGGCAGATGTACTGTGCAGGGTATTCTCAGCTGTTTCAAAAGGACAGCTTTCCTCTTGGTGCAACTTGCTTTGGTCCTGGTGCCTTAGGATTTAGCTTTCATATTTTTCAAATCCTGTACTGCTTTAGTGTGTAACTCCAAAACTCCATATAGCCTGCTAGATACTGTTCTCTCATTCTGGTTAGACATAACAAATCCTCTCTAGGCCTGAGACTCAAGGACACCTTGTTGTCCCAGGCCCTGAATTATGTAAACTAAACCTCTGGAAAGGGGGAACAAACTTTAGGTAATGATCATTAACTGAAATTGTAATTGGAGAATTAACCCTGATATGCAAATGGACCAAACTTATAAAAGTGTGAAAAACCCATGACACGTTGTCCATTTTGGGTGCAGCCCTCGGCTCTGTCTGCCCATAGTGTACCTTATTGAAGGCCCTTCAATAAATACCCCCTTTTGTTCTCTTAATTTTGTCTAGCCTCTGTTTTTAGGTAACCCTGTTAAGGCATCAGTCCAGATGTGGTGTATCATGAAAGGGAAGAAAGGAAATTAGTAGGCTTTATCAACCATGGCACTAAGCCAGTATGGGCAAAAGGGAAATTATTTATATTTTCCCAAAGAAGATTCTCTGCAAACAAATGCAGAAAGTGGGAGTGAATTCTAGGAAATGGGAGTAATTTGTACAGATTATGACTTATGAGTCTCTTGTGGCTCAGACCACAGTACAACAGGGCTGAAATCTTTAATATAAACTCCTATATGCATTGTAAAGGAGAGAGTGGGAAGGAGTGTGGCATGGAAACTTCAGGATGTATAGACTTAGAAAAGGTCAGAGGAGAGGAAGGGATTAAATGTGAGTAGAAGGAGGAGAATAAAGAAGAAAATACACTTGGAGCTTTAAGGTGTGAATTTGAGTGACACTCCTGATGGTTGCCTGTGCTATTTCAGCTTTTGGTGGGAGAATGTATCTCTACAAAAGCAGGCAAAGTGCTGGGATTGTGACTGGGGCGTGTTCTGTAGAATTTGTACAGAGGACAGGTCCAGATGCTGCAAAGAAATAACTGCAGAGAACATCAGGAACACAGAAATCTAGGCCACCTCATTTCAGCCATTCAAGTGAAGTGTTCCACTTAGGGGTCTAGCAACTTTAGACCACTTCCAGAACCAATGAAGGCAGGGAAGGACACAGGTCTCACACAGCATGAGCATCCTTCTTCATGGTCTTAGCTCATGGTTGCTCTGATTCAAAGCCAAGTTAAGGCAATAAAGTGGATTTCAGTAAGCTTGCTGTCACATCCATTGGAAAGAGCCTTCTGAAGTCAGAAGTATGGATGGAATTCAGTCCACCTAGCATGTCCATTTGGTGCATATATCATCAACAGAGCAAGATAGGCATCAACCTGGGACACCTCTGCTGGGGTGGATGAGTTATGCTAGGTTGAATCCTTCTTCTTTGACTGGATAGAGTCCAGACAAACAACTCAGACTAGAAAAACAGCCGAAGATGGACAGCAGAAAGGCTATACTAGAAGTTATTATATGATGATATGCTCAGGACTAGTCCATATCATGGGCAAAATGCATGGTTTCCTAAAGAACTGCTCAAGAGATAATATCTCACTTTGGTGACCTCTGACTGGTGTGGTGGATGTGAGTGAGAAGACACATCATACTCATGGCCAAGAACTAGCCAGGCTCAGTTCAGACAAATCTTTGGCCCACATGGCTGAAAGTGATTTGAAAATTTGGGGGTTTGATTTTCAAAGAGGCTTTCTCACAAGCAGCAGGGCTGGTTCCAGGAACAGTGCTGTGGTGGCAGGGTGTGGAGAAGACAATGTGGTTCCCCATGCTCGCCTCATTGTTGTTTTGATTATGCAACATTCCCCTCTGCCCACAACGCTTGGGTCACCAGAACTCGTGAACTGTTTTTCCTCTTGGCCACATTTTATTGCTCTTTTCCCTCAAGACTGTCAATATCTGATTGAATGTGGGTTTTGTTGTATGCCCGATGAATTCCATGTGTTCGTCTCTTAAAAGCAATTTGACAATAATTAAGACAAGAAAAATTGTAAAAATAGTGAGGACTCCTTTTCAGGGAAAACTAATTGAAATGATACAAGCTCAAGTCCTGATTGAATTTCTCAGTCCCTGACATGGCTTTAGCAAAAGGTGATAAAAGTTCTGGCAGAGTTTGTTCCAGAAACATATGAAAATGTCCAGGAGAATCTTTATCTATTGTTTAATGCTGTGTTGATTCACTAAAAAGCAGACACAGTTTTAACCTCTCTATCTGTTACTAAAGTTGAGAAGATCAGAAAGGTGTAAGTAAAAGAAGTTTATTTATGTCACATGAATGAATGTATAACAATAAAAAGCAAAATACATAGGATACCCTGATCAAAAATGGAAATTAAATAATACAGAAAACCATATAACTGCTTGAGCAGACTGAAAAAAGAATTTGACATTTATACCAGCCACCTTTCACAAAATACCAGCTTTCTGTAACCTGGGATGTTATATTGCACCATTTCTGGTCTTGTGTGATCACTGACCAAATGGCAATACAAAAGGACAAACACCCACTCACTCACTCACACAGAACAAACAAACAAGTGAACAATCCAGGCAGGGGAAGCAATAACCTGAGGGGTGGTTGGAGACAGAGTATATTTTGCTCTGAAGAAGAATCAGTTTCTTGTGTAAGGGATGAGAAGCTATGAAATTTACCGTTTCTCTCAATTTCTTAATTAATCATGACCATACACAAGCATTTCATGCCTTTCTTCTCTCTCTGTTCTTTCCCTGTAATAGACATTTTCCCTAACAGTGTCTGGCTCATTAGGCACTCAACAGCCTATTGCACAATGTTAACCCGGTGCTATCTGGCCGTGGACTTTGGGTAGATTTCCAGTTTATCATATTTTTCTCTGCTCGGTGCCTGTGCTCCATGCAGTAGTTCTGGTGATAGCCCATTCATTCCCATTGTGTTGAAGGGCTGACTATAAAATTCTTCTTTCTTTCCCCCCTCCTCTTCTTGCAACTTAATGCCTCCTCTTGCTCTTTGATTCTGGCTGCATTCTTCTGGGATTAAGGGTTTTCTGTTTCCTAGAAGGAATAAAATATGGCTATCTGAGCCAGAGGAGTAGGAAATCTCTCCGTAAAGTCCTTAATGGGGGTTTTTATGGGATATATTTTCACCTCATTTAGTTTTTATTTCAGTATGGCTCTTTCATCAGTCTGAGCATCTGAAGGAAATGACAACTTTATGGGAAGGCAAGAAGGAATCATTGGATTAAAAGAAGATATGAAAACAGAACTCAAAGAATAGAAAGGTTTAGAAAGAATAAAGGCCTAATAGGTGGCTCACTGAAGTCAAAATAAAATGGTTTTTTGGATGGAGAGATTCCTGAGACATTCTACATGACGACCAAGAGGCTGTGTGGGATGGTTCATAAAAGTGGGCAAATTATCTTTATTCACATGTTTTAAAATCAGTGGAGGCTTTGATCTCCCATGCTGCTTTCTTCTCAGCAAGGGCCCTGATCATCCCCATATCAAGGTGCATACTTCCTTCAGCCAGGTTATGGCATTATGGAAGACAAACTGGCCTTTCAGATGTCTTGAGGTTTGCAAATCTACTGCTTTCCTGGGTGAGTTAATTCAGTGATTATCTGAACTCATTATTAATATATATAAAATGTATATTTTATCTCACCTGTGTGATTTCAAACTCTAGCTGGTCAGACATTGCATGCCTTTTGTCTGCTAAACTGACCAACTTTTTATTGTCAGAAATATTTTCCAGTCCCAAATACAGACTGTGATTTCACTGCTTCTCAATTTTTTCTAAGAGAAGTTAAAGAGGCTGAGCTTCTTACGTCTTTTGTTTTAGGGCAGAATTTCCAGACATAGAATCATTGCTGTAGCCTTTTTCTGATCCCTTTCCAGTAATTCAGCTACCTCCTTGGACTGTGCATGTTATTTGAGTAATGGACTCACCAGCACTGTGTGCTGAGGTAATAACAACATTCCATTTGGCTCAACATGCTCTCTGCATCTCCAAGTATCGTATCTTCTGTTTTACAGGACAGTATACAGGAATTTGAGTACCTGCTGTTGAATATGCCCTTAGAGTGGCCCTCCTAGTTGTAGAAATACTGTGCTTCACTGCAGGGTTACACTCAGAATAGTGGTGTCAACTAAGCTTTGAGGACAGTTGACCCCATTATTGTTTGGTATTCTCCAAGTGTTTGTGTCCTCTGAAAACTTCACCATCCTGGCTAAAGCTGTTGAACAGCTTTTGACAAAAGGAGATTTTTGTAGGGCGCACAGAAAATGCCCCACTTTGATGATGATTTCCTGTTAACAATTGGCTTTTAGGAGTATAACTCTGGAAGAGACCTCCTGGGTCACTGAGTCTAATCCTCAGCTATTTCAAGTAACCACATCATACAGTTACTATTAGAAATCTAGTTCAATTTTAATCCATTTAATATGTGCTGTATTGGTTTTTATATAGTGCTGCTTTTGTAATCTGAATGCCATGTGATAGTAAATCATTAAGTCATTATTTTATTTCTAGTAATGACAAAACCCAGCTGAAGTGATTTTTATATATTGCAACTTCAGTCTAGAAACAATGAAACCCACCCCAAAAAAAGTGCCTGAGGTTTTTCTTCTTTACTCATTTCAAATGAAATGTTTTTAAAAATTAAAATAACAACTAAGATGACACCAATAATGTACTGAGACACACTGTTGAAAAAATAACATGTGGGATGTTTTTAGTAGGATAGTTCAAAGTTCCAAATGGATTTTTTCCTAAGGATGTTGATTCATAAGAACAGGAAGATAAAACGTAGATGGCAGAGTTAATTGCCTTCCCCAGTACTTCCTTCCCCCCTTCTCCCAAAGGTTGCCCTTTTCCTTTTCCTGGAAGCTGAGTTTTATGTGAAGTAACTTTTGGACTACGGCCATTTGCAGCTGCTCTGTTAAAATCACCCAGATTGGGGATGACTGGAGATGGTTTGGGAACTGCAACGCACAGAGTTTGTCTGTAACCTCTGCAGTGCCTCAGTCTCTAGGAAACAGAACAGGCGGCTGAGGGAGGTCCCTGTTTAACCTGCTGGTTGTTATGAATGGATTTTGTGAATTTAGGTCAGCTCCTGTCTTTGCCCAGGCCTATGGCAGCAGGCAGGAGATGTATTGAAGTGACCAGCACCCCAAAAATCGACCTTATCCACAAGTTCTTTAATAATGGCTGATTCAGTCTATTATGAAATGAATTATTTATTTAATAGACAAGAAAACTGACAGACAAGAGTTAAAACAGACTATTACTACACAGGGATAAAACAAAGGGCTCACTGTTAAGAAACACATAGAGTTTAAAGGTCCCAATAAAATTACAGCTAGCGAAGAGATTGTGTAACTTAGGATTCAATGTTTCTTACCATCCAATTTTGATGGAGTCCACATCGAGGGTCCTTTCACTCAATTCCCAGGAAAGGAGAGACCCAGAGTTGATCAAGCTCTAGGGAGAAACCCCCTCACACATCCCAAGGGGTGTGTAAGAAGCTTCCACCTCTGTGATAGTTGTGTGGGCCTTTATAGACACAAAACCATGTCTTTCAGTCATGTTTATCTCTTTTCCACATCTCCTTTACCAAGATGTGTATTCAGGGTTGGGTTCAGACTTTCAGGCACCTGGGGGATGGTTCTCTGATGGGTTTTATCTTTTCCCAGACATCTCGGGCGCCTTCCTGATGGGGCCTTTAGCCCCTCGTTGGGCTGCCCGACCCCAGCTGTGCTTTAGTCTGGCCTAAGTTCTTCCAAATGCCTCAGGTATGAGAGAGAGGGGATCTCCTGCCACACTGGTTTCCACGAGTGAGCAGCCCTAGACCCAGGCTGCTGCTGGGCTCATGATGCTGGAGAAGGCCAGGCAGTCTCTGGCTCAGTGTCCTGCAGAAGTGACAATCTGAAGGATGAGAGGGCCAATGTCACCAATTGCTGAGTTCAGCAACAGCTGATGGCAGGTAGTGATGTGCTTCCTCCTCTGTGTTCCATGGCTATCAGAGATCAAACAAGATGCCTTTGTGTGTTTTGGGAGGAGTGAAAGCAGCACTCAAGCCAGATGCCTGTGTGCTCTGAGGATTTTGCTATATAACTTCCTTTCCGTTTGGTAACTGGGAACTAGATGGAGCTTAGTTGTTTATGGAGATAATCCTTTACTTTTTGTCAAAGTGGATTTAGGTAACATGTATATCCTTCTGTCATAGTTTCATCCCAGCCAGCAAATCAGCCTCACAGAGCCACTTGCTCACTCTCCCCTGGTGGAAAAAAAGGCAGAAAACTCACGGGATGAAATAAAGATATTTTGAAGGCAAAACAAAAGCTGTGCATGCCAGCAAACCAAAACAAGGAATTGATTCACTACTTCCCATGGGCAGGCAGGGACAAGGGAAAAAAATTACATCACTCCAAATATCCCCCCCCCACCCCTTCTTCTTCCCCAGCTTTATGTGCTGAAGACGATGCCATATGGTGTGGAATGTCCCCTGGGTCCGTTGGGGTCAGCTGTCCTGACTGAGACCCCTCCCAGCTGCTTGTGCATCCCCAGCCTCCTTGCTGGTGGGGCAGATTGAGGAGGAAAAGAGACCTTGACTGTGTGTAAACACAGCTCAGCAGTAACAAAACATCCCTGTGCTATCAACACTGTACCCAACACGACTCCAAAGAACAGCCCCATACCATTTACTGTGAAAAAAAGAGTAACTCTACCCCAGCCAAAGCAAGCACATTTTCTTGAATGTTGAAGACTGAGCATTTTCGAGCTCAACTTTAGAGATGTGGATGGGAGAAGAGTGGTACAAATCCTGGGTCTCAGACAATCTAATCAACCTCATTTATTTGATGAATTATACCTCTGAAAATCAGCCCACAGTATGCAAGACTTCCCTCCCTCACTGTCATAATCACACATGCTTGCAAGAGATGTTTTCATGCCAGTGACATTTGTCCAAACAAAGAACAGGGTTTTGGAAGCTTCAAAAGCAGAGTTATTTTCTCCTGCTCAGTAACCTCAGAAATATCAATCTTGCCACTTCTACAAATATATTTCATCAGGGACCTGTTCAGGTTGGGCCTCGGAGTGGAAAACACTCGGGCAGTAACTGAGGGGAGCCATTCCCTGCACAGCTGAGTGCTGGTGGGATGAGGGCACTGATGGGATGGCGTGGGACTGAAGCCAACAGAGCAAAATTGTAATCTCAGAACTTTTCCCCTTCCATTTGATGGGAATGTTGCTGCTCCTGATAGACAGCTTTTACAGAGACTACTTATGCAGAATATAGGACCCAAAGGATCTTTGTGATGTGCAAAGATCTGATGCAGTTATAAAAAATCAGCTGGTTTCTAGACCTGTATATTTACCAACTGCATTTTACTTGAATTCTGCTGGGTGGAAGGACTCTCTCATTTTGTCAGTGCTCCAAAATGTGAATTTTCCAGGGAATTTAATTTTATTTTAGATTATTCTCCTTGTTCTATCCAAGGGGGAATGCAGTCTTTCCTATTGACTGGATAGCAAGCTGTCCAGATCTGGCTTTTTAAAGCACTCTGATGTGGCCACATGCCTAATTTCTAGGCATCACAATATCCAAACTGAAGGCAGCTAAGGCACTTTATTGTCCATAGTTTCCCTTATGCCTTAGTTCCCATCTCAGCACTGGTGTAGCCCATTCTCCCTTCTAAGGATGGTGTGAGGATAAATACATTAAATGGGATGAAGTGCTCAATTACTATGGTAATAGGACTCCTATAAATACCTAAGATATATATGTATATTTGGATTTTAGCAGAACCTAACTTACAACTGCGGCTTAAAAAAAAAACCTGCCATAACCCCCATATAAATTCCATCTGTGAATATTTGATCAGATGCTATGTGGGTGGAAAAGTATGTTTCATTGCTATTGTGATTGCTTTCTTTCTTTAGCTTTTCACGAGTAATAAACGTGAAGAATGTCCCAACGCTTTTATGCTCTCCCGGTCAGTAATATTTTCTCTGAACCTGTATGCGAATGTTTAATTCATTAAATGGTATCATGCAACTTTATGGTGAAATCATAAATCTGTTCTGTTGCATTGCTTATTGTAAAATCTTCAACACCAAGCAAGCCCCTAGCACTATAGCTTGCCTCCCTTGATTACATATAGCTTTTTTTGGCTGCTTCCCACTTTCTCTTGGGTTGTTTTCTCCGTCTGCTTCCAAACTCTTAATTCCACTTTATAGTAGTGAATCCCACTGGTTTGAGAAGAGGACTTTTTTACAAGTATGTATAGCTGACAACAAGGAAGGTACATCTTGTCCTGCCTTTTATTTCATAGGGCTTTTGTGCTCAATACTGCCCAGATTTTCAGGATGATTGTCAGTTCAGGAAAATTCCCTGTGGGTGTGAGACACTTGTGAAGGTACTTGAGGTTAAAAAAACCCAAAAGTGTTTTTCCTTTCTTGTTAGCCATTTCCAGTGTTAGTAAAACTGTGTAGGATAGTGTGCCACATACCATATCATACATTGCCATCCTTCTCAGCATCATTCTTTGCTTTTCCTTTATTCATGATCATGAGTAATCCTATAGGGTCTTCAGGAAACATCTCTGGAGACCTGGAGATGGGTATCACTAAACTGAAGAGCTCCTAGGAAAGCAGTTGGATAGCAAGAACACAGGCTGCTTAAATCTCTGCAGCAAAGCCCAGCATGCAGCCTTCACAATCTGCCAGAGGGGTCCAAGATTTGGCTACGATTATAGACCAAATACCTGTCCAGACTGATGATAAATGAACTGCTTTTTCTAGACTTCTGTGGCCATACTTTTTGCCAGCATCCCAGTGAAATGGAGTTAAAGCCAGCATGGCTGTGAGCAGCACCCCAAGGGAGAGATGAAGATGCTCCCTTCTTGTGGCTCCTTGCAGCTGCCTTATCTGTGAGACCATCAGCACGAGCAGCTGTCAGACAAACAGGGCAAGCTGCCCAATGCTCAGCTGTTCCAGATTCTCTTGAACACTACCTTTGAATCCTTCTTCCTGAGCTGTGTGGTGCTTTCTGTGTTCACAGCTGAGCTAGTGAGGCAGCAATTGTTACTGAAGGCTTGTTGGGGATCTTTGGTGAATTATTAGTGGTGCAATGTCCACATCACAGAAACTGCCCAAGCAATTGGAAATAGTTGGCGGCTTCTTGGTGGTGTCAGCTGAAACACTCAAAAGAAGAGATTAATCCTTAACTCCAAAGCTGGCACAGAGGCCCATAAGTTACAAGAAAATTGCCCTTCTCTTGTTATGTCTACTGCTTGTGGCTTCTACTGCCTTGGATCTCTTCTGTCCCCATGCTCTGATTTCCAGAGTGGTCAGCAGAAAGATTTCAATCCAACAAGATATGATACCACTATGGTATCATTGGGCATAACAGTACAACTCATGTCTAAAAGCAGCTTTCCTAAGTGCCTAGGTACTACCAAGAGCCATAGGATACAATAATGTTTGGGCATTTAAATGCACAGAATAAGAAAACACTGGTTTTTAAAACCCACATGTAAGCTCATGCATTGCTTTATGGAATCCAATTAGCTCCTTTATTTAAGGTGGGCATGTGCTTAAGTGCTCTGGTCTTTTTTTTTTTTTTTCCTTTAAAGTCTCCTGTATTTTAAAAGAATGATTACATTTGCATCGAGGAATGTCCTCTGTACAAAGGGTGGGATTCCAGTATATTTTCAGGAAAGTGAACCAGGCAATTATCTTGCAGGACCAAGTGCCAGAACAAGGAGGTGTGGTAAAGAGGAATGCGTGATTGATTTCTCTCCTACTCCAGAGCTGGATGAAATGCCTGACACAGCTGTTAGCTTACAGTGCTTACAAGAACGAGGAATCAATCTCACCAGATGTTGTTCATTTCCTCTGTTGCTGTGTGGCCAGCTCTGTCGTACAGAGGATGCGGGGGGCAGTGGGGAGGGAGGGAAAAGAAAAGGGAGAAAAGCTCAGTCTAAATTACACAAGAGGGCCCAGTGTGGGAATTCAACGTAAACGAGGAACACAAGAATGAGCCATGACTGGGAAACTGGAAGCTGGAAAGACAGAGCCTACTCATTTGTGAGCCTGATTCATTCACTGGGGAGCACAGCAGACTCCTGTTCCCTGTGGGACAACACATGACCGTCTTATGAGTTCTCCTGAAAGCTAATGTTTCCAATTAAAAGGATGCAGGAGGTACATGGGGAGGCTTTGGTGACAAATGATTCAAGGCCACATCTGCCAGCTGCATCATGTGCTGTGTTGGGTGAGTCTGTGGAGCACTTACTCACATGTGTAGAGTTTTTGAGCAACATTTGAGGATGGGATCACAGTGACAGCGTGATGTGCTGCTACCACAAACAACCTGTGTGCTTGGGGTCCTGTGTATGCCAGCATCATTTCCAACCACCTTCTTTCCCCAGGCTGGAAGAAGCACAAATCTGTGCTAGGAGATGCAGCTGGGGACACCAGTCCTGACATGAGAGGTACCTGGTGCTGGGTAGCAGCTGAGATGTTCATCCCCTCTTCCAGCTTTTCTCACTAGAGCAGGTGTCTTCTGCAGATCCCTAAAAGATTTCTTTGACAGTGTGACTGGTTGACAAGGAGACAAGCAGAGGCAGAAGAAAGCACCTTCAAATGAGGAGGGCACTTAAAGCTAAGGGTAAATGTTTCAGGAAGAGAGAGATATGAAATGAGCAATGTTTGCAAATGAGCTGTTGAGGTGCCACAGACCAGGAGAGGGCATGGTGATATCTGTATCCCATAGAGAAAAGCTGTTTTAGTAAAGCAGTTGAACCCTGACTTAATTATCATCATTTGTTCTGGAACATCCACTCCAAAATGAATTGATTTCTCTTGTACACCTTTTTGACACCATTTTCTGCACATTGTCTATTGCTTTGCTGCATGGAGCATGTAGGTTACTGCCTCTGCTTCTCTCCCATCCTTAGGAGGTGTGAGGAAAAGGGGAATGCTCACAGAGGTGCTGCCATGGGAGGTAAGACCAAGCAGCTGCTCACAAACAAGCTCTGGTTTGAGGTCTGTCAGGAAAGGCTACTGCCATGCTTTGTGACTTTCTGTCTAAAACACCTGAAAATAAGCCCATCTCTCTCTGCTTTATAGCATTTAATGCATTATTGGTGAAAACAAAAATCCCAAAGACCTGAAAAGCAAACAAAAAAGGATACTACTGAGGAAGGGACATCCAGCTCCCTTCCCTCCAGCTGTAGGACAGATATATTCTTGCTGAGGTGAGAATTGGGATGGAAACTGGACCATAATGCTCCCAATAACACTGTTGTGTTGCATGATGTGTGGCCATGGCTGGCCTGCAGTTGTGGACCAAGATGGACCTGCTCTAAGATGTCTTCTCATGAAGCAGTTACTCCTGCCGTGGGTGGGAGAGTGGGTTCTGTGGGGCACTCCTTACACTGCTGTGCCAGTTCTGGTTAACAAAGGGAGAGTAAATTAACTGAGGAAGCTTTGGGTTGAAAGTAATGCAAAGATTCTGTTCACCAGCTGCAAAGATGCTAAACTCTGAATCAATCTGTTGACATCAGCGCAGATAATCTAAATTTGCACCAGTGCAAAATGTGGTCATTCGGATGGGTTAGCTGAAGTGAGTCTTTAAGGGTGAAAAAAAGGCTCTCACAGGGCATGTTAGAGGCTCTGGTGAAAGGAATTATTGTATGGTTCCTGGGAATGTGGATGAGGCATCCTGATGTTCTATAGTTACATTGATCAGATCTTCACTCTTGCTCAAGGCAACCTGGGAGTTACTCCTTGAAGTCCATCAATTTCCTGTTTTGTTGCAATTACACCCACCTGAATCCTGCTTTGTCACATGGCTTGAATGGACCGCTGAACATCACCTTGGATATCCCCTACTCACTGTAGTTTGTGAAATCTTTTATGCAATGCATGAGGTGTGCCAGGGGGACCTTTTCCTTCAGTGCCAAAGCTGGAACGTCTGGTCAGTCCTTTGCTCGATGCACACCTCCTTTGCCATCGCTGAAAGGCAGAAAATGCATGTGCAGTTTGAAGCAACGGTTACAATTACATGGAAAGAAAATGACAGGAGCAGCTGTCGTATTTTTAACAAAACTTGGTCACTGCGGATATGAAACCTGAGAACTTGCATAAGAGACCCGCTCCAGTGAGTGTTGGTTTAGTCCACAGAGCAGCTGCAGGAAGGGGGGCACTTCACCGCTTCTCTGGAGCTCCTTCTCTGGGGAATTGTGGCTGCAGGTTCCCGAGGGCCCCCTGGTGTTTTGCGCAATCTATCTTTAGAGAACTGCAAGTTAATTTCTGAGAAGGGCACTGGCTTTGAGCAGGGACTACCTCCAAACTGACAAACCACTTCCTGCAATCGTTAACTGAATTAAGAACTTGCTGTCCCCTTCACTCCCCTGAAAAGACCCCACTTCCCACCCCTTCACCACCACCACCCCCTTGGCTTGGCATCAGGAAATATTGGTAAAGAGAAAAGCACAGGGAAGGTTGAAGTGATACTAATTCATAGATCTCCCCCTTGTCCGTGTCTTCTACAGAGAGCTCTGATATTCCCATTGGCTTTCTGCAGGAGCTAAAGCCGTGGCAATTCCAGAGTGTTTTCCAGTCAAAGGAAGGAAGGTGCCCGTGTGTTTGGTGCTTCCTTCGTATTTCTACCAGCACAACCCTCTTCTGACACTGATGCAAAAGGGTGTTGTAATTTTTGGTGAAACTGTAGGAAGCAAAAGAACACCTGCAACTCCTGGGACAGGATTTCCTTCTAAAAACATCCCAGATCTGGTCAGTATCAGCTTCCATTAAAGGATATGGCAAAACCTTCCAATTACCAGTGTTAACATCAATGATGTATTCTTGTAGCCATTGAGAAGAAGAACAGCAAAGCTAGTCTGAATTCTTCTTTTTGATTTTATACTTGGTGATGGTGGTTGTGGGTCTTTTTTTCATTTTGTTTGTTCCCAGATGTGTGGTCTTCTAACATCTACTTCACTCAGTCTTGGCATATGTGTGTCTCCAAAACGTCTTTCTACAGGGTGGGATTTACAAGTGGTTACTTAGTACATGTTGCTCTCTCTCTGTGTTCCTGGTCCTCACTTTTTGAAGGTGTCCAGGCAGGTCTATTCCCTGTGGGATTTGCAGATGCCAATCAGAGTTTTGCAAACCAGAGACTTATATGGAAATTTGGTAATATTTGGTCATATTGCTAATAAAAAAGTAATATTTTTCAGTTATGGACAAGGTAATTTATCTGAAGGATGATTTTCTTTCATTTTTAAGATTCCAGCATCATTGCAGAAACCAATTGATTCTATACACCTGAAACACACACGTAGTTTTAAGACTGTAAACACACTCTAAGACATGCTCATCTACTTCATTATTATTATAAAAGCTCTATGAAAACATGACCCTTACTTCATAACTTAAATGGTCATGAAAGATATTCTTCCTGCAGACATGTCTATTTCAAAAAAGAATATAAGGGTTTTTACTGTTTTCACGTACAAATATAAAGAAAAGTTTGTTTTACAAACAAATATTTTCTCTCAAAGCAGCTGTTTTCCTTCTACTTTGCCCCAGACATGATACCAACAGGAATCAAGGAAGAGCTAAATGGGGATCATATGCTCTGTATTAGTATCCAAAGATGGGAAATGCATGGAGGAGTGCATAGCATGAGCAGAAGAAGCCAAAATCAAGAATATATGCAAATCTAGAAGAAGCCATTTGAATTTCCCATTAAACTTTGAAGGCTAAGTGCAGGTGCTTGCTTTTTACATTTTTAACATTTACAGGGCTGAGTACAGTGTGTTAGAAGACCTTCCAAAAGTTGCCAACTTCTGTCCCAAAAAACAGACAGAAAAGGATCTGGAAGCCTCAACTTCCACTGTCTGTGCAGGATGAGCAGGAAGAAACCACCAGGCACAGTTTGCCATCCCTCTCCCTCTGGAACTGGGACCCACAATGGTGCATTTTCACTCTTGCAGAAGATGGACTGAAGCAGCATGCAGTCACCACAGTACCAGAGGTGTTGATCCAGTATTTCCTGAGTGTATAGGGCATCTGACAGCAAGATGAGCCTTTCAATTAGCCCAAAAGACAGAACGAGAGAAATTTTTTTCAGCAGAACAGTTTTTTTCATTGGGAAATAACATTTCTTTAGAATAAGAACTTTCCCTGGGAACGTACCAGTTGGAATGAGCCTTGTCATTGTCATTGCTGAGAAAGCTGCAAACTCCAGAGGTTTATAAACACTGAAACTGCATAAGAAATACATGCAGGCACGTAGCTTGAATACGTTCTACAATATATACACCCCAGGAGTCTGGAGTGTATAGAGGAAGGCATTTGCTCCCACCAAAAGCACTTGGATTGTTTCCATCTTTCTTAATGGAAGCAAGATCAGGCCCTGAGTATGAAAAATGCAGAGGCAGACAGTGTGAGCCCAGGGGAGCTGCTCATTTGTTTGGCCATTGCTGCATGTCTGTTGGATACTCACGTTAGCTGCAATATTCCTTTTTCAGCAGGAAGCCATTGATGCCAAGGATGACATTTTTTACACCTGTAAATTGCAGTTCAGTCCATAAATGCACTGAAGCCTTCACTGGCTCCTTGGTAAAGCTGGGAGTGAGAGTGATACCCATTTCCACTGCTGCGAGCGAGGTTTTTGAGATAAACAGATAAAACCTGCTATGACCACATGCAGGATTGTGTCACCGTGGTTTGCACAGGGGTTGGCTTTTGAGCTGTCTCCCACGTAACTCACATGAGATCAATAGGCTGTGGCTCCCAGCCAGCCGTGCACCCTGGGCTATCTGAACCCACTTCCCTCACCTCTGAGAAGCACATCCTCCCAAACTTGCCCAGGGGGCATTTGCAGCAAGAGCAGTGCAAGCTGAATTTGAGTATTTCAGTAGAAGTGGAAGGTTCTGAGAAGAGCAGGAAGTGTGAGTGAGGCTGTGCAGCCCAGTGGCCGTGGTGGCTCTGGGAAGGGAGCCCAAGGATGGGCACGGGGGAGGCCCCGGGTCAACAGCAGGTCTGGGGTCAAGGGAGTGCCTGCCTGGTGTTGCAGATGGAAAGGAGCATTCACAGAGACACTGAGAGAAGGCAGGTGAAGAACATGTCTCTGTAAGGCCTTTCTGAGCCCTGCATCTCCAAATTATACATTTATCATCCCTTTTTGCATTTTTAATTCTAACTCGCAGATACTCCATTCGATAATGGTGGGTTTTTAATGGTACAATTTTCAACTAAGCACTTAGACAGTCGTCTAATGGATAGACCTGTATTAAACTGCTGTTACAGTCTCTGACCTGGGACTACAAACCTCTGTCTCGAGGCAGACTAAGGTTAGGCTAAATGCAGGAATGCTTGTTCACAGGTGTACTAATGTATTTTTCACCCACCCACTGCCAAAGTCTCCCACCTTGAACTTGATGTGGTGTAAAGTCCTTTGACTCAAATTCCTCAGCAAAAAAAAATGAAAGCAGAAGATTTACTAAGACATTCAGACCCCGAGGGGAAGCTCCACTACCAATGACAAATATTTCTGGGCTACCACAGAGAGCAGCAGTGACTTTTGAGAAAGGTACCTTGCTCTCACTTGCCCTTTTCAAGAAGCAGAGCTGGTTTTCAGCCATGGTGGCCAGAGGTTGTCCCCACTGCAGCAGAGGTTGTCACTGCACTGAGTTACACCCCCATGTTGCTTGTGCAACCAGCCATCCTTGGTACTCTGCTTTCTTGGCTACTCCCCCAGCCTCTCCCCATCTCTGTTCCTATTTAAGAAAGTTCAGCTTCTCAGTGTAAAGCAATAGAAATAAGGGCCTGGAGGGATTTTGTGGGAGCTGTCTAGCCCGTCCCCCTTGCCCACAGAAATTCAGCTATACCTAAATTTGTACATGAGGAGGAGGAAGAAGGGGCAGAGAGGCTGTCAGGCTCCGAGCTACTTTTGGCTTGGCTCTGATTAGCACCAAGCACAGGTGTTAAGCACCTCTTCGCTGTCAGATTTTCCATGCAGTGTGTGTCCTTAATACAGGCAGAAACTATTTTAGGTTACAACACAATCAGCTATCTTTATCAAGGGGTTTTCTACAGGACCCATCTGTATAGCAGCCAAGTACTTCCCAGACAGATTCAGTCTTCATGGCAGGAATGAGAAAGCATTTCTCTGACAAATTATTTAAAAATAGTATGGGCAGATTTATTAACACCTTATAAAAACCTAGGCAGCTGCTGCTAAGTATAAAGTCAGGCAGCAAAACGATGGGTAAAAGCTGGTTTATGTTTTACAAGAAGTTTTCTAGACATAAAAGATCACTTTTTAAAAAGTGATTTTTTTAGAGAAATGATGCGTTTGAAAAGTTTTGTTTGCAATTCACTTATACATTCCAGACACACAACCCACAAAATAAACATCTTAAACTTGAGACCCTCACTTCAGTTTACTTGATTCCAGTCAGTAATTATAGATATTAACATCTAAGCTAAGTTTACATTGTCTGCAGAAAGGTTTGCACCATTTAAATCTATTTAGAAATCTGTTAAGTAAATCTGACTTGAGTTTAGTTATAGCAAATACTTTAGCTAATAAATTTCTTGGGACTGGGTTTTATCTTTTCTGCATGCATGGATGAAACTCAAGTGCTCTCAAAGCCTCAGCAGATAAATAATAAATGATGCAAAATAGCTTTTTGATACATAATAATATCATAACTTTAAAATGTTTTTTTTCCCTAGGACTAGTAATGAGTGTGGTGTGTCCCTCTGGGAAGTTATTAAATACAAAAAAAAATAGCTATTTCTAGTGTTGGAAGCTGGTCAGTGCATCTCTTACCACACCCTGGTTCCTGGTCATCATTTACACTTCTCTCTTACACCCTTCCAAAGGGGTTGTAAATTATGGCCAGCTCTGTATGTTGCACCTGCCTTATCACAGGTGAAAATAAATTTCAAAGCCATGAAGATTCCAATCTTTGGTATACACATGCACAGAAAAGCTGCTGCTTTGGCTTATCAGACACCTTTATTTTGCTTTACTCCATTGTAACCTCGTGTTTAATACTCTTAACCCTTTCTCAGCTGATATTTGAGCCTATGTATCAGGGGTCTGCTCTCTCTCATTGTGTGTCCATAAAGCTTTCTTACTCAGATTAATCTCCATTTAGACTAAAAGTGTTTCTCAGCTCACTAAACTGATGTTTAGTAATCCCTTGTGACTGTGTGGCTTAGTCTTAGTGCTCTTGGGTTTTTAAGGCAATCCAACATCTAGCCAAAGCTGAAATCACTTAACTTGGTCAAGTGGAGTATAGTCAGTGTTACAGGTGAATAATATTTCTTAATCTATTTTCAATTATATATGAGTAAATTTAAAATATCTCTTAAAATGGCTCTGATATAACCTTAGATAACCACAAAAAATGCCAACTCTTCCCCTCTGTGTTAAGTTTCAATGGAAATTAGACTTAACCCTTGATTTTCCTTCCTGGCAGGAGCTGAAGAGGCTGAGGACATTACACCAGTTCCTCTCTTTTCCCTTCCATTTGCAGGAGCAATGTCCTTCCTTTCAACAAGCCTGATGTCCCCCTGCAGCTGTTAATGTAAAGCTCAGAAGCCAGGAGGAGTTTCTTGGCACATCTCAGAGGTCTTGCCTGCTCTCTGCTGCTGCCCTGTCCCTGCTCCTGGGACACTCACAGGACAAAGAGGCAGCTATTGGCTGTCAGCTTTGACAAATGAGACCTCCACCCTCAGGCACAGCAATTCAAAAATGTTCCTTGCAATATCTGTTAAAACCTTTGTAAAAGTCCCTTCCATAAGTATTGAAAGAAGCCTGCAATGGTGGCAAATTTAAGTACTCCCAAATTAGGAGATAAAGAAGATAAAATTGTCTAGGCAGCTCCAACTTGATCTCTTCATATCAACAAGTCATCTTTAATGATGTGATTGCAAACCCTGCCCCTCCTGGGGCTCCCATGCCCAGTGGTCATTCTGGGCAGTTCAGTTCAGCATGGTCAGTGTGAGGCTCATCTTGCCAGACCCACACAAACCATCCCCTCAGTGCAGTGCCACTCATTTTCCAAGTGTTTTTCTATCATGGTAGGAGTCAAATGCTATGTCAGCTCTAAAAGAAATATTTACTCAATAATGCCAGAAAAATTAACCTATCATGCTCATTTTTGGTGGCAGAGAAATTCAATAGTTTTAATACAGGTCATGATTTCTCAGGGCCCTTTGTGCACGCTCAGGGTGTGGCTACCTGCACCTCCAGTCACAGTTGAGGATTAAAACAGTTTTGTCCTTTGCACTGAATGAACATGGGAAAAGCAGGCTGAGTATGGCATTATGGATTTAAAAGACACAAAAAATTTGCAGAAAGAGGCTGGATATATGGCCTTTATTTCATCATATGTTTCCTAACTTTGTAACCTAAATATTCCTTTCTATCTGTAAGTGGGAACACAGTGCATTTTTAGATTCTATTTTCAGCACATCCAAAAATTTTAAAACATGACATATAATAAAACGTAGGAATCTGAACTTGCTACTGGCTGGACCAAACACTTTAAATTCAGTGTATAAGCCCTGCCACGTTAATCCACAGAATCAGTGGGTCCCCATCTCCCCTAGAGCCATGAAGAAAATGGAACATGTGGCCTATAAGTGTCCCAGATGTTTGTGGAGAACAGAGGAATGAAGAGATTTGAAAAACAGGAGGCTCAGACCATGGAGGGGAAGTGGATTTAAGACAGAACTAAGAAGAATTTGGGGCTGGAATGTGGAACTATAATGATTCTTTGATGCAATCACATCAGAAAAGCTGGCATTTTAGGAAAGAGCTTGGAAGGAAGGGAGAGCAGGGGATCTTTGTGTGCTGCTGAAGCCACTGATATCAGAGCTGGCTCCCTCGACAGCTGCTTTCAACTCACACAGGATGGGAAGGATACATTTTATTTTATCTCAAGCTTCCTAAAGATCCAATTACTCTAACAACTCATTCCCACTCAGAGGAAAATTAGAGATTTCTAATGAGGCATCACCAGGTTTCAAGCAGTGTCTGAGCTGACCATCTCTGTCCTGTGGATGTCTGAGGCACCTCATGAGTTTTAGCTCTGCTTTGCTCAGCCCTGTGCCTTCTCTTGCTTTATCTCTCACTTCTGTTGGTTTGGTTTTGATATCAAGAGTCCAGACTCTTTTTTTTTTTCCATCTTCCTTTTGTTACGAGAACTTCCATTAGTAATTACCTTGTGGGAGGGAGGCAACTTCACAAGAGACTATTGTCCTCTGATGTAATATACCAGTCCAGTGTCCTGCAGACCCACTACATTCATGTTATCCAGGATCATGATAGATTTTCTGCTTCACTTTTTTTTGGTGAAAATGCTCCACTTTTTAGCATTGGCACCTAAAATAACCTGCTGGTCTGGGCAGAAGTGTTCTCTGCAGGTGGCAGTCATGTTCAGAGGGTACTGCTCTGCTCCAGGTCTGATTCTTCATCTCTTCTAAGTGCCCTTTTAGCAGTTTCTTTTTACAGCAGCAATAAAATAGAAATAGAAAATAGAGCTAAAATAATGCTATTTTTAAATCAAACTTTTTTTTGCAAAACAGAGCCATGGCATTTGTGGTCTGTGAGACATTACTGCTGCAGATGGTATGCTGTGGCTCACAAAGACAGATTTTACATGTGAGATGTCATGTTTGGGGTTATATTCTGTAATAATACTCTGTATGGGTAAAAAGGATAATTATCTAGGTATTTTTTTCCTCAGCACAGACAAATAAATTGATATCAGTCTTGGAACAGGTATTTAAAGTTTTTTGAGCTATCATTCTGTGCTGCTTCTGTTTGTCTATTCTGGCTCTTTAAAATGTCCTTTTCTTTACAACATTACTCAGATCATATTAGTCAGTATTGTTGTGGTATGACATTTGTCTACATCCTGCGTATTTTGAGCTTTCTTTTGTAATTTCCATATTTAATCACTTCGCCTTCCTCCTTCCCTCTTCTTTACTTTTTGTTTTCTCTTTTCCCATTTCCCTGCATTCCTCTTCTGACCTGTGCTTGCCCAGTTTGCTGTGCCTCAGGTGCACCTTCTGACAAAGTAATGGCAAACCTCATCTTATAAAGATTTTGTTTTATCTCAGCTTTATGTTCTCATGACAGAAGGGTTTGTTCTCTTTTGGTTTTCTCGGGACTGCTTATGATCCACGAAGAGGATTGGCTGAATATTATTCCCAACCCTGGACACTTTCCTTCTCCTTTCCACTGGGAGCAACGCCGGGCATTAATGGATAGAGAGGCTGTGGCATTATCGAGGATGCAGCTGGAATTTGGGAGTTTGCAACATGTGCTGAGGCTGTGATGAGTTTGGTTAGGCCTCAGAAATGACTGGTAAAAGCTCCCTAGGGAGCAGAGGGCACAGGACAGTGTTTGCTGCTCGTGCTGGCTGGAAACAACGACCCCCAGGAAGAGCAGAGGCCACAGGCAGGAGCTGGTTGTGCTTAAATATTGCTTCTTCCATTTGGCTTACCAAGCTGGGTTTTCTTAATTTAAAAAGTGAAGCTTTCATTGCAATCAAAGATGTCTTTTTGGGTGGTACACTTCCCAGAGGTCTCTGGGCAGGGCCACCTCTCCAGGCAGGTGACTGTCCCATTACACTAATGTGCCACCTCTTCAGGTATTGGTCCTGTCTTCACACTCTGTATTGTAAATCAGGTATCACCCTGCTCTGTGCACTCAATTTGAATTAATAAAGGATCTACTATTGTGTGAGGTAAAATATACTTCATGTAGGTATTGCTTAAATCTTTCCAATAAAGAATTAAGCTTGCTTGTGTAGAGGTAATATTGTTTACACCTACTTGTGTAAATTCTGTTTTATAGCAGGACTTTGTAAAATTATTATGCTTGTTACAAAATAAAGCTGCTCTTTACAAAGGCTAGATGTAAATTTGGTTTATGTTTTCTTCCACTTTTTGTGCAGTTCTTTGTGATCTTTCTTTCAAATACTTTGCAGTTTTCCTATTCCTTTCTGGGCTTTTGATTTTCTTCCTGTTTCTCCTTTGATGAATGCAACCATCTGAATAAGACCTGTTTTCCTTCAGAGCATTCAATCTGCAAACTATGTTCTCCACTTATGGTCAAATTGCCTTTTCCAAACTGAAGTCAGAATCTTTTCTGCAATCCTTTTCTTGGTTTTATCTCTCCATTGCAACTTTTGTATCCAATTAAGGATTCCATAAACTCTTAAAACGATGCAATTGATGCAACAGTCACAACTCTGTCCTCAAAACTTCAAAAGCCCCTTTCTCTCTCTTTTTGAGTTAGTTCTCATATATCTTGTCACATGTCATAATACCACTCTCAAAAGTTTCATTCTATCTAGTAAGAAGGTTTTTTTCAGTCTTGATCATAATCTCATCACTAGTTTGATCTTCACTTACATGCATATTATCAAACAAGGCTTGTGATTCTCTAATGGAAAGGCAGCTTTTAATCACCCGTTTCAGTATCTTTGCTTGCCTTCATGAAGGCTTGTTACAATTGCTTGCTGTGGATTGACAGGGTCAGAGCTGTTTTGGCCTTCTATGTTCCACATTCTTTGCTCTTTTATTTCCCCTTCTGTTTCTAGATACATTCATATGTAGCAGCCTCTACCTCTGCCATGCTACCATGTAGCACTGCAATTTTAGCAAAACTGCTGTTTTGGTCCCAGAATTCTCTAAATAAAATGGCAAAAATCTGCTACATCCAAAAGAAAGATTCTCTTGTGTTGCGTTTTTTTTGTTTTGTTTTTAATTTTTTTTAATTGTTTTTATTTTTAGTATATTTTCTTACTCGATAATTGCAATGTGTTAATCAACTTTTCCAGATTTTCACTGGTTCATATCTATGTGTAAAAAAATAAGCCAAAATAGTATGTAACCTGTGCTCACAAGGTTAAGATTTTGCAAAGTATATGATCACCTAAAATAGGTTGTAGAGTGGGAAACATAAAGCAGCTAATATGTGCTTCCAGCCCATAAAGGGCACCTCTCTCACAGAAAAAGGACCTTGGGCAATGTGTGCTGTGCTTGTTGAAATGTCAATAAAGAACATATTCACCTGCAATACTTCATCACATTTCCAGCTTTTACATTTGGACTCAACCCCACATCCCTGTCCTTGACTGTTACATGCTCAGATTGTACCACAGGATCTGTACATGTCTGGAAACAAAGTTGTGCCAGGCTTTATCTGCCTAGCAGTCAAATGTAGGAAGAGGCACCTTATTCCCCTACCTCCTGCTCAGCTGAATTGGAAATATAAGTAATGCCACCCCTTTACTGGTCTGGCTGCACTCCTTGGATGCTAAGGGACCAGGTATCTTTTCTAGGGCAAAATCATCTGAGATCTGTTATATATTCATTGTTCTCTTACATAATTTTGTTGTTTTTAGAGCTGTTTTGCTTCTTCATTTTACTCAGCGCAGGCAGAACAGGGAGAGAAGGAAATGATCTCAAACAAATATCTGTGCAGCAGGGTTAAGGGGAGTCACATCCTCAGTGTGAAAGGTTGTGAGAGTTCACATTCATTTTGAGATCTAATGGATGCATAATGCATTTATCATACTGGCAACAGGTAGCAGGTCATGAGGAAATACTCAAGTGTTTAGAGCTGGCTGGACACCAAAGCTGTTTGTAAACAAGTGAAGTGGGCAAGAGTCACCACTTGCATGCATTTGGATAAATGAAGAGCTGGTTCCTGGTGGATCACTGGGCATTTCTAAATTTGTACTGATAGGATAAAGGTGCCTGTGATTCCATGGCATTTCACTCACTGAAGATAATGACCTCTTCCTATCCCCACACTGACCACAGAGATCAGGAGATGAATCTAAGAATAAGAAAGGTATGAAATAGAATTGAATTTGTCAACTGTAACTAAAAGCCAAGACAGAAGCTCCTATTCAGAGTTAAGGTGACCTTAATTCACATTTGTTTGGCTAACTCTCAGTGCATTAACCATTGTCTCTCTTGTGCATGAGGACATCCACGTTCAGCTGTTTCATAAGGAACAACATATTCAGGATGTGCAAGACAACTCCAAGTTTCCTTTTAAACAGCTGGAGTTTTACATTAATTACATCTATCCCAAAATATATTTTCTTCATCCTTCAATAAGAACAAAGAACAGCTGTACTGTTGTTAGTTGTAACGTGAGTATGCAAACATCTCTAGAGATTACCCCCTCCCAGGCCTATGTGCTCACTTCAGATCTGACTTTGTGAGAAAATTTGCTCTGTATTTTGTATCTAAACTTTTCAAATTTGCTTCATACATATATATATGTTGTTGATTTGGTTTTCTTTAAATATATATATATATCTTTATAGGACCACTAGCAGCATAAAACTTTTTTTGACACAGCTGTGTGGCAAGACTATTCCTGTTCTGATCAGTGTTATTGTAATTCAGTATCAGCGAGGGACAGTGTAAAGAAAAGTAGTTTCTAGATGAAAATACCACTTTTACTTCTCACTAGACTCCAGACAAATGAAGTGAGCCCTGAGGTTGTTCTCCTCATCCCCTTGTCCTCAGCACTTTGCTCTGTGTTCTGACAGTGGCTTTTTGAAGCATGCTCTTGCCTGAGACAGATGGACTCTGAAATTTACTGTAAATGAAATTTCTTTGTGTCCTCTCTTTCTTACCTTTTTCCTGATAATCTTGCCTTTAACCTCTGCTTGCCATGATAGAACTTCCTAGCAGATGTCTCTAACTATAACTTTGACACAAGGGACTTACCACCTCACTTGTCACAGAGGAGGTTATGGTTGGCTGATAGAGTGGAAACCAGGTTGCTCTTCCTCTCCAGTGATGGTCCAGGAGTCTGGAGGACACAAGTTTTGCAATTATTACCCAGGGTAATAACTCCCAAATGGAAGAGAGGATTGAGAGCACCCTCAGTCAGTTTGCAGATGGCACCAAGTTGGTGGGAACTTCTGGCAGGCAGTAAGGATCTGCAGAGGGGTCTGGACAGGCTGGATCGATGGGCCAAGGCCATTTGTAAGAGATTCAACAAGGCCAAGGGCCAGGTCCTGCCCTTGGGTCACAACAACCCCTGCAGTGCTCCAGGCTGGGGCAGAGTGGCTGGAAAATTACCCAGAGGAAAAGGCCCTGGGGGTGCTGGGTGACAGCAGCTGAACAGGAGCCAGGGTGTGCCCAGGAGGGGAAGAAGGTCAATGGCACCTGGGCTGTGTCACCAACAGTGTCACCAGCAGGGCCAGGGCAGGGATTGTCCCTCTGTGCTGGGCACCGGTGAGGCCTCACCCCAAATCCTGTGTCCAGTTCTGGGCCCCTCACTGCAAGAAAGAGATTGAGGGGCTGGAGAGTGTCCAGAGAAGGGCAGCAGAGCTGGGGAAGGGTCTGGAGCACAAGTCCTGTGAGGAGCAGCTGAGGGAGCTGGGGGTGTTCAGCCTGGAGAAAAGGAGGCTCAGGGGGGACCTTATCACTCTCTACAACTCCTGATAGGAGGTTGCAGCCAGGTGAGGTTGGTTTATTCTCTCAAGAAACAAGTAAAAAGACAAGAGGAAATGGTCTCAAGGTGCACCAAGATGGTTTAGATTGAATATTAGGGAGAATTTCTTCACCAAAAGGGTTATCAAGCATTGGAACTTGCTGCCCAGGGAATTGGTTGTGTCACCATCCTTGGAGGGATGTCAGCCCTCAGAGGGGTTTAAAGAATGTGTAGATGGGGTGCTTAGGGACACTTTTCAGTAGTGGAGTTGGCAGTGTTGGGTTTACAGTTGAGCTCAATAATCTTAAAGTTCTTTTTTAACCTAAATTATTCTAAGGCTTTCCTGGAGGAGGTTGTGGCTGACTGCTATTGAGTGGGAACCAGGCTGCTTTTCCTTTCCAGTGATGGTCCAGGAAGCTGGAGGACACAAGTTTGGACAGACACACCTGACTGGCATCTGTATGGGGTGACACTTGGAACTTCCATTTCCCAAGAAAGGTTGAAATTTGTTTTAATTTCAAATGTGACAATGAAGTATAAAAATAATTACTATATGAATATGTGACACTGAATTAAAGAAGATAAGCTGACTACTCTTACTGGCTTAAAAAGCCAGACCAAAAAGAGACAATAGTTTCAGCTTTTCTGCTGTATTGTGACAGGTGAGCAGTGGTAGTGCATTATATAATTTTGGAAAATTCTCTAGTGAAGCTTCAAGGTTTTTCATCAACGATTTTCTATAATGAGATTTTTAAAATTTTAACTTTTAATGAAATTTAATTATTTTTTTTCTGCAGGAAAATGAATTCAGTTTTCCATAATTTTATAGGGAGATATGTTTGGTTTTGATATTTTTCCTTCCCTGAACTAAAGCTCCCAGATTGTTTTGTTGAAAATTTTCCAGTAACTTCCAATCTTATAAAAATGACCAGTGATGTGGCAAAATTTTGATATTTTGTGCAGAAAATACCCCTGCTGAAGCAGAGACCCTTAGCCCATGCACATTCAGAGAAAACTCTTAATGCAGTTGTTTGGAGTAGCGTGCAGTCAATTAGATAGCAGGACTTAAACCAAACAGATTTTGGAAAAAATGTTGTGTGCTATAAAACCTTACTGTCTTTATGTGTTTGTGCTCACACTACCTTCAGGAGATATAAATCTAAGTCAAGTGAGATAAGACTCTGGTCTCTAGGGAATAGCACAGGAGCTTCTGGAAGTGGGTAGGTGATCTAGCAGGAGCAATTTTTTGCATTGACTGGAACAGAAAGCATAAAGCTGATGGAGTTCCCAGCTAACATACCACAGATAAAAAAGAGTCCTGAATATTTGTGTTTATGAAAGATCCCCTGGCATTTTGCAAAAAAAAAAAAACCCAAAAAACCAGCAAGCTGACACTTCAAATCTGCATCCTGGCTGATTGCAACTTGTATTCTCCTCCCATAGACACCCTTCCTCTATCAAGAGGAGAACGGTGCTGTGCTTCCCATCTGCAACTTCACCTTTTCCTTTATCTCAGTGGGAGTGTGAACAGGGAGAGCTGCAGAGGGCCTCTGCTCTGACAGGGGTGCTGTAAGCACATGGCACACGTGAATTCAAGCCTAGAATTCAGGTGCCATGACTGTTTGCAAAAGGAGAGTTGAATGCTGTATATTTACATTAGTGAAATCATGAGAAAGGTAAGATTACAGAATCACAGAATCCCAAAATAGCCTGAGTTGGAAGGGTCCCACAAGCATCATTACAGTCCAACTCCTGGCCCTGCACAGGACACCCCAAGAATCACACCTTGTGCCTGTGATTATGGGATTCTCTTCTCTGCTTTTGGTGTCCAGGCTCCAGTCAGGGTAAATAATGCTAGTGGCCATCCTGCCCAGATTATTACTAAGTTTTGATTCCTCTTGGGCCCCCAAACAAATATCTGGTTGAATTTCAATCTGTTATATACTCTGTATGGGTTTTGATGCGTTTTGCTGTCCATCATCATTCTGAGTCAAGATGAACTGCACTGAATGCCAGAAATGCTGATACTTCATGAATGTGAGAACATTTTGGCACAATGCCTGGGTTCACTGACCATTCAGACTCCTGCTGTCTTTTCCTAAACTCTACTAACTGTCTCCTAAACTCCTCCTAAACTCTACACTGCACTTCTGGAGGGCACCATGCAGTATTTTAACCACCAGATAGTGGTATGATTTACACCATTATGCATGTGATTTTTTTGAAGAATCAAGTTTAGATGGAACTGGGTATAGCAAGGACATATGTAAGAAGATGAGGTCCCTTGCACTTGGATTTTAAACTGTGTATGGATGAATCCTCTGTTAGAAGTGGGGCAGACTGAAGAACACCATTTGTTCCAGTCCCTCCACCTGCTTTGGAGACCACTGAGGCACTGCAGGTTCTGTGGACAGATCAGGTACATTCCTCAGGTACAAGAATCACAAACTCTCTGTGCTCCTCTGGGGAGCTGAGCTTGCTGTTATGGAACCCGGGTTTTATTCTGTCCTGTGACACACATTTCCTTCTTGGCCTTGGGCATCTTTTGGTCTTGGGCACTAAAAATGCAAGCACAGTTGGACCTCCTTTTGGAAGGGCCATGGGGAAAGGAAAATATGGAACATTCAACCACCAAGATAATAAAGTAATTATATGCATGTGGTGTTTTGTTTAGTCTTACCAATTCACTGTGAATTCATCAAAAATCCATGCCAATCTTTCAGCTGGCTGTGTCTGTCTGATGAGTGATATTTCTTTTGGGTGACTAATGGAGGTGAATAAAGATAAACCAGAAAACCACATGTGTTTTCATGATTACGTCTAACAAAAAAATTCCCTTGGACAAAACTTTTCTCAGAGATTCCCAATTTCAAAAATACTATTGCAAAACCAACTGAAATTTAAGCACATTTGTCTGAATCCATTTTACTTTTCATTCTCCACCTGCTTTTGAGTCTTCTTTTCTTTATTCCTGTTACATTTCAATTCACATTAACAAATTTTCTCTGCCTGAAGGATGTAAAATACTGAACATTTTCTCAGTGCTCACTGCAATCCCTCCAGGGATCAGCAGGGGCTCCTCTTGGACTGTGGCTAACCAGGCTCTCTGCTCTCCTTCCTTGCCATTGACTAGCCCAGGGGTTTTCCACATTGGCTACCTGGTGCAGCTTCTGTAATGCTGGGGAAACACAACAGTGCAAATATGTTCATGAATTCTCTCATTTTCCATCTCACAAATCATCCAAAAAGTGTAATGGATGGATCACTGTAGATGTGTTGTTAAAGGAGACTGTACTCTAAAAGCCAGGCAATGAATGAGCAGCAGCACCACCACATTCAGGAGATTATGATCACTAATGATGTGGGCAGGCTTTAATATCGTTTTTCTACACCTGCAATTGATGCATTATGAATTTCACATCTGGATAATAGGGCAAAAACCCCCACACAGACATCTTCTCTGGTGGTATTACATTTTCACAAATGTGGAGCTGATATAAGCCTATCTTGAATCAAATGCTCTTGTTTTTCTGCAATATGTTTAGTTTAGCTTCCTCCAGCTCAAGGATATTTGTACTCAATGTTTGGGCTTCACTTCCCTGGGAGCTGAAAATTTTGACCCGGATGATGGGGGGATGTAGCTGACTCTGGTGGCCAAGGTGGCCCATGATAGGGTGACCAAATGACTCAGGTGCTTTCCTTCACGTGCTGCAAAAAGCAGGAACACAAAGAATTAGCTCCATTCCACCAACAAGATTGACTAAATGGTCACAAACCTGTGTTACTGATAAACAGACAGACTGGACAGTTGGTAAACCATGTAATTAACTTAGCTGGGGTTTAGGACAGAACCAGCTTTTAGAAGAGAACTGAAGATCATGGAAAAGGTGAGTCTTTACCTAGTTTATGTTGAATAATTTATTTCATTACTGAAAATCTGAGAGGATAAGTTATTTATGCATCTACTTTCCAGCGGACAGAAACCCAAATCTCATACTTAAGATACATTCCTTGAAGGCTATTATGATTTATCGTCAAAAAAATTAGACACTGAGAGCAGTTTCTGTAAAATGAGTTCTAGATATACCATACAATGCAAACTAATGCCTCTCCATTTTTGTTACAGAAACATGAATAACAGTAATAATTGATGGTTCAATCTTTCCTAACCTTTAGTAACACAAAATCCTTTATTTTTTGTGGGGACGGCGGGAGGGGAGGAGGGAAGGAACTTTTTTTGGAACCACCGTTCATGTGGTCTTACTTTCTCCCTCTGCCATTCTCTACATTGTTTTTGTTCACCGAGGCTCAGGTGAGAGAAGCTTTTAAGGGTTTCAAGTCTTTTAACTGCAGGTGTTCACAGTGTAAGTGTCTGGATCCGAGCTGGCTGGCAGCAGATCTCGGACAGTCTGTGATGTCCCAATGCAGCCAATGGAGTTCAGGCTGAGATCTGACCTCCTGAGACAGGGATCCACCTAGGCTGGGGTCTGTCCAGGCTGGGGTCTGTCTGTCTGCTCCCTAAAGGGCATACATGCTACTGATCAGCTCTTGACTGACTTTGCAGACGTGCTCAGGTTCTAAGCCTATGTTATGAGCAGCTAGACTCAGCACCACAGCGCTTAGGACTCGCATTCCAAAGTGCCACTTTGGGACTCTGGGCTCTTTGGAGGCTGTCCAGTCTGCCAGAGTGGACATGGATACCCTTCCTGGATGAATGTCAGTGAAACCTCTCGGTAAAATTCCAGCTTTCATTACAATTCTCTATGATTTGCTTGTACTTTTAGTGAGGGTGTGATTTCATTCCATGGCTTATGCTTCTCAAGCTGGCAGCTATGTGCTGAACATTACCTAGGACACAAACAGTGGAGACTTTCATGGCACTGGACCTAAACCTGGGATTTTGGCACACAAAATACCCATAACAACCCAGGATTATGCATTTGCTATCAGCTTGTCTGAATAAAAGTGGTGGTTATTTTTCTGGCTTGCTTAGCCTGAGATTGTATGGACCAAAAGCGAGGAGGCTTCTTTACGGATGTAGGGGGTGAGTTTGAGGCTGGCTCCAGGCTTCTGCTGAAGCTCATTCCCCTTGATTTGCATGTGTGATAAGGCTGGCCAAACTCCCATCTCTAGAGAATTGCCTGTGCATCAGAGCATTCAGACCTTGCTTTCCACACCTTCCTCTTTGTTTCCTCAGACCTGGGCTTTGTCAGGAAGAGTGTGGCACCAGCTGTCTAACGTGGAGAGAGAGTGGGAATGGGAATCACAGCCAGGAGCAGCACCCTAGACCAGACCTGGCTGACTGCTGGGACCAGCCACAGCACCTGACGTGGCTGGTTCTGTTTGTCCCTGGCAGGGTAGGTCACTGCCTGTCCCAGCTCCTGTCACACGTCTTGTGCCACAGATCTTCCGTGGAGTTGAATTGAAAACAGTTTGGAGGAGGTTCTGCCTCTTGCAGAGTTCATCTACAGCTCTGCTCCTGCTGGGACATGTAGACACTACAGCTATGCAAATAATGTCTGGCTAAGAAAAGCAATCCCAAATGTTGTGGTTATTGCAATGAACACAAAACTGTTGTATCCCTTCTTTCTTCGTACTTGCAGTATGCTAGAATCATAAATATGAATTACCAGGTAAGGATTTGTTTTGAGTAGTGTTATTGAGGAATCAGCCATGCTATTCTCCTGATAGGCAATAGGATATGCATGACTAATTCCCTGAGAAATGAAAAGACAATGTCCTTTGTTAATATTAGACAGAAGGAAAACATTTGCATTCTGAATGCAATGATTTTGTACCTGAATGTAATCAGCTTTGCTCAGTCTATTGCACTTAAATGATTTCTCTGTCTTGCATGCAGAGCAAAAAAACCATTTCACAGCTTCTCATGAAAAGTGGCCAATCATTACTGCAACCCTCGGGACAACCCAGGCTGTGATAACATTAATCATGAGGAATTGGTTGGGCATCTATGGGACCTTAACACCTCTGGGTTGTATTTCAGAGTACTGCAGACTGGTTTATATTTTTCTCTTCACTCATAGAGAAGTTTTTCCAGTCACCAGAAGTATCTTATTCACAATATCTCAGCTGACTATTTGTTACAGCCCAAGTGTAGATTTTTGCTTTTGTGAAGTCAGAACCATGAACTTAACTCTTCTGATAAAAAATGGCTTAACCATAAGCAAACCAGAGACCATATGATCACTGAAGAAATTAGAGCCCTAAAAGAGTTCAAAAATCCAACAAGCTGTTCACTCTAAAAAAACAAAAAAACAGAAAGAAAGAAAGAAAAAAAAAGAAAGATCAAGGGGAAAACTTATCTCTTCCTGTGTGATTGATGTTTTTCTCTTCCAATTGCCCTCTGACCTACAATAAATCATTTTAGAGTGTGTCAGGAAAATCCCTTCAATAGCTTTAGAGCTGGGAGGAGAAATGTTTTGTCTCTCAAAGTATTATCACAAAAAACATCTAAACAATAGCAGCTTTTCTGTTATTTTTCCCACGTCCAATGAGATGATGAAGGAAGGTTTTCCCCCATGATACTCTGAGTTGATAGTGTTTAATGAATATTCCCATCTAAAATCTATATACAATTTTAAAGTTGCAGGAGATATATAGAAGCAGACTTGGATTTCCTTATGGATAAAGAATCTAAGAGGAAAAAACACACTGGAGAAATTATTGTCCTACTTTATGGAGCTGGTTCTCACTTGGGAATAAGGGTATTTCTGAAATAATTCTTTATTAAACAATCAAAAGTATATTGCTGAAACCATTGCTCCACTTGGTGTCAGGAAGCAGGAGTGGGTATGAAGGCTGACTTTGATCTGTTTTCAGGTAGGATGATCCCTCATGGTCATTTCTGTGGTGAGTTGCTTCTAGAAAACCACTGTGTCTGCAAAACCTCCTGAGCTGCTGTGTGGGGTACCAGTGCCTTTTAACATATTGGCCTCATAAAAACTGAATTTGGTGGCCTTTGATGAATGCATCCTGCACAAGGCATTAATTTAATGAGTAATTTGGAGGTGGGTGATGCCTCCTATAATGACAAAAACCTGGAAAAGACTTTCTATAGGAAGCTGAACTAGTTCCCATTACAATATTGTTGAAAGTTACCATTATTGTGCTGGGTTATTAAACATCTTTTAGGACATTTGGGACAGGATTTCTGTGGGTAAAACAGGCATCTAAAACACACATATCTACATGTGGGCTAGTAACAATGCACTCTCAGTAGCCACCGCAGACCAGAGAAAAGCTGGATGCATTCTGAAGAAAACACCTAAAACTGTCATTCTAAAAACATCCTTAAAGTGCCTATTTCTTTTAATGGGCTTTTAATTTCTCTTCCTGGAGGTCTCAGAGCTTAGCTCAGAGAGAGATGTCAATGTTTCCAGTGTGTGATGTTAGGAGAGATGGATCACAAGCAAATTTATTGGCATTTTAAAAGCAGAGCTCCAAGTCTAAACACTCTCATAGATTCAATAGCTGTTAAATACTGGATTGCTATATTTAATTTTATGATTATATATGTTTGTTGCATGTTATATATTACAAAAATTTGTTAATTTTTTTCCTCCCATTTCAATTCAATTTCTTGCGGTTTTGCTATCCACAACCCCCATCCCTTGCTTCGAAGAGGCCCCCCACATATTTACCGTAAACCAGCCCAGAAATGTCATTATGTAACTCTGATACCCTCCTAATCAGTTGAGCTCTGGCTGGGTGGGTAACCCCAGAGGCAGCAAGAATCTCCTGCACCTACGGCTTGTCCAGCTTCCCGTTCTCAGAACTACCGACCACAAGAAACTCCTGTGGTTACCAACAGAAGAAACAAGTTCCCTCCAATCTCCCAGTGCACCTTGTCAGTTGTGGTTTGTGAGAATTACACTCTGCTCTTATCCAAGGCAGTCAGGACCAGGGCAGGCTTTGCACCCCTTTGTGCTGCCAGTTTGGGGTCCTCAGCTCTTGGCTTCAAACTTTCCAGCACGGTGGCTCCGTTCTGTGGGAAATCGTTCAAATTAGTCCCACAAAGTAAACAATTGCCTTGGGAAAATTACCTGTGCTCAATCACAACCATTCTGTGGAAAGAAAACAATGCTTCCCTTGAGATTTTTTGTTTTATTTTTCATTTATGGGTCTACCAAAGTGTGAGATTGTTTGTGGTAAAGATCTTGGTGCCTTCTTCCTTCTAACACTTTATGAGCAGCCTGTGTTCATTTATATCATTACTTTTGCTGTGAGAATGATAGGAAATGAACCATTTAATGGCAGTGAGATGGGAACTGGGCGATGCGAAATGACATGTTTCCTAATTAAACCACTAATGACCATAAAATATGCCACCAGGTTCCTTTATTATAACACATAGCTACAGCAGGAAAACCTTTGGAATATAGTTAGCCTCTCCCTTTTCATTTCCTTGAACCTTTGTGGACATTTGTTTCCCAATATGATCCAAAAGATCAGGCCTTGAAAAACATCTTCCTTTGTAAAAAGCTACCCTGTGCTCTGTCAGTGCATCTCTCCCATTGCTGCTTTTGTCCTGTGACTGCTTGGCTGTGATCCTGGTGGGATTTCACCAGCCTCTAATGGCATGTTTTCCCTGGTTGCTCCTGGCTATTCTGCAATAGCACCACTCAGCTCCATCAAGGAAATAATTGCAATTTTCTCTTCCCTAATGAATTTCACAATGTAATCAGTGTCAGGCCATGACTGAGAACGAAACTAAAATTTGATGTAATGGTCAGGCAAGAAATTTGACTTGGAGCTTTGTTTTGACTGGGTCCCAAATGAGGAGAGGCACTGCTGACAGCTCTGAATATACTCTGTGGATGGCGATGGCTCCAGTGGCAATAAAAATGTTCGCAGTTTTTTGTTTTTGTCTTGTTTTCATTACCACTGTCATGTTGCTTCTTTCTGTGAAGTTTGGGTTGCCAGCTAATGAACTGCCTCCAGGGACAGAAATGGCCTTTGGCTTCCTGCAGAGATTAATTAAAGAAAATACAATAAAATCACGCTGGGAGTTCTTGTGTGGAGGCTCAGCCTCCACCGGGTGCTGGCTGAGAGCAGGTAGACAGCTGAAGATATCACCAGGCATGCTAAGATGTCACCAGGCACCCAGGGGTTCTCAGAAATACTCAGCTGTTGAGTGTGCTTGAGATGTTCAATATGAGCTATTAGGTGTAAACCACCAGGGAAAAACTGGTGAAGGGGCACCAAGCTTCACCCACTCAAGGACACAGCTCCACATTGTTTTTTGTACTCTTCAGCATGACTCAGTTTAGGTTGGACTTAGTACAGTGAGCAACAAATGGTCAAATAGTGACAAACCTGACTCCTCCTCCCTTCCCTGTGTTTCCATACATTCAGGAGCAACCAGCCATTTCTGTAAGTCTGAGGGAAAATTCTGTTTGGACCTGCACATCTTTTTTGGCTTTGGTACAGGACGTTTCAGGACTCCCAAGCCAAACATCTGTGGGAATCTGAAGACTTACGAAGTGCAGATCCAGAGGGTTTTAATGTAAGAAACAATTTGGCTTAGTCAACACGTTGGCATGGGAAACATCTGAATGATGCCAGATCAAGAGGAGACCAGCGTAGCAATGAGTGGGCAAAGCAGCATGACTGCTTCTTCTGCACATCAGCCCAGCACAGGCCAAATACCACCAGAAGTGCTGCAGCCTTGGTGAGCCTGAGCCTGGTGGTGAATCACCAGGACTCCTGTCTCTCTGCAAACACTGGTTTCCCAGGAGGGTGGAAGAGGATGAGTTAGCTGTCTGGGAACCCTTGAATTTGCAACGGGAAGAAAAAAAGCCACCCATAGTTCTATTGTGCTCAGTTGTGGCTGCAGTTATTGTGCCAACCTTCCTCCCTCAGAGCCTCATCCAAATGCTGTGGTCCCTTCCCCTGGGGCTGGTGGCTTGGAAGCTGGAGCAATGGGAGACTTCTGGAAAGACAGTCGGGATTTCTCCTTGCTGCAGGTGAGGTGAAAGCTGCTGCTTTCACACCACTGAGAGTGGTGGTGAACTTTCCTGATGGGCTTTTGCTGGCTCATGGTGCTGATAAGCAGAACTCCACATTTCTTTGGAAATGTGTGCTTTGGAAGGGCAGGGTAAGCTGTTGCACTTTAGGTGAAGTGCACGCAAGGCTTCACAGAGTCATTTATTACAACTGCTGTTCCACTGCCAAAATCTCTGCTACGGTCATTTGGCACCTGTCTGTGGAGTTGAGCTCAACAGAGACTACAGCCACCAACAGAGACTTGGCCCTCTCTGCTGGAAAATCCCAGCCTTCCAGGATACGCTTATCTTGCTACAGCTATTTTATTTTGTCTGCAGTAAAAGCTGGACAAGGGATTTGGCATTGATGGCCCATGCTGTTAAAGCATTCATAAATGTGAGGAGTTTCATTACTGCAGAGGACCCAGCTCCACCCCCACTGAGGACAGCACTCTCACTTCAGTGAAGACAGGCAGCAAACAGTGCTGACCCCTCTGGTTTCTGAGCCCAGAAGGAGTTTCATCTTCCCTGCCTCTCATCCTTTATTTTGGATCTGTCTAACCTGACACCTCGCATTTCCATATCCCAGGGCTCACCCATTTGGGAATATGCCATCCCCAGTGCTGTGACCTGCTCTCCTCCCCTGTACTGGGATGCTCTGATGCTGTGGCCCTGGTGACGTGGCTTCCCCTTCTCGGCAGTGGCTCCTGGCTCTGGGCACACCACAGGTGGCACAGAGCATGGTTCTGCTCAGAGGGAGAAGCACTGTAAGGATGCTGATGTTCATGAACTGTTTCTGGCTGGGTCCCAGGCTGTCTCTTGGGTGGATCAAACTCAGAGCTGGTCCACAGGACAGTTTGGGAAGGTGGTGTTTCCAGAGAGAGCCACCCAACACAAAGCAGAAAACCAAACCGTTCCTTCTGAAATATGCAGATAATGACATACTTTCTCCTGCTTCTGAACTGAATAGTGAATATTGGTGCCAGGCTGTGTTCAGGAGCTTGCTATTTTGGTTTGATGGTCACACGTGCATTAGGAGACTCACTTGGTGTTCCCTTCACTTGAGAGGGAGGGAGACTCTTGTGCACTGTGCAGAGCTCAGTGCTCTCAACCTGGCAAGGGTTATAGTGATGAACGCAGAGTGCACCAAAGCTTCACATGTCTTTTTTTAGGATGAAAAAACTGTTCAATACAATACATGTTTGATGGAATGCAGAAAATCCTACGAGTAATGGCAAATGTAAACCTCGCAGGGCTGTCACCTCCACACAGACTTTCTCCTGTAAAGTGGAGAGGTGAATTGCTGAGATGAATGATTCAAAATAGCTCCAATAGTTGTGGATTGTTTTCTTGGTTGCACTTTGTGATAATATGATTGCTTCAAGGTACACGCTGCCTTCTCTCCCAGGACTCCAGTCAAAACACGGCTTGTGGAAAGCAGTTCCCTTTTACACTTTGACTGCCTGGTATTTACATTCTCTGCTCATTGTTTGTTCTCACTTTCCTCTTGGCTCCGTGGAAGTGCCTGCTGAGAGTTGTGCCATTTGTTAGGGACAGCCAGAAGATGTTGACTCTACTGCCTTCCCTGCAGGAGTCTTCTCTGCAGTGATGCTCACGGCAGCTGTGTCCAATTTCCTGAATGGTGTGCAAGGCAAACGTGCAATCAATTAGCTGTACTGCACAAGTGAAGGGATCACATTGCTGGGATCCATCGACTCTAAAAGCAGAAAGGACTCTTAGCATGTAGCCTGACCTTGCATTTTTAAGGTTTGGTTGCACAATTTATTAAAAGCCCTTTCCCTCCTTTGTGGTCCATAGGAACAGGCAGTACTATATAAAAGGCTGATGCCCCCATCCCAGTTTCCAGAGGCAAGCCCCAGGAGGTGGGAAGTTGGAAATCTGGTGAGTCAAACTGGTGTTTAGCTGCTATAGCAGTTAAATGCTGATTCCAGTAATTAGCTGGAATATCTGGACATCCTGTTTAGGTACCTTAAAAACTGGTCACCCTGCACTGCAGTTTACTAGCACTAAATTGTAGAAAATCAGGATGATGGCTTCCAATAGATTTTCGGTTTCAGACCTGTAAGTGTATTAGAAAGATTATCTGTATGTTCTATTGTTAAGCATATTTTTGCAAAGATAGGAAATAATCTTTCACACACAGCAAATTAAAAAGGGGTCCTGAAATAATAATCAGAAGTTTCTACACTTCTTGTAAGCAAACATTCCCCCCTCCTCAGTTAATGTCTCCCTAGGCAAATTACTAATTGTAATTAAATGCCTGCTTTCTCAAAAATCCTGTTAAAATCATAAAATATCCTGAGTTGGAAGGGACCCACAAAGATGATCAAAGTCCCACTCCTGACCCTTTATAGAATCATACCATGTGCCTGATAGAGTTATCCAAATCTAGTTGAACTCTGTCAGGTTTGGTGCTGTGACCACTTCCCCAGGGAGCCTGTTCTGCTGCCCAGCCACCTTCTGGGTGAAGAACCTTTTCCTAAATTCCAACCTAAACCTCCCCGACACAGCTCCATGCCCTTCCCTCGACCAAATCTATTAGTTAGATGTGGTCCAAGGTAGCAGCCATGGGGGCTTCATGTGACTATTTTAGAACAACTTTTGGTTTCCTAAATCTTCAAATCAGGGAGCAGTTGCTCAGGAAACAGAGCAGGTGGGAGACTGTTTTGTTTTGGACAGTTTGCAGGAAAAGTGTAGCTGGGAGGAGAGGATGGTCTTCACTGCACACGGAGTGTGGACTCCCAGCACCCACAGGGTGGGAGTGGATGTGGTGTTCTGCCAGATGAGCCTGCAGCATTTGTGTTTCACTTTGGTTTGCTGTAAAGGACCTCACACACCCCACAGCAGTGCACACCACGCTGCATTGTCCAAATTAAGCTCAGGTTACTTTCAGCACCACACTACAGAGTGCTATTGCTGTGGGCTGCTCCTAAGGGACTCTCTTTCCTGACTGACTGAGGACACAATTTAAGGGGAAAAGCTTCTTGACTTAGTAATCTTAACAGAACTTCACAAGTGTGTGGGCTGATCCCAGATCTTCTAAGTGATTGCTGCCCACCATGCAGCCCTTACTAACATAGATAAAAGTAACTAGTGCTATTGGGAAAGTTGATAGCTCCAGAAGAAAAAAAATTCAAAACTCTTCTAGACTAGGAGTCTTGTAACCAACCCAAAGGTACCAGAGTGGCAAAGATGAGAAATCACTGAAGTTTCTGTGTATGGGATAGAGTTCTGTGGGTCTTTCTCTATGGCTATGTGAATCAAGAGCTATTGCCAGCCCCACTTTCTTTGAGACCACCAGGAAAACTCTTGCTGATTTCTCTAGATATGAGATCAGACCTTCAAGTGTTGCCCCAAACAGGCAGAGAATTTTCTCAATGGGAGAAAAAAAAATTAAAAAGCTGCAGTGGTGTTAGGCAGCTGGGTCAAGCACCAGCACAGCCTGGTCAGAAATGACCCTCTCTGACCGAAATTGTGGCCATCCTGTGCAACCACAGGAGCACTTGGCTTTTCTTTTGTCACACAGGCAGCCTTGTACAGGTACACAGGTACCCACAAATGGTTACTTTGCTCTGTGTTGGTAAAGGGTTGCTTCCAACAACAAATGAAACAAAGTCAGCCCGAGCTGCCAGAGCCACAGTAAATAAAGACAGTGCAAGTGTGTTACCACAGCAGATCAACCCCTAATCTCCTCCTCCTGTCAAAATACTGTTTATTGCTGCTTGTCAGTAAAGACTGACCAGTAAATGGAGATGCCAGCTCCATCTGGGTGCCAGATTACCGGGAGGAGAGCTTCTTCCTTGGGATCTTGACAGATTTCTAACACTTAGCAATGATCTCTCCTTCCCTGAGACGGAATTCCAGCTATCATTAGAGGGAGCTGTTGCCCCAGCAAGCTCCAACCTCCCCTGCGTTCCTCATCAGACCTGCCCGGAGCTGCCGTGCCGAGGAAATTCCCGTGAATCGTGAGCTGGCACCTTTCTGTAAGCACTGTCAGTCATGTCAGCTCTCGAGGGTGCCTCGCAAATAAAGACCTCCACTTTCATTTGTTCAGTTTTCTGTACACAACAGAAGAGAGAGATCTGAGCTGAACCGTGGAGGCACTGGGATCTTCCAATCCCAGTGGAAGATGGGGAAGCCTTTTAGCCCTTCTGTTAACCTATGTTATAAAAGCAGGGGAGATCCTTGACATAATTTTTGTCATTTCAGCAGCCTTTTGTTTGAACTATCAGTCTTTTCCCTCATCCTGACCCTGTTCTCATTTCCATTGCGACTGGAGTAATTAAAGCCAAGCCAGGAAGTTACACGAGTGCAAACCACAGCAGTGAGATCAGAGTTGGTCTTTTTGTGAAAAGTAACAAAGGCCCGTGACTAAAACTTAGCAAAGTCAAGCATCTGACTCAGTGGTAAACCTTTGCTTTTAACTTGTAATGATTTTTCTTGGAAGCAATCTCAGGATGGTGGCTCTGAGTACTCTGTCTCCATGCATTCCACGCTTGTTTTCCTACAGGGGATGGGCACGTTCTTAGGTTTTGTTTTCTGACGAGAAATGTGTGGAGATTAGATACACGATGTCAGTGGTGTTATTCCAGGCCGATAACATCACATGGTGTGTTTCATACTAAGAGAGGGTTAGATTGAATTACTGCAGGCTCAGCATGGGTCGTGCAGTGAGTGTGTAAGAGAGTATTTCAGCTGCATGAAGCAACACGTGGGGCATTGTTTTAAATGTGCACGGGCTGAATCAAAAATGTCAGCTATCACATGAGGTTTGTTTTTTAATGGACAGGAACAATTGTGTAACCAGATCCCCATGCTTATTAAGCCAAATTCAGATTGGTGGATAGAATTTAAATAGGAATTTATTTGCCTGTTTATTCCAAATATCTCAAAGCTGGGAGTTGGCTCACTTGCTGCAGTGGGGCTGTGCCCTGTATACCTGTAAACCACTATTCTTAAAACTGTGCTACTCATTTGAAGCAGATAAGATTATCTTGGTGTTTGCAATTTCCCTTCTACTCTTCTGTTTTTCCTGGGGAGACCACTTGGCACTGTCTCTGCTCTAAGGTAAAACTATTTAATTTTCCAAAGCAATTTGTCGGGTTTCTAAGTGTGACCATTCAGCATGTAAATTCAATGCATAATCCTTGTGCTGTCATCTTACTCACTTAAATGAACTGAATACAAAGCATATTTTGGTAATCTGTCTCTGCTCTCTTGGGACAGCTTTGTAAATGACATGTTACATTCCCGAGTCTCAGCCAGGCAAAGAGGTTTATTCAGTGCCAATAAAGAGCAGTTATTTCCTAATATGTATATTAACTGCTCAAAACGTTGTTGTGAAGATGAGAAAATGCTCTGTCAACAGAAAGCAAGTGTGAGCGAGCAGCAAGTGGCTCTGCTAAGGGTGTGTAGCAAGCTCCAACCTTGTCCATCCGGGTGTGTGTCCATCAGGCTGGGAGCGTGTGTCCATCAGCACACTGCTGACAGACCCAGCCTCTCTGCCTCAGTGAGGTGGCCCAATGCTGGATTGAGCTGCTCTGGGGTCAAAGAGCACAGCACCAAGCAGAAGGTGCCCAGGAGTCAAGGGCTGGGTTTCTGGGATTGATATAAGCCATCCAAAGCCACCGCTGCCACTCAAAGAAGCAGCTCTGCCTTTCCTTGCCCTTCCTGTAGCCATCACCAAGATGTTTTTTCTCAGTTCTGCAGGTAACAGGGTCTTGGAAGTGCCCTGGTTTACAACTGCCCAGGAAATAGCAACCAAAAATAATTTTGATTGGTCTGATTTATTGTAAAGCCACAGACACTGGCCCCAAGGCATGGTGAATAAATTGCAGAAATAAATTGCCTGGAGCAGCAACAGGACTACTTCTGGTTGCAGTGCTGGTTTATGGTGGCTTAAAGCAAGCATTAAGCTCAGGTTGAGACACCTATTGCAGCCAAAAGCTCCTACCTGCTTCAGTGCTAAGCCATCAATTCCCTAAGTTAAAGGGCTCAGGGAGGTCTGTTCTGTCAGCCCCCTGGCTATACCCCTGCCCAGATTTGTACCTCCTCTCTGTCTTGGGCAGTTTGGTTCAATCAGTGCCAGTATCTCCTCTAGTGAGTTCTCTCTGTTGCTTCTTCTTTGGCTGCCTTGGTCTGTCAAGTCATGGCCTTAAATTTCAAGCAAAGAAAAGAAAATAGTTTCACAGGTTTCAGAACTGACTAACCACTGGAAAACCACTGCCAAGGGATATAGATGGCAAAAGCATAAAGAAAATATTTTTTTTTAAAGGCTTGTAAACTTATGAATGAGGCCTATACTGACAATGATTACATATGATGATCTTAGGAATGCTATTATTAGCTAATTGTTTAGAAAGTGATCATTCTGCACATTACCTGCTCTGCTCTCTTCCTTTAACCTGATGTACCTGCTCTGTCTCCTCCTTAATATGACAGGGGCTAAGATTCAGGACAGCAAACTGGAGTGCTCAGCTTCTGGTTTGATCCAGAACAGCCATTCCTACACTTCACAAACAATATTTTCATAATCTGTGAATGAAACTGAAGATCTGAATGTGCATTGTCACACTTTGTGCACAAATTATCACCTGCAAAAGCAGTAGCTTATCTGGCAAACTGCATGGTCGTGTATTCTCGAGAAAGAATAAGATCTGGGTGTTAGCTTACAAACATGAAACTTTCCAGTCCTGCACAGCAAAGATAAGGCCAACTATGTCAAACTTCCATGTCCTTTCTCCAGATGGTATTCTGCTGTGGACACTGAGCTCTTGAGGAGAAAGGAGGAATGTGAAACCTGCTGTCTTTGGTATCTAGCTTTAACGATAATCATTTATTTATCCCACAAGCAAATGTTTGTAACTGAAAATCTGCACAAACTATTTGGAGACTTGCTTTTATTTGCATGAGGATAAACAGAGAAGGATTCCTTTGCAGCTGGTGGATGTGGGACAGTGCAACAATGAGCAGAATAAGGCCTTTAGTGTGTCATGGTGCCTTCTCTCCCTGAGCCAGACACAGCAGAGCCAGGGAGAGCTCCTCCTGTCTGTCCTCCCCTTGTCCCACTGGCAGTCTGGGTGTAGCTCTCAAATGGCAATTGGGAACATTTGGATCAGTGTGGGTTTTTTTGGAAATGCTCTTTAAACCTATCTCCTTAAGAAAATGGAAAAGACAAATACTTCATCATCTCTCCACCTCCAAATAGTTTTCAGGTCATCTCTGGACTGTGTAAGAACTTCTTAAGCCTGTGCCATTACTTATTGCTGGCCCAATGTACTCACAAACACTATCACCCTTAGTGATTGTGGAGCTGTATCAGGGGAGAGAGGGATTCCTCCCTCCCTGCTGGGGAGCCTGTGTCAGTAATGCCAGGTGGTGTGTGAGGAAGGGAGTTCTTGCAGTTGGCCCTGGGGTTCCTTGAGCACCTGGAGGCAAGAAGGAGACCTCGCAGGGTATGCTTCAGATATGTGAGCTCAGGACCTCTTGGCACACTGAGGACCTGTGGGATTTATCAAGAAAAAGAGAGGTGTATCCTTTCACCATGTGGTTTAGAAACTACACCCAGCATAGCATTACCAAGTGAACCTGTTTTCCAGTGCAGTGCACTGCACAAAGCCCATTTTTAGTAGCAAAATGCACAAAGAGCTCCAAGGTCTTCTGCCACAACAGCCATCAACAGAGACGTGGGAATTTCAGAGCTGAACCGAGCTGCAGCAGCAGGGTGGGGATCCCAGCTGCCCAAACACAGCAAAGAAAGAAGTGGTTTCATTCAGAAAAGCAGTTTCTGCTTTTCATTCAGAGTGGGAAGTGTGTGACAGGATCCAGCGAGGTGATGGAGGGAAGTAACCTGGAGGGAAGTAACCTTTACACGCAGTGGGAAACGGAATTCATTGAAGAAATACCTCCCCATCCCTACCCATCTCCTACACCCATCTTCTGCCCCAGGAAAGATAATCTGTCAGATACTGGCCATGCTCTTGCTTTTCTCAAAGAAAAGTAGGAAGCTCGAAGCATCAGACACACGGGTCCTGCTTCCTCCTGCGGGCCAGGGTAGCAGGAGCTTTCAGACCGCTTCTTGGGGGGGAAGAAAGTGCTCTCTGTGGGGTTTGGCCTTCAGGGCGGCTCTGGCTATCGCTCTTGTCTGGAGTCATGTGCCTTAATCCCCCAAAGTGGCTGCCCTGCAGTTGAACATTCCCCGCATTCCTGCCGCCTGCTGACACGCAGCCCATTCAAAGGCAGCTCCGGGGCTGTGGGAAACCTTTGCAGCAGCTCCGGGGGCGGCTGCAGCTCTTCGTGCTCGTGTCCCTTGTCCCCGGCGTGCCTTTCTGCTCGGAGCTGCCGGGCCACCCGTGCTGGGGACGGGCAGGGAGCAGCGGGAGAAAGCTCCCGGAGAGTCACCAGCAGCACCCGCGGGCCGGGTGTTCCCCGCTTCAGAGACCTGAGGATGTGTAAATCCCACCGCTCCCTAGAGAGAAACTGAGGCAGCCGCCAGGAAGGATTTTTTTGGGAGGTTGGATCTCTGATCACAGGAACATGGAGGTGGAGCTGGGATGGAAAGGGAGGTCCAGAGAAGAGGACAAGCTGTGTGGCTGTCCGTAGCTCTGTCCCCATAATGAGACCTAGCAAGGTGGGAAGGGTACTGCTTTTGTCTCATAAAGCCTTAAAATTCAGGAGAAAGTGACATTTCTGCCTTCCCAGAAGGGTGGAAAGTTTTCATCCTTGTCCTAAGTGTGTGTTTGGCAAACCTTAACATAAACCCAGGTCCTGATCAAGGCTGAAAAGGAAGGCTAGCCTTCTCATTTCTCTGTTTGAAAAATGGAAAAAAAACCCCAACAACAACAACAACAACAATAATAAAATAATTCTGACACATAAGGAGTGTTCTGAATTTTTTTTATAAATAAAAAAATTAATGCAGGTGTCTGCATCCTTTGGAAAGACTGAGAAGTCTTGAGAATGTCAATAAGATGGCTCTGCAGAGTAAGGATTGTGCTTGTGAGAAAAGGCTAAGGAGCCAGGCAGTAGCAGAATAGGAAGGATCACAGTTATTTTTTTCTCAGTCTGTTATGGTTTCTCATTTTCTAAGAATTTCAGTGACAGGTAGGAATTTGGAAGCTTTTGTGTGCTGATAACAATGGCCGTTAGGATTTGACAAGTGTGAAAGACAGGCATATGTTGTCCCAAAGATATGCAACACCAACCCTCAATGCATCATCTGTGGACGAGTGTTTACATTGTACAACTTTCTGAATCAACTGTCACTTTTTCTCATTCTCTCTCTCTCTTTTTTTATGAATGAAGTCTGAAGCAAGCCAGACAGAAAGGAAGGCTGCAGCATGTTTTATAGCTTGTGTTTCCTTCTGGTGAGGATGTTACATTTGCTGAAGCGAATTTCTGAAAGAGATGTGGAAGGGTTTTCTGGTCAGGGTTAGGGGATATTTCATTCATGCAGGAAGTTGCAAAAGCTGAACAGAAAGTGTATATTCTAGAAGTTTCAATTAAAAAAAAACTAGGCTGAAGGGTAAAATTGCAAAATACCAGCTGAGGCTCAGCACTTGAGTTCAATTCATAGTCCTAGTAAAGTTTAATGTTAATAGCAATTAAAAAATGCTTGAAATCCAAGACAGAGGAATACTTTTTCATTCAATCTTCTAGTGTAAATTTTTGAAAATGCTGTTTTCTATGATGTATTTCTGTGACAAATAATAGCTGCCTCTTACGCAAGCTGTTCCAGTGCAAAAAACCTTGGACTGAACATGGGGAATTCTTCAAAGCCAGGATGGATGGGATAGACACAATATCACCTGAATTTGGGTTTAGGGAGTTTCAGCATGATACTATCAAGCAAATCACCAGAGCAGCAAGAAATTCAAATGCTGCTCTGTTGTCCAGAATGGATGCAGGAGCTGATTTGAACAGGGATTGTGGTTCAAATGCCTTTAATACTCCACATACCAGTGCATCAGGGAGTGGAAGCTGATGTGTTTTAGCTTTGTTCTGCTAAGCAGTTAGTTTTTCCCATTCATTTGTCCTAGACCCACGGCACACAGTTTTCCTACAGATGTGCAGTCTCAGTGGGCCAGATGCCAGGGGGATGGGAAGGGAGTGTTGGTATAGGCAGTGAATGATACCTTACTGAACCACAAGGATTCATAGTTTTAAAGGTTTTGGTGTCAAGAAGAGTTCACTTAGTTCACTTTGGCTATCTAGGTTGACTCATTGTGTCACAAGGGTGAAAGAATCTCGCCCCAAATTTTCTACACCAAAATTTCTCAACATTTCTGTTTGAATGTGTGTGTATTTTGGAGAGACAAAATCAATCTCTATTTAAAAGTCTTCCAATGAATTTTCCACATCTCTAGTTAAGGTTATGCATAGATCCAATCCAAGGTGCCAACTCCATATGCAGAGCAGTTTCAGCCAGTTCAATCCTCTCTTGCATCACAATTCCAAATGCATAATTTCCCAGGTCTGAGCACATGATAAGGAATAATTGAGTTACTGAAGATGCCCATCATATGAAACCTGCTAACTAACCATGTGCATGCCTTAAGCTTGACCCACTGAGAACTGTGTTAGTTTAAACTGCCTCTACAGTGGATTTCATTTTCATTAGGAGCTAAGCTGGCACAATTTACTCTACAGCTGCATTATGCTAAGGACACATGCACGGTCAGGCACCAGCCATTACCGTGGCTTAGCTGACAATCAGTAGCTTGATTAACTGCCTGAATTCACTCATGCACCTCAGCCCAAAAGAAGTGGGTGGAAAAGATCTAAATATCTATATTGTTATCTCATTTAGTTGTCCCTGCACACTTTTTATAAGCTAGAGGAGGCCTTGAATGCACTTCAGAAGTCAGTTTACTGTGCTATTTAAAAGTGAAGGGCAAACAGAGGCAAAATTTACATTTCTCCAACCAGAAACAGGACCTCTAACTTAAGCTTTTTTTGTTAGAGAAAGCAGTCTGTGATCTTCAAAGGTCACAAGTGTTCACAACAGCAGCTTAGCGTCTCATCCAGAAAAAGGACTTTTTCTGTAGCTTAGCCACCTCCTAAAATCACATGAGGGCACTGCTGTGAGGGCTGTGACTGCTTTGCCTGTGTGATCTCACGGAATCAGAGCCTGGAATGGCATGTAAAGTGACAGGCTGACCCAACAGATGGTTTCATTAGTACTGCACAGGTCATGACAGCAATGCCTGCAGTAGCCCACGAGCATATTTGAGAACTGAGTGCCAGGACACAGGGAAAGCAAAGACAAGTTGACAAAATCACCAGAAGAAAACTTCAGATGAATAAGTAGGAAAGCAGCTGAAACCCGCAGGCAGACCTGGTTTTCTGCTGGTGTGCACTCCTGCCTCTCCAACACACTGGTGACCAAGTGCCTGATGTGGACTCCAACAAGCATTCAAAATCATGAAATGCTTGGAGCTCTCTGCATTGTGTTTGCCATCGTTCCTAACCACTTGCAGGTAGTTTACAAAAGGGATATTTGTTCAAGAGCTTGGTGTCTGTCAGTGCTTTGCAGCCTGGCTGAACCACCCTCCCCAAGTCCCAGCTCAGGATGTTTCATGGTGTGTTGTATGGAGCAGGGACTGCTCCTAGCTCTGACCGTGCTCCAGAGGATTGCAGAAATGGCTGGTGGAAGGGAGCCTCGGGGGACAGCTAGTCCTTCCTCCCTGAGGAAACAGGAATATTTTCAAGTGGAGTGAAATGCAGAGCCACTGTACGGATGGAAGCATAGCTCAAGGCTTGCAAGAACAGAGCATCTTAATGCAGTCAAGAAACACCAGAAGGGAAAAGAAAATAAAGGAAAGGGGGAAAACCCTCATAGTTTTCCCAGGAGAAAAAAAAAAAAAAGAAACCATGAGAACACATTTTGACATCTGTTAAGGGGAAAATATACAGGGGAAAGGTTGGAACTGGAGAGAAGTAATTTTTGGTGTAATCTGGGTATAAAAATGGAAGATTTCCTCTCTCATGGGATGAAGCTTTGGGGTTCAGCAGAAATTTGCAGCCAACATCCAGTTGCACTGGAAAGAAAAAAATTATCCACTGCTGGTTATCAACCCAGCTGTGCCTGCATGCCTAGTGGAGAAAACTAGCTCAAAAAATAGTCTCTGGCAAGGTTTTTCCTCTGCTGAATGTGAATGCCATGGATCTGCTGAGCTTAATTAAACTGTCTGTCTGTTTCAGCTTGCACAATTTAGATAAGAAAATGAGTATTCGTCCCAGACTCAGAAAGAAACAACTCTCTTCCTTATGTGGTGTGAGCCTGTCGTTGTCCTGCTGCCCAGTTTGTAACACTGAACTGCCTGGAGTCAAATCAAAAGTTGCTCCCACCACAGATCAGAATTCTGTCTTGCTTCCCCTCTAGATGGCAAACTCTCCTTAATTTTGGGAGGGGAGCAGCCACAGTGATTGCTGCTGGCTTTTGCAATCGTTAATTTGCAGCAGAACTCCAGTTTCTAGTTTTGAATCAACCAGACCCAAGAAGACAGATCCCAGCAGTGGCAAGGGAAGAGGAGGGGAAGGGGGGATCGTTGGGGACATGCATGAGTTTCACAGATTCCTCACGAGTTGAATGGGAATCAACAGGCATTGATATCCCTGTACATTGAGAAGTGCAGTCTGTCCCCTGCAGCTGGGTGCTGTGGATCTCCAGGAGTTACTCCTCCAGGGGTGCTACACAGCACTGCTTAGGTGCTTCAGTTATGATTGAAGCAAGAATAAACCTGAACTTTTATTTATTTATTTATTTATTTATTCATTAATTCATTCATTCATTTATTTTGCCAGTGAGAGGAGCCTCAAGTAAGGAGTCATGGATCCCAATTTCTCTACAGACAGCAAGTTCTCCTGTTCCTCCCTTGACAGCCCACCCCCGTGGGTTTACCTATCATCCTGTTTCAAATTCCATTTCTCCTTTTCAGCTGCCATCTCCTGCCAAATGTTTTCTGTTCTATTTTTTTCAACCATAATCCAGCCCTGGAGCTCCAGGAGTTGGGCTTTGAACCTTGTGGCTCCCTTCCAACTCAGGATGCTCTATGATTCTATGATTCCTTAACCCCTCCAGCTATGCACCCCATTCCCAAACCCCACCTCCCCTCTCTGCTGAATTCCCACCTTCTCTAAACATTCAGATCCAAAACATGGTCGGCACTTGTTCAGAGCACTGTGGCAAAGTCACAAATAACCATCCATCCGTTGCATCTCAATATCATACACCCCACAAGATGCAAATATTTGAAGTTCTACAAAGTGAAGAAAGTTTTTTGGCTCAGGTCTTAACCATCCCCCCTTTCCCTGAAGCACAGGGCCTTGGGGGAGTGTGTGGGCTTCCAGGGAGGGATTTATCTGCTTAAAGTTATTGTCTACACTGTAGTAATCTATATCTGAGCTAGTCACCTGGGCTGCCTTTACAATCAGTGGAGAGTTGTCAACAGAGTTCGGGGAATCGAGGGCACTTCCTAAAGTGGTCACCCACATTAGTTAAAAGTGTCACACCCTAAAGTGCCCATAAACAGAACCTGGACACTGCTTAGATGCAAACTCATACCACAGGCAGAGTTAGGGAAGAGGAATCTCTTTTTTTTTTGTGCCTCTATTCAGCTGAGGTGACATTTTAATTTTATCTATTTCTTGGAATTCAGAATATTTCACACTTCCTCTTTGTGCAGGAAACGGAACAGCCTTTGACATGGCTAGTAAGACTTCCTCCTTCCTTTCTCCTTGAAAGCTTTTAGAAATCAATTCTCAGCTCCTCTAGTGGAGTTAAATAAATTTTTTGAAAAAGTGAGAAAAGCCCTTTGGAAAATAAAGAAAGAAGGTAAATGTAGTATTTTCCAAATCAGAATTGGATAAATGTAATTTCTTATGTATACTCTTGATTAAAAACGTAGGCAGGAATATGAGGTTTCAGAAAGGAACTCCTTCTTCTTTCATTTTTGGTATGATGAGGGGGGATGAGGAGATCCAGCTGAGTATCTGTGTTTGCTGTCTTATCTCGGACCTCAATATTTTCCTGCAGCAAGTGAAACACCATTTGTCTTTTCTTAATCATCAGTTTTCAGGATAGAGAAAGAACAAGTAATTTCCAGACTATATAGAGTCAGCTTGACAAATTGCTCCCCTCCCCAGTGAAATATTTGCTGGTTTCCTTTGTGTTGATGTGTTGGTACCAAAGAAAGGTGCTAGGCTTGTTCCTGGATGGGAACATGTTCTCAGGATAACAGGATTTCAGAGCTGCACACAGCCAGTGACTTCTCTGTTCATGACATAGTGGAAATGTCTCAATTTTCAAGCAGCTGAGCCAATGGTCTTTTATTACAGAGCTTGATTTCTTATGCTTCATGTAATCTGGTTGGAAAACAATCAGTTAATAAAAGAATCAAAATTAAAATTGCTTGTGCTTACAAGTGCCACCTTCGCAGTATGTTCAGGCTACAAAGTAATCACATTCAGACCTAAGAGATTTAATACTGAGCTGTGGTGGAAAGGGAAGGACCGAGGAGTGAGAACGTCTGGAGCTCATGATGATGCATTAGAGTGCTCCTGTTGAGGTGTCACAAAAGGCAGTGAGCAGCTGCTTTGCAAAATGCATGTAAAGTCACATCAGCATCTGAGTTTTGACTGTATGAAGGTCTTGCTCAACTGTGAGTTTTTAATTGCAGATTATGCTTAGTTATCAGGTGATTGTTATCTAGTCTTCAAATTATAGAAGATTTGTATTTTAAATATTTGTTAGGACTCCAAAAAGCAGGCTTACTCTGTATGTAAAGAAAAATATATTAGTGAAAGAAATGTAGCTGTGTGAAAAGTGCCAATCATTGATCTCAATTTAAGCAAAGAGACCCCCACCAGTAATTACATTATTATGAGCACACTGCCGTAGAGCTCTTATTACTCATGGGAAACGATAATTTTTTATTAATTGATATGTACTTAATAATTTCAGCCATGACTCAATGCCTGTGTCCCAGAGATTGCATGGGTGCAGAGGGAAAAGAAAAGTCAGAGGGAGACAGCCTAAGACTGTCTTTCCCCAAATTTGCTTTTATATTTACAGATGGTTGGGAATTTTCCTACTAGGATATGCTAGTTTTGCAGAACTAAAATTTACATTAGGGAAAGCATAAGTTTTGCATGAAAATACTGAGTTTTCTTTTGGGAGCTTGAAACTATGGTGGGTACTGACTGATCTGGGAGTCCAGTGACATGTTCACGTGCTCTCACTCATACTTGCCAAGGAAGCAGCTTGTCTCACATCTGCACTGGAGGCTCAGAGGTAGAGAAGAGGTGAACAGGACAGTTGCACACAAATCAGCTTTCCTAGAAATTGTCATGGCCCAGTACCTCCACATACAATCACCTCTGGGAATGGGTGGATAAGGGCACTTGCCCTGTTAATTACTTGGGGTTTTTTTAACTATTGATCCCACCTGACAATATTGTTTTTCTGAAACCCTGTTGTTTTCTGTGGAGCAGAAATTTCACTGATGGCCAAGTGTACAGTACAAACCTTGCTCTTTACAATGCCAGTTACTGCTGACTGACTGTCTTACAATGCAGGTTACATGGCTTAACCATTTATCTGGACTGGTCCATCAGACATCTTTAAATCCAAATTGATTACCTTTACTGCTATCTCAGGATAAACCCTACACAAGTTGGTCCTTCAATGCTTTGTAAATGCATACCTCTCCATAGGCTGTTTATCTGACATGTCGTATGGAATTAATGATGTTTACTCCCAGCTGACCAATTTGCATTAGTGCCACCTTTACCCAGTTGCAGGATATGCTTGGGCTGACCCTCCACAATTAATCATGGCCATCAACACAGACCGTGCAACATTCACTCAGTCCCATTAACCAGCTGGCAACTGTTGATTCCTTATAGGTGGAGGTACTCACAGGAGTGAAGAAAAGCAGAAATTCAACCTCACATGACACTTCTTCTAGATACATGTGCCTTAGAAATACTCTGGGCTTAATTCTGGACTAAAAAAGGAGGTAATTTCTCATGCACATGGCACTGGCAATTCTGACTAATAAGCTCCAACATTTAGACTCATCCACACAGTTTTATTTAGTTAATTCAGAAGACACATTCAAAGATTTTACCAGAAGAGCTGTTACGGTCCAGAGAGAGAGTGAGAGAGAGAGAAATGGCCTTCTCCGGGGTGTGGTTTAGCTCACTGACAATCAAACCAAGAGAGGTACCTGTGCCTTTCCATTAATGACTCTTCAGCTTACAGACAATAATCATGGGCCAAAATGGGTGGGAATGGCCTAAGAAAGGGCAGAATAGAACTCTCAGGAAATCTTCGTAGGCATGCTTCCCAATGAAAGAGGATTCCTGAAGAATGAAGAAAGTCAACTTTGACGGTAGAGAAGAATCTTGCTTAGGATAGGCTTTGAGTTGCATGTATTCCACATCAATCATTAGCCTAAATATATGGTCTGGTGACATTTCAGATGCCCTGCCTTGCCCACCCTGACCTTCGGCTGCTGGAGAAGGGCACAGATTTCACGTCGTTTATGTGTCACCTCTAGCAGAGTGACCACATCTGTCTACTTCAGATACACAAGGGCATCTCAAATGGCATCAGATACTTAGGTTTAGGTAAACTAAATCTGCTTGAGAGTTATATAATAGTTGCTTATCAAAAGGTTAAAGAATCCCTCAGACTGAAGGAGATGCCCTGGTATCTGGATTCTTTTGGACAGGTAAATTGTTTGTGTCCATCCTCCATGCCCACAGCCTACTGTGGAGGATATAGCCCTGCCACAACGTTGAGTGACTGACTGATCTCTCACCGTGACTGGGCTCATCATACAGTGGTTGTGAAAGGTGTCTGCTGAGTTCTGGGTGGGTTGAATTACCCAGATCTCAAAGACCGATCAGAAAAATACGAAGGGATAAATGTGTATTTTTAAACACAGTCCTGTGGGGTGATGTTGTTTCAGTTGCATTATTTAAAATTAGAATGGTCAAAATTTAAATCACATCCCATAACTTAGTTAAGAAAAAGAAAAAGTATTCCTTTCATCTGTTTTTATTCTTTCTCCTGCATTACCTCTCCTTTTCCTAGCAAGATCCTTTTTGCAGGGGATTGTCCCTTTTGCCAGGGTGTCACTGCTTTTAATGGTGTGGGAGCCTGTCTTTGGCTGTCATATTAACCAAAATTCAGGGTCTTACTGGTCATTTCACTTAAAAGGAAAAAAACAGGGATGTGTGAGGTTTCTCTTTGTTTTAGTCTGCTTTTATCAAGGGGAGATGAGGTCCTTGTTGGTGGGATCACTCATAGATACTGAGGATGGTCAGGTACCTGCCTTTGAAGCCTCTGCCAGCTGCCAGCTGCAGGCACACCTGGATGGAGCCTAGACACATCTGTACAGCCAATGGTTACATTTCCATTGCAGAAGTTAGATTTCCTAAAATAGATTCCTAAAACCAATGGCTTGAGTAGTGTCTGTCACATACAGTATCTCCTCTGACAACTTCTTTCTGCGCAAGTATTTTCTCCCTCTTTGCAAGCTTAGTTCCATCTTTTTTTTCTGGATTTGATCTGGTCATTTTTACTGCCTTTTCTGCCAATCTTTCTCACAGAACACATTACTCAGTGGAAGCCTCCTGGTCCACACATGCTTTCAATGCACCCATGACAGGAGCAGGCTCATGCACCCATAAGGTGGTGGAGGTGGCAATTGCTTGTCATTTGAGGGAGGCTTGGGCCAAATCAGCACAAACTATTCCTCTTGACCAGTGTTTTCCCCAAAAAACATGGGATCAAATGTGGCTTTAGCTCTCCCTCCACCCCCTCATTAACTGTGTTGAACCTATTGGTAGTGTTTTCTGTTAGCAAGGTCAGTAACAGTGTGTATTAGTGTATTTTATATTCATGCATCTGTGTATCACATCATTCTTTCTTCACCCCAATAAGTTCACTTTCCCAGGCACACATTTAAATCCCTTGGCTGCAGTCTAGTATTAAGCCAAGCCTTTGAAACTCTGAATGCAAAATTTAGAAAAAAGGCAGATTTGCTGTTTAACTAGGAAAGCAATAATTTGGTTTTTTTACTAATCTTGTTAATACTGTGATTGCCCAAGTATTTTTCACTGGTGTGTGAAAATTCAGTCCAGAATTATCTGGTTAACAGCTGCTTCACTAGCAGGCTCCAGCAGATTACCAAGGCTATGGGAATGGCTCTACAGCAGTGTAGCCACCTGTGTGGAAAAGAGACTTGCAAAAAGGTGGAGATCCAATGGATCTTAGATATTATGGATCTAAGACTTTCAATATGTGTAAAAATGAAGCAATTAATTAGTAGATTGAGGCTGCCAGTCCGAAAGTGTGGGTGTTTTTCTTCAAAGATGACTCCAAGAGCTGTGTAAGCTGGGGTGTACGTGTGTGTGGAATGGGCAGGTCCCTGAAGCAGTGTGGTGACATTACTGCAATGCCCACACTGCCCCCCAAACTCAGAGGCTCTGCAGTGCTTAAGTGCAGTGGCGATTATGCAACTTTACATTCCATAATTGGTGCATTTCAGGGGCTGGACATGTCCCTGGCTTATGACAAAAGTTGGATTAATCTTGCTTTGTCTCAGGCATCCATGGTGCAGAAGCACGTGCATACCAGCCAGTCACCCGTGGCTTTTTCACAGTCGATGGAGAGAAACAGTACTTTTCAGAACATTGCTCTTGTGATGTATTTTAGATGTCTACATCACTGTGGGATAAATTATGCCCCAGAAGAGCCTGTTTATCTCCACTGGTGATAAAGGAAATCTAGGTGGTTAGCTCAGAAATAAACAAAGCTAAAATTAGTTACAAGGAACTAACTGGGGTGCTGCCTGACAGAATATGCCGAAAGCATGAATCTGATGGCTTCAAGCTGTGTGTGTTCTCTGCACAGCCACAATCTTCTGGCAATGGACCCCTTTCCATTTTGTTGTGATTAATGACACATTTTCTGCCAAGTAAATTTTGTCCGGGCCATTGGCTGACCTTTGCAGCCCGTCTTTGCACTTCAGTATTCATTTTTAATTGGATTTATTTTGGTCTTAGTGAACTTTTCATTTGGAAAGCAGAATTTTGACTTGACCTACAAGTATCAACCCTTTTTGCAAAGTCAAGCCCAGTGCTGCAATAACGTTGATCTGACCTTGTTATCAGTTGCATTACAAATAATCTGCTAACTGATCCATTTTGTAAACGGTTCATTCTCAGTGCTCTAGTTTCAGCAGATTCCAGTAGTTCTCATGCTTCTTCTGAAGTGTACTGTCAGTTTCCAGTGCCTTTGGAACTGCCACATCCAATACTGGGGAAGATTTCAGTCTAAATTCCCTGCAGTAAGGCTTGCTTCCAGGTACAATTAGGAAAATGACAATCATTTCTTCTAGTTCTGTGCCTCAAAGGAAGGACCTGAATTTCTTGGATCATGCTGTCAGAGTTACAAAGGTTCACTGCTTCTATTATGTCTGATACCTGTCGTTGCACAGCGTCCTCTTCAAAGTGGGTAGAAATTCATGAGTGCCACTAAATGCTAGATGTATCAGACTGGAAGGATTATGTTGAAGATTCAGTGCAGACCTTGGAATCAGATGTAAGGAAGGTCCATGGAACACCCAGTTTGCCCCATTCCCGACAGCCCACATCCATGACAACTTCCCAATGATTTCATCTATCAATGCCCTCTAGGAAAAAAGCCTGACAGCCATCAGAACTAGAATGATGTAGAAAGTGAGATAGAGAGGAGAACAAGAAAATGAGCAGAAAAAATCAACAATATCAATTATGTTCTGTATCCACAAAACTGAAAAAGGGAGAGGCTGAGGATGTTTGGAACACTAGATGGAGAACTAGAAATTGCTGAAGTCATCTGCTTCTTGAAACATCACCAGATGTGTGAAGGTATGAAATCACTTACTCAACAGTGGAAAGAAACCATGGAACTGAAAATTGCTCAGGATATAGAAAGAGGATTCATCTCTCTGAACTGTATGTAAAAAGTCAGCCATCAGGTGTGGCTAGCTCCCTTGCAGTCAGTGGAGAACTGATTGCTATGATTAGCAGAATTTAGGGTGCACTGCAGTCTTTTCTAGGAGACTTTGAAATTTGGCCAAGTGTATTTCATCTGGCCTCACTCTTGCAAGACCGAATAATTCCATGATGCCTTGGGCATTTACCATTAGAGGGCAAGCCAAGTACTGTCCTCACTGTATAACCAATTTATAAATGTTTGTTTCCTGCATTGTAAATGGAACTTTCATGTGTTCTTTGCCAAACACACTGACTTGAATTTTATTCAATTAGTAATGAAGAAGCATGGAACACTGAAGACCAGGAACTCTGCTGATTTTATGCACCAATATTTGGCACTTCATCAGCAAGAAAACACTGGTTTCCTACAGACATAGCTACACATTGGTGGGGGCAGAACCAAAGTCAACAAACATCTTAATTACCCTCGGTACCATATCCACAGGTATCACATTACAGCCCGTGTACTTCAGAGAAAGCCGCAGCTTAGCTGCAAGGAGACCAGAGCCTTTGCATCAAGCAAGGTCAAAAGTCAAAGGAAATGCCAGTAGAAGCAGTAGTCACAGTAAAGGAGCTCAATAAACCCCTCACCTTCTTGTTTACTCTTGATTTCTCATTTATTGTATAATAAAGGCAAATCTAAATGCATAACGGCACAAGAAGCAGCTGGACCGTGTTTGTTCAGGGGGACTCAGCTGATGGCGGAGACAGGAACTCGGTTAATCAAACCACACTGCTGTTCTGCTCCTCAGTGCCCCGAGGCCGTGCATGCAGTAGCTGGAATTAAGTCCTCACATTTGCAGTGATGGACAGGATGTCTTTGACAGCACCACGGCAGAAGGAAAAAATTGCCACTAATATTAAGTATGTAAATAAAGCCAATGGATGAGATTAATGCAATTGCATGTCTAGCGCATATACATGGTTTCTTTAATTGAATGTGGGTCCCAGATAATGCTGGATTATTGCTTGACAGCTGCATAACCACCAGGCTGCCTTCCCACCTTCCTGTGGCCAGCTGGGACAGACTCTTGATCACAGCTATGCTGGTATAGTCTTTCTTTCTTAATGGGTTTAACTCAGATCATAGATAAATGCAGTTCCAATAAGGCCCCGATTTAGTGGGGCAGGTCCTTGAGTAGATGTGGTCAGGGCACAGTTGTTGTGGCATGAGGTCCTGTGGTATGAGTGGCTGGAGCAGTGGGCAGCTGCCTTGGCAGGCTTTGTACCAAGGCCCAGCTGCCCCAGCAGCCGTGGCCTCGCCCTGACCGCTGTCCTGAACCTCGTGTGTGTCATCTGCTCTGGTGGGTGTCCCTCATCCTCTGCCACCACTGCCACTGGGAACAGGCTGACACTACCACAGCCTGCTTCTCCTCTGCTTGGCTTGTTACCAGGGGCCATGCCAGGGACTCCCGGGAGGGGCATCTTGATTGCCAGCACTTCCAAGTGGTCCTGTCATTATGGCTGATGTGTGGTGGAAATCGAAAGCAATGGACAGCCCAAGTGCATTTTCTTCTGGTTAGGAAAGGTTCCTTTCTCTCTGTCTCTCTGGTGATCCTTGCTTTCTTCATTCCTTGTAACTTCCCTCCCTGAGTGAGCCCAGGGGGTGCTTCTGGGATGAAGCACGAGTGACATGTCCTTGCACAAACCCAGAGCTCAGCTGCTGGGCAGAGAGTGGTGCAGGGTCTCAGTTAGATCTGGTGCTCTGCCATCATTTCTTGTGTGGCACAGGACAGTGCCCTCAGCCATCCATAAACCCTGCATCAGTTGTGTGTCTGTCCGTGTCTCAGACACGCTGTGCACAGCCTGTTCTTCACTCCTGCTCGTGCCTCCACGTTCAAGGAGTGTTGAGAGAGCTGACATCCTGCTGCACTGGGCTGAGCAAAGAGCAGAGAAGTGACAGCCACGATTAAAGTGGCTGCTCTGGGGAAGTGATCCAAAAATGATGTCTTAGGGACTCTGAGGCACTCAGGTGCTGCACTGACTGATTTTAAACATTCAGAATTTACCAAAAGCTTCACAATGTTTATGTGGATTAAATGATTAATTTTAATAGTAAAATTGCCCATTTAGTTATGCAACCATTTCAAACAGCCTGTTATATACTAAATCACACACCTGCTTTCAAGTCAGTAATAGTTACTTCCATTTTGTTCTCTCTTAATGTAACTCACTGGCATAAACAGATTCATCCCAATGACTAAATTTATCCTGGTACACAAGCTGAATTTTCATAATTACTGAATAGAAAGCTGATTCTGAGACTAACTGCAGAATTATACCCTTACTCTTACAGAAGGAGATGCTGGTTGTTTATCAGTATCTCATAGAATTAAAGCTGTAACTTATGTATTATATGTTAAAGATACTCATTCAGCAATTATTCTGGGTTTCAGAACATGGGATGGAAGTGCTTACATGTGATGCCTGCCACAGAAAAACATGAATGAGCAAAATTACTCATTTTCTACATTCACAAAAGGTTTAAAAAATTGCCAAAGCTGCTGTGAGGTCACCTGTAACAAGTTCCAATTCCCAGAAGCATGTGGGAGAATTTTCAAAGTCAAAAATCAATGGCTATGAAATTACTCATTAGTCTAGGGGAGTGTACTTTGCCTGTTTTCCCAGCCAACATTCATCTTCCTATAGTAATAGTGGCATAGACAATTTGACACAGTAAAGTTGATCTATAAGTGTTTTAATTAAAGCTCTGACAGCAAACCGAAATCTTATTTTACTTACAGAGCAGACAGAATTCATCTCCCTCTCACCTGAGGACTCAGGTTTAAAGGAAGACCTCAGGACTGACACAAGTCTTGGGGGTACATTAGGAAAACACACACTGATCAAACTCTAAGCTAATGCTGTTATGTTTTCTCTCCCATGACGTTGCTATGGTTTGGATACTTCTTGGACATTAAGACTCATCAGCTCTTTAGCAGAGGCCTCTGGACACTTCAAGTGCTGGTTTGGAGGAGCTGGGGGGAGATTTTTTAGCTGGCTAATGCACAGGCAAGAGATGAGGACAGCACCCTGTCTGAGCAAGGCACGGATGCTGCACAGAGAGAGGAGATGCCAACAAGAAATTGTTGCATCTTTTCTAAGGAATCTTTGATCTTTTCCCTCGTGCCAGAATAAGGCAGTAGCCCAGAGGAAGGAGAGGGTTATCACAGGCTTTGACAGACTCCAAGCAAATGCTCAGGAATGAGAAGGAAACTGAGGCAAGACTCTGTTGCAAATTTTATTGATTTTATTGATTTCTGTGGCTCTGCTGTGCCATGTAAGACACAGCACATGGCTGAGCAGGCTTCAGACGGAGGCCAAGCAGGTAGTTATCCAAAGCACAGAAGTGGAAATGGCAAAACTGCAGTTTGGGGAGAGATCCCCTTGGTCTTGGAGCAGCATTAAGGTCTCTGTGAGAGGCAGGCACAGCTCAGTGAAGCAGCATGGAGGGAAATCCCCAGCAGTGCTATCAAGCACTTGTTCCCCAGGGCTGCCACCCTCCTGGCTGCTTTTCCTCTTCCACCTCTGATGAAAAGTCTGTGCATGATGTAGGGCTGCAGCTGCTGAGAAGGCAAAGTCTGAAGCCCTGGTTCCTGGCTGCATATTTATATATGCATATATATCCTGCTCCTCCACCCCACGGCACGGTGTGCACACCATCAGCTCTGGCAGAGGAATGGGGCAGGGCACGTGGGCCATGACAGACTGCAGCAAGGTTTTTCCCCTCCTGAGTTATTTAAGTGATGCTGATGCCCAGAGGAGTTGTTCTGCTTCCTGTGCCTACATGAACTTTGCCTTTTCTAATGAGAAATCCTTCACTGTGAGTTTAGAGATCCCACCTTTCACTGATTTAGGCATGAGAGGCATCTGTCTGTTTCCAGTGACTGGAGAGGGCATCTACAAGGGCATGGAAAGACACTGAAGAGCTTAGGACCCTGAGAAAAAGCTAATAAAATGAATAACCAAAATTTTGCATCATAGAAAGGAACATCTTAACTCCCAGGAGTTCAATGAGAGAATTAGGTGATCTCTAAGAGGATGTATATCAGTCTCCTACCTTACCAACTAACCTAAACTGGGATCAACTGACACAACTCAACTTTCTTTGTTCCCAGTTTTCTGTTCTCAGTTTTCTCTACACAAAAGCAAGTATAAAGTATATATATTTTTCTTAAAAGGCAGAAATCTCTGATGGGATGGATGCTAATATTTTAATTAAGCTTTGGTTTGAGAAGTGATCTGAGAACTGGCGAACTGTAACACCATACACCTTTGCCATCAGAAATTCCATCTGCAGGTTATCTCCCTCTTCCCCCCACCCCTCTCTCTTTCTATTTATTTTTCTATTTTTTTTTCAGGCAGGGTAGAAAAACCTTAGGAAGCCACCAAGGCTCATGCCTAATTTTCACAAAGTGTGAGGCCATGGTGGTTAACCCACAAGAAAGAGTCATGATTCTTTTCTAAGTCTGGCATATCCTTTTGGGACTCACATAGCAGCTTGGTTTTGTAATTATTTATGGAAGATTAATTTTCAGTCAGGAAAGAACTAATTGTTTACTATTAGCATAACACTCAATTTGAAATAATTGAGAACTCTTTTTTTTTTTGCACTAATCTTAATCTAAGTCTAAAATGTATCCCCAAAGTCCATTAAAAACCAAGCAAAATCCACTGTTAATTAGCAAATTGCTCCATTACAATAGCTGTGAGTTTTAACAAGTTCAACCAAGGACTATTCAACATTATACAATAAATCTCCTGTTTTGTCACATTTGAGAGTTACTAATAAAGAGGATAATTTAGCATTATAAAAGTGCTTTCTTTGTCTGGGAAGACCTCACAGTATGTCAGTATTGTATAATTCACATGATGGCAGATGAGAAGAGAGATATAAATTGTTTGGTTGGGTAAATTAACTGAGGATTGATTCTCTCTGTTTTAATTTAGCATCAGAATGCTAGAAAACTTCTAAAAGCAGATGGGCTATTGATCCAACAAGAGGATAATCAGTGCATCAAAACAGGGGGAGGACAAGAAATGGGTACTCTTGAGGATCTTCAGCAATTGCTGCTTTAGACAGAGAGGTCTTATTCACAGAGAGTAAGGAGGGGGAAGAGGAAACTGGGGGAGGAGAGGCTGCTTTGGGACAAACCCTTACCCATGTAAGTGAAGCTGAAAAAATATATCTAGCAGGAGAGGAAATGTAAAATTGAAGAGGGAAGATCTTAAATCATAAGAGTATGGGGGAAGGGAAAGCCTTACACTCACTCACTGAGGACACACGATCCATCAGTGTCCATCCTGTCTGCAGGGCACTAATTGCAATGTCCCTGAAAGGAGCTTGAGAGCTCTGAGGGGATGGGCTCCCGAGAAACCAAGAGTTTTCTGCTCTGTGAGGTCCAAGTCCTGGCATGAGTTTCCATGACTGTTTACTTCTCTCTGAAGTTTCTGAAGGTATGGAAATAATTAATGATCCAGTTGTGTCTCTCTGGCTCTGGAAGCACAGCAGTTCTGTGTCCATGTGAACCACACAGAAATGATGCTGTCCGAGGGGAGGCCGTGTTGCAGCCAGAGTCAGAACGTTCTGACTCCTGGCACAACACACAGTTATGTGCAGTGTCCTAAAAGCAGCATGGGAGCATCACTTTTTGAGGAGAAGAATAGAGAGGAGAAGAATAAAATTCTCATGTTCAGCCAGCAGTGCTTAACACAGATCCTGGAGGGAATCCAGGAGGACTTAAAGCAGTATTTTTGTTTCCTTCGTCTCAGTTACTCTCCTGACACAGCTTCTCTCTGGCAAAATTTGGATGACCCAGAAAGGGCTCTGTCTTGTGCATGCCCTTGTAACTCTGTAGTCCTAATACAGCGTTTGGGGAATAGTTGGGGAAGGCTGCACCCCTTTTCCAGACAGTTCACCTTACTGTGGTGTGTCTGTGCACACAGATGGAGGCTATGGGAGTGTGGCCTTTGAAAGATGCACCAGAAAGAGACTGGTCTGTGAACCACAGACTTCCTCAGTGACTCTGTGTAAATCACTGTCTCTCTCTGCCTATTGACATAAAAACAGGATGAAAATTTCTGTCCCCTTAACCCTCGTGTGGCTGTTTTGATTATAAGTCTGTCTAGGAAGATGTTTTGCTTTCTCACTGTATAGAACACCTCACACAAGAAAGTCTGTCGTCACTTAGTTGGCTCTCAGTTGGAGAGTTGGCACCATTTCACTCATCCCTGGGTACACTGCAGATCATGGTCTGCTGAAGGTCCTGCATCAGACCTGTCACCCCCTGTGGACATCCTGGATGCCTTCAGGCTCCTCATAGTTCTCAGACTCACACCTTGTTTGCTGTGATGGATTCATTAACAGTCATCAATTCACTTATTTGTGTTTCTAAACACTTCTGAGGCATAAATTTGGATGAAGTCAATGTTCAATCCTTGGAAGTATTCAAGGACAGGTTGGATGGGGCTCTGAGCAGCCTGGTGTGCAAGGTGTCCCTGTCCATGACAGAGGGATTGGAACCAGATGATCTTTAAGGTCCCTTCCAACCCAAACCATTCTACGATTCTCTGATAAATCTTACAAAACAGTAACATTAAGAACTTAGTGATATTTAACCATTTTTTATGACATTGAACTAATTCCAAAGTGTTTACTGCCTCAATGATGCTTCCAATAGGTTCCAGTGTCTCCCAAAGTTTGCTTCTCAAGGGCTTTCTTTTAATAGTGATGTATTCATACAGCTATTAAGTTCCATTTAAATGTTTCTGCCCTGGCATTACTCTGAGCATCTTCCCAGTTACCAGAATACTCTTGGAATGGGAGGAATGGCTGGCACTCAGAACTCTGATATTGGGAAGACTGTGGAATGTTTTCACTTCTTTTGGATTCAGGACCATCCCAATCCCTATGAGACAGTAATAGTGCCATTGGCATCAGCTCTTTCAGCGTTTTTTAATACTAAAAACTAAAATTTTTTTTTAGAAATTTCAGATTTCTGTGATAAACTGAAATTGTATTTATACTTACATTAAAAATCCCAGTCTCAGAGTTTGCAAGGAAACTTTGAGTACTAACAGAAGGCCAAAGCAGATAAATCCCTACCCTAAACTCCAAACACTTAAAAAACCCTTTAATTTTTTACAGCATTTAGAGTTATAATAACTTTGAAGTAGGTTGATAATGCCATGTAGACAGAATGTAAAGTTCTACCTTCTTCTGCTGGCTGACTCAGAAGCTTGTCACTCAGTGTTGGTTTCCCACACCACAATCTCTTCCCTTTCCCTGTGTTGACAACTTGGGTGCTTACCTTAGCTCTGAAACCTCCCCTAGCTGTCAGGGAGATGCTTGTCAGAGGAGAACACTGAAATGTCCGTGCTCCAAAGTAATAAATGGGGAAGGGGGATGTTAAGACAGTGAAGCTAAAGGTAGTGAAGCTAAAGGACACTGAAAAAAGTAGCAGAGACAGGGTTCAAACCCTCCTTGCACTCGTTCTCTTGTTCACTGATGGTTGCATTTAAATGTTTCTGCCAAAACCAGTTGTAATGAAGTTTACTTTTCAATTGTTTTAGTTGTCAATAAAAGATGTTTGAAGAAGGTGAAACTGCAATGATGACTTCAAATTAAATGGCTTTTTCTGGGGACAAAATAGTCACTTGTGTTAATAATTAAGTGTATTATAATTGTACGTTCAGGCTTTATGCAGAAGCTGCCTTTGCCAGGGAAGAATTCAGAATTAACATCCTGCAGGGTGTTAATCCAAGTAGACCAGACAGACAGAGAAATTATTATCCCTTACTTATAAATGGAGATTTGAGGGATTAAACCTCGGTGCCAGAGACCCAGGTATGACCTTGATGGAACTAAACCCAAATAATCTAAAACCCTCTTCAGGGCTATTGGCTGCTAACATTATTTCTTTTGCCTTAATAGTCTGAAAACAAATAAACAAAGAGTCAAAAATAAGCACTGTACGGCTGTCCCAAACCAGTGATAGAGCCAGTTAGGGAATCATGATGATATTGGATTGAGCACTTTGCTTCATTCCTCAGAGCAAACCCCAGGGAATTGCTGTTGCCTCATTTATGGCACTGAGGAGTTGACTGTTATGGGTGGGTATGAGGGATGTGAGCAGCACATTTAATAGTGAGGGGTAAAATCATCTCTTAGACCAGCTGAGATAGATAGATAGAAGAAGCAGACAGTATTTTAGGCAGTCAATGCCTTCCACTGGGTACCATGTCATAATTAGATGATAATGGGATTGCTAAGTATTCTTTAACAGCTCTTAAAATATCACAAGTCATTTCCTCCTAGCTAAGCAGTTTGTTTCCAACAATTATGAAGTCTTTGTTTTGAAAGGGTAACAGAATCTCACTGCAAGTGGCTCCCTGAATATAAAACCTGGCACTGTGGCAAGGAGCACTTGTGGGTTCCAGAGGATCATTGCTGTGAAGATTGAAACTCTTTGGCTTTATGTTCCTGGACCACAAACCAAACAAAAGTATTCTGTTTCTCTTGAGTCTATATGGCCCAGTTCAGTACATGATCTGGTTCATGTGGTAGGATCATAAGTTTAGCATAATATCCAGTGGAGCACATTAATTTATCAGGGAAAGTGCATAAGCATAGGAAAAGATGGCCTGAGTGTGACTGCACCGTTTCTGATCCAGCACTGGTTTAACTGGCTCCTTCCTGCTCTGCTCTGCTCCTTTAGGATGGAAGGGCCCTCCGAGGACCTGAGTTGTGTCAGAATCCTGAAGGCTGCCAAGCAGGTGACACCAAACCCTCCTGAGAAAGTGACTATTTATCTTCTTGGGCTGGCATTATCAATAGAGGGACACAAGAGAGAAACGGAGGCAAAAATCCCAAAGACATTGTAGGTGAGTGAGCCCTGAAGAATTCTACAGGATCAAACTGTGAACCCTGAAGAATTCTACAGAATCAAACTGTGAACCCTCAAGATCTCTAAAAGATCAAGATGTGAACCCTAACAATCTCTACAAGATCAAACTGTGAACCCTAAAGATCTCTACAAGATCAAACTGTGAATCCTAAAGGTCTCTACAGGATCTAACTGCCTCTTCATCAAGTCATTTTCATGGACACTTGTTCTTGGAACCAGCCTAGGTCTTCCTATTGAGTACTGCACGTAGGGACAGGTAAGTGTATGGACAAGGTGACAATCCTGCACACTTCCAAGGAGCATTTCCCTGGTGGATACCTGCTGTGAATGCTGCCTTCTTCTTGGCCCACCTGAAGTATGGGTATGTGAACCTTCTGCCTGAGGGATGAGGTGTGCCCTGTGTTGCACAATACCAGGAGGAAAAGTTTATGATGGTGAAATTTCTTGGCTCAAGGCCTTGGTGCAAAGTATCCTAGGGCTGACTCACACCTGAACTTCGGAAATGTTTGTCGGAAAATTTTTTCCATTTTCACAGGGAAAAGGTAATGCAAGTAATAAAAGTTGTAAAGAATAAAAGTTGCATGTTTGTTAAAACACAGGAGGCTTCTTGAATGCCTCATTGAGGAAGGGATAGCTAAAGTTCTTTAAGTAAGCATTGAAAGTTTGGTATTTTATTGCTTTAATTTTATTTTATTAATTGAGGCACATGAACAATTTGGAAGGATTTAGGACATATCTGAAAGAGCAATAGAGGTCCACCAGCAAAGATCCTGTATTTCATATGCATTTCAGGGAAGAAAATTAAAATTTTTCAGGTAAAAATCTGAATTTGTATCTGTGGGATTCTTTCAAATATTTTTTAGGAAGTAAGAACCTCTCAGGACTTACTCCTTTGTTATCTGCTAGCTTGTCTATGCTTTTGCCCTGTGAATTGAGGCTGCTCTGGAAACCAGAAAGAGAAAGGGAAAGAGAAGATCTGGGTCTTCCAGGGTTATAGATTTCTTTTTCAGTAAATGAAACTGCAAAATTTTGTGGACACCAAAATGGTAGCTCCTGGTGTCTGGTGTTTGAATACTCTACCCACTACGCCTGAGTGAGCAAATAATTTCCCAGTTTATTGTGCTCAGCTCTTCCCTGTTCAGTGGCTCATGGAAATTTATGATTCTATGATTCACAAAGGAAATAAAAATACTTCAATTGGCTTAATGCATGTAACATATAAATTTTATAGCAATTCTTTCAGTAAGTAAAAGCATGAGTTTATTGGCCAATATTGAAGTAAGAAACTGAGTTTGATTGCTAAATCATTGTGCATCACTCAGTCTGGTTTCTTTGAAGATGTCCTGAAAATTGCCACTATAAAACAATGCAGAGCATTTGTGGTGTGTTGCTCACATCACAGGCCATTGTTTTAACTGACACTGTAGTCAACTATTTAATTATACCCAAATCATCACCAGGCCTTGGGCTTTGAAAGAAAGCATCCTAATAGAAGTTGGTTGAAGACCAGTCCACCTCTAGAAAAATCTGGTTTCTAAATAGCATTATGGCTTGCTGAAAGGCCATTCTGGTCAGCTCTGTTTGTGCCTTTGGGCCGTTATTCATAGATCCCAAACAGGACTGCCTCGGTGCAAGTGAGATCTCGAGTCCTGCTCTGTCCAGCAAGGAAGGAGTTGCCACTTCTAACAAAGGCTTTTCAGCACCAGCCTTCACCCAGATGTGGACTGCATCACACTCCCAGAGGTGAGGAATTCCACGAGCACAGGGCATAGGGGTGGGGATGTATATTAATCTCAGATTGGTTCAAATTGATGACGCCCTCCAAAAAAACCCTCAAGACAAACTCAAACAAAAAACTAAATGCAGACTGTAAGACCAACACATTTCAAGAACCAAACAAAGGCAGTTCAGTGTAGTGCATTTTCATCCTTAGGGCTTTGGAAAAGCATATTGCTTTTAAAGGACAAACACACGAGTGGAATTCCTGTTCCTTCATTCTCCTTTTCTGGGCAAGTCCAAAACTAAGAGCCTTTTACTATCCTCTTAAGGAAGGAATGTCTTGTGGGAGACGCTTGTTAAAATCTTGGCAGTGTATCATTGCAATGCACCTTTCCAAACAAACCCACAAACCTTATGATTGCTTCATGGTGTTTAATGTGTAACAAGGAGTTCTGCTGCTATTGTAAAAATACCAGTTGACTTTTAACAGGACCATTAATTGATACAGTATCTTATTAGAACTCTTGTTTAAGTGGCAGTAAAATGTTAAACATTCCTGAATGTATTAATAAAGAAAGGCAATTAGACATGCTTGTTTCAGGAGTCTTGATAAATGAATAAATCTTGAGTTAATTACAGTGCCGGGCACTGAGATTGAGCTCTCAGAGGCTACAATCAGTACATTTCAAAAGGACTCTTATCATAGTTAAGTACGTGTGTGCACAAATGGTAAATCTGGCAGGCATGATTGTAAGGGATAACAATTATATTCTTTTCATTATCTATGATTATTTTTTTCAAATTTCAGATGAAATCCAGTTAACACTGCAATCTGAACATCTCCAGAGGTGTGAGAGGAGGTTTGGCCACCAATTTTTCTTCAGATCCTTTGGTACCATTCCATTACCAGATGGCTTTACCAGAACTAAGTCACATGAAATAGAGTGACATTGTACATAAACTAAAGCCATTTTCTACCTACCATTTTTATCTCACTCTGCCCTTGAGGTGGAAAAGAGATTAGACTCAAGGCTGAATATAGACCTGAAACACTGGCTGCTTCCTCACTGGAACCATTTTCTCTAGAACTGTATCAGTAAACACAGGAGGTGTTTGCTTAAATCTTGGTATATACATGGTGACTCACCTTTCACTTATTGTTTTTAGTAAGTACATGTATTTTTACACATAACACTTTGATGCAATACACCCTTGATAGCATTCTGAAAATCTTTGTGCTGCTGTTTTTATGCCTGTTTGCCTGAACATCTGGTGACAATGTTCTAGTTATTTTTAAAGGTTTTTATTGACTTAATCTATAAAATTATGGGTATCCTATATCCAGTAGTAATGTTTAGTAGCCTTTCTACTTTTACAACTGATTCACACTCTTTGAAATGTTAAGTTATTCTCTTGAACTCTGCCTATTCTGGCCGAGACCCACTGGCACTATTCTGCAGAGTATAGGGTAACTAATATGTGGATTATTCACTTTTTTATTTATCTGTCCAATAGCACTCCTCTATCCCTCTGATCACCATGAAATTCTCCAGAACTCATTGCTTTTCAGATCTCGGTTTCTTAGGTGGAATTTAAATAAAGCTTTATGGAATTGCAGAGAGGAGAGAATCCTGGCTCCAGCTGTAGGGTTCAGGAAGCCTGGAATCCATAGCACTATTCCCCAAACTCAGAAGAAAAAAACCAAGGTTTTGAAAAGATGTGTGTGGTTAGTAACACAACAGTTTCAACAGTGTATTTCTGACATGTTGCAAACTGGAAATGACCCCATGCTGAGTACAGATCAGAGTGTAAAATTCAATTTAAGAACACTATTCTGCCATGGTCATGCAATTTAAATCATACATGTTGCACTGTCTTTTCATACTAAAGATAATTTTTTTGACAGACAGAGCATGGGTTTGAAGCTGAAGAAAAGTACAAGGAGCAGAATACAAGCAGGATCCTTTCTTTTAAGTCTGTGTGAAGAAGAACCAAAGGTTTTATTAGCTTAATGTAACTCAAGGCTCAGTGAAAGCAGATAAGCTGTATTCCTCTGAAATAAGCGTGGCAAAAATTGACCCACCAGCAATCACACGGAGATCACGTTTTATTCATTCTGCTTTTTACTAGGCAACTGGCACATAAATGCAAAACTTTGAGTCTTTACTTCAACCATTTACTAGAAAGATAACACTCCTAAATGAAGTCTTATAATAAAAACCCTTATGAAATGTAATCAGAAAAAAGGTTGAAAATCCAGTTTCTATTTTTCATAATTTCCTTTTAACCAGATAGTTATTTGCATTTGCATTTAATCAAGCCACACACACTATATTTTGCCTTTGGTAAGCCATTGCTTTACCTGGGTATTTTTTATTGATTCCTTCAAGCTGGAGACTTCCTTTGCTGGATTTCTGCAGTAACTAATAGTCAAGTCTGATGATAAACTATTTGTCTGTGTCAGCTCTTTATAAAGAAAGGTCAACTGTTTGCAAAGCCAGCAGAGAGATTTCTGGTCTCTCTCCTCTTTGAACACAACGACATTGCTTCAGTTTTACAACAGTCCCCCTGTACCCTGGGATCTGTCCCAAGAAATTTACTTTTGAGAGGGGGGTGGATGAAGAATGATGAATATGACTCTAAATTCTAATTGTTTTAGCCTAGCCTAGCAGAATGACAACTGTGGATAGCAACAGGCTCATTTCTGTAATGAGAAAGCCAGTGCTATTTGTATTGTGTGGCTTTTTATGATTAGAGAAGCATATCTAAGCAATTTGTAAGGAAGTTAATTACTTTACAAATGTGCTCAGATTTGCTTGTCTGCAAAGCTGTGTGCCAAAAGATATTTACAAAGGTTCTGCTTGGATTAATGGTGGGAGGCCAGAGGGCCAGCACAGTGCTGGGGCTGTGGGAGGGAGCCCTGGGCTGTCCCCAGTGGGTGGCTGTGAGCACTGTCCTGGGTTGCAGTGTATTCTGTCACCATCTGTATGAGCTGTTGAAACCAGGTGGGTGGTGTTGCCTCCTCCCTCTGGACTATCTTCTGTTAATGAGTTTTGCCACATGACTCACAGATAATCTCCTCTGGACTATGTTCTGTTAATGACCCATCAAGGCCTTGCCACATGACTGACAAAATTACATCATCCCATTGTGAGATGCTCCGCCCGGAGGGAGGAACCAAGCATTCCATCCTGGATATAAGCTGAGATTTCGAACACCACAAGCAGCCTTTTCCACTGGATTCCTAGAGGACAAGAGCTACACAGCCACAGCTGGACCTTCCGAGACCAGAACCAGGATCACCACTTTCAACAGGACTTCATTCTGACTGCTACCAACACCCTGACCAATAGGGTGTCAGGTTGTATTCTGACTTTGTCAGTGGTTTTTTTGTATTTTTTGCATTTTTGCATTTATTTTTTTTTCCTCTTCCTATTAAATTGTATTTTCTGGCTTGGAGTCTCCCACTGGTTTGTTTTCAAACCTTGACAGCACTCAGAGCAGTACTGCCCCGTGCAGAGATGTTAGAGCCCAGCACAAGTAGGTGTCCTGTTCCTGTGAGCAATCACAGCCTCTGTTCCCCTGACTAAGAGGTGGGATCAGGAAAGCCTTGCCTCATTTTGGGGCAGGATACCACCTACTCAGTGCTGTGTTTTCTCTAAGGTGGGGAACTCCCCTTCCTGTCCCAGTTACTATCTCTGTGTCTTGCTGAGTGGCAAACTGGGACATTCAGCTGGCCTCTGCTGCCCTCGCCTCAGAGACAACCAGATTCCTCAGGCTCAACAAATATGAGTTATCCTGCAGCTCATCACACATCACCATGTTCTGTGTGTAATTATTTCTGTCTGTTATTGTGGATACCTGTTCAAACACTGCTGGGAAGAGAAGTCAGTGATGATAGCAGTCACACATCACACTGCATTTAAAGCCATGGTATCCCAGTGGAAGCAGATCTGTGCACTGTGGTGCCTCAACACCACCCACAAACCAAAGGGCTGAGCCTCTGCACGGACCCATCCACACACAGTGGCACCTTCCTCGCTCCTAACCAAGGAAATGTGCCCAGTGCCACCCACAGCCAGGGAGTGCTTACTGTAAGGCTATGGTGCCTTATTTATCAGAGGCTCTGGATCTGCAGTTGAGTGGAACAGAAACAATAAATATCAGAATTGTTCAGCTCAAGTGAAACCAGTTGAGGACTCTCAGAGGTCTCCATCCAAATAAAATGGGTAAGTCACAATACCTCTGTCTTATGAACTCAGATTGCCCCCAACAGTGTTAGGTTTTAGGTCCCTCTCCAATGGCAGAATCCACAGAAGGCAGTTACCTGATCTGACATCTTTTACCCTTCTTTTGCCCACCCTCTTGTATTAAACAAGGAATTATCATTTTCAACCCAAATGCTGAAAAATAATGTGTTTAGCTGAAAAGAAGAGAAAGAAGAAAAACTGTCTTTGCTACCCAATGCCAAAATTACCTGCTTTCAGAGGTGAAGTTTCCCTGACCAGCTCAACATGCCATGTTTCTCCTGGAATTTAATTAACAGGTCATTTTAAAATGGAAAGGGTTGAGGATTGATTTTCTTTACAGCCTGTATTCCTTTCTACAGACCAGTTCCCTTGTCTAATGCTCCCTACAGCTTGGTCACTGAGATAATGCCTCTCTGAGACAGTTTTCCAGCATGATGACAGTGCCTTTTCTAGCTATATGCCAGATCTGACAACTCTTCATTTGAGCTGAACCATCCTGCTAATAACAGCACAACCAAAGTGAAACATCACCCACTGCATGCGGGAAAAAAAAGAGGTCAGAAGGGTTCATGCTTTAACACCTTTCTTAAACCTTTACTTTCTTCACCTCACTTAAATCTTTGTACTGGCTGTGTCCTCTAAACTGATCTTACTTGGTTTTTGTCTTAGAAGGAAGCTTTTTAAGTGAAATGAATGCCCAGGAAATTTTCTGCCTGATATTCCCAGGCAAGATGATACTTCTTCCACCTGAAGTCAAGGTCTAAGTGGACCTGAGGTCACTTTTTGTTTTATTTTGAAGGGAAGAGGATACAGTCTACGGAGGCAGTGCTGTCCTCACTGCTGGCAGGTCCTCCAGACAGTGCTGCCAAAATAAGAACTGCATATCTGCTCTGGATCCCATTTCCCACTTGTGAAAATCTGCCTTCCTCCCAGGGATGTCACACTCCTCCTCCCATGACCCTGGATCGATCTTACCATTCTTTGGTCTGGTGTAACTTTATGTGTTCAAATAATAATTTTGCCCTATCTATATACTGTATGTGCTGCTAATAATGTATTGGGAACAATAATAATAATAATTAATCCATGATTATCATGACACTGCCTGTGCTTGCCACCAGGATGGAAAAAAGGTTAAAATTTAGAGCTGCAGAAGTAAGATTAATTAATTAAGGGGGGTCCAGCCTGCAGCATTGGTGAAGAAGTGAGAAAGGAAAGTGTTGATAGATTTGCATGGAGGGAACCACAGAAGCAGGAAGAGGACAGTTTGCTGTCTTCAGTGAGACCTGCATGGCCACAGATCTACCATGGACATCTGTGCCCAGTGTGCATTGTCCACATTCCACATCTGGGGCTTGGGATGGAACCTGTGCAGCCTCCCCCGATCCCCCACATCCTCTCACTGTTATTAATAGAGCAAGACCACAAAAATGTGAGGTGATTTCAGTGGCATCATCTGGTGCGTGCTGCTCTCCTGTGCTGCTCCTCATGTTGAATTCAGGTGCTGGGAGAAGCGGAGCTGTCCCTCAGGGCCCCCTTTGCCTGGCTCTGACGGGCAGTGCCAAACAGCCATCACAGCTTCCCCTCCTGCATGGGACACCTGGCACATACCACGCCACTTGGGGCTGAAAGGAGATTTTCTTTATAAAGCTGCAGCAAATCTGCTCTTTAGGAGCTGCATGGGTCCAGTTTGGAGAACGTAAAGCTTGTGCTGTGGTCAGAGATCCCTCAGGAACTGCAGATGTGCCACATCTGGCAATCAGGCTGAAGTGTGGGACACTCACACATGTGTGTCTGGTTGTGTCTTCTGTGTGGATCTTCTTAAATGCACCAGTGTAGCTGTGAACAGGACTGAGAAGCTTTCTGCCACGACGAGGGAAAGTGAATGCTATGTGCTGCTTTTGCAGCAACACAACAGACATTTCTTCCAGCTGTGGGAGCACCTATAGGACTCGTATAAATTCATCCACCTTCAAAAATTGCATTCTTTTCTGCAGTTTTGAAAGCATCACTTTTGCTGAGCATGTAGTCCAGACTCAAGGAAGATGAGCAGTAATAGTTGCATCTTCAGGTAAACTGGATGGCAAATAGAGATGTTTTTCCCCATTAAAAGATGCAGCTGAGAGTTATAGAAGGCTGTGATAGACAGGGATGGACCTGTTGAAGGAAAGACAAATTGGAACCTGTGGAAGCTGCTGTCTCCATTTGTTATGGGACTGGTACCCACTTCCACAGTCACACTGGTTCTCCCCAGAAAAAAACTAGAATTCCAAAATGATCCCATATAATTGCAACAAATGAATTCATTAAGGACCTTAAAATTACAATGGACACTGGCAAAACAGACAGATGTCTGATGCATTAAAAGTTAAGCTTCCTTTTGTCATCTCTCTGTCTGTAAAAGGTTTCTTGCTCCATATTCCCTGGGACAGCCATTTGAGGTCTCCACTTCAAACCAGACTGAAATGTAATCTCTACCCTAGACAGCCATCAGCAGGAAGGTCTCCAGACAAAATAATGAGGTTAAAAAGGGAGAACATTCACCTTAAAATCAAATTCACCATACACTTTTGGCCCTGCCAACAAGCTGGCCCATTTGAAACAGGAGCAGGAGAATCTAGATTTATTTCAAGACATCTGGAGCTATTTGTGCTTTTATTGAGGTTGTGTTTCAGAGTTCACAGCCACTGAAATTCAGGCTTATGTATGTGGTTCGTGTAAGTTATTTTGCACCTCACAGAGAATGAGGACCAGTCCCATGCATGGGAATAATTTTCAACCACTACACTTTCCTGCAAAACTCTTCAAAGACAAAAGTGTTATCAGCATATTTAGTTCTTGCTTTATATCACCTAAATATTGCCCACTACTCCTTAGAGCTGGATTTCACCTCAGATAAGGGCACTGCCATTATCAGCTGTATGTGAGCCAGGCAGCAAATGAAAAAGATGATGAATTTCTCTGATGCAGCTGATAATGATTATCTAGGTATTCAGATTAGTACCAACTCACTGATAGTTATGCACAAACAATTTAATGAGATTAAATATATAGGTTTTGAATATATATCTATATATAGGTTTTGAATATATTTGAATATATAATATATGTAGGTTTTGAATTCAAGGATTTCCTTTTCCTTCGTAAAAAATGTCAACTCAGTATTCAGAAAGAGAGTTGTATAAAATTATGTGTCTGCCCTGATGTACTGAGAAGCATGAAGCAAGGACATTTGCAGGGCTATGTCCTTTTCCTTCCCTGGATAGCCAGGCTGTAAATGTAAGGTTTCAATTTGTCAGGCAAAGTTAACCCAAAATTTAGAACAGAGCAAAGATCGAGACTGAGAGCTGCATTTTTAATCTTTCATTATTTCAAGCCTCATAGATGTAGGGTTTTGATTCCAGGCCACTGCTGCTTTCATTTCTGTTGAAAATAAGCCAGGCTCTGAATGTGAGCATCTTTTTAAAAGGTACTGTAATAATTTTATCAATATTCATACTGACAATTTATAACTGGTTTCACAAGTTTCAAAACCTTTAAGAGTTATTTACCTTCTAGATCCTGCTGTTAAAAACATCTACAAACTGCTACACATCTTTTAAAAAACCCAACCTCTTATTGGTGATTTTGCACTGGCAGCAGTCAAATTCTCTGTGCTATAAGCCTTCTGGGCACTACAAGTTAATGACTGAAACCGAGTAGCAGTAAAAGAATGATTAATGGAAAAACCTCATGTCTCCCTATCGAAGCTGTCTCAAGAGCTATGCTCATATAGCAGCAGATACAATATTTCTTAGCTTTGCAGTCTCCAGACAATGAAAAATGGCATCTTATATATTTCTAAGATAGATATTTCCCTTAATATTGGCTCCATTATATGAGAAAATTATGCTTTAAATAAGGATAAATATTGACATATTTTATTATGGAAAATAAACTCACATTTGAGTCAAAATGCCACTACTATCTTCTTCAGTGAATTATTGTTTAATCATTATTTAAATTTTGGGTTGATTTGCTAGGGAAAAAAAGGCACTTCAAAAGCAGATAGTTTAAGAAGCTAAAGCAGTGCAGAAATGACAAGAACCCAAACGTTTAAAAAGCACAGAAAGTTAAGAGTGACATAACTGGGAAAAACACTGCAAAGGGGTTTTAATGAGAAGAAATAATGACATGTTAATACCTCTTAAAACACGTGCTTTGGGTTTAAAATGTTTCATACAGGCAATTTAAGAAATGATATTTGTGAGGTTCCCAGGAAACTACACCAGACTTGAGTCTTGTGAAACCCAGGCCAGGTTTGAAGAGCCACAGCTCAGAGAGGACAGAAAAGGAGTTTCTGGTGTGAGGTTTAGTGCTGTCCATGGGTCCTGGATCCAAACACAAGACTACAGAACCAGAAGACTTCAAACTTGGGAGACACTGGATTATTGATGGTATAAGTTAGAATTTAAGTGGACTAATGACACTGGAGTCTGTTTGATTGTAGTATTGATCACTGAATTTCTTTTCTTTCCCAGAAAAAGAGTGTCTTGTCTTGTCCTGTCTTATATAAATCCATTATTTAATTTTATTATATTTTCTTATATTTTGTTTGTTTTCTTTAATTTGTGTAATTGGGCTGGAAATGTTTCTACCACACGAAATGTTTCATGTTTTTGAAAACAAATCCACATTTAATATGGAAAATGGCCCTTAATTTCTTGGTGTTCTGTGTGCAAAAAGTGGGATGTGGCTTCTGTGCTCATGTGTATTAAGGCATGCAGAATGCAAGAGTTTGGTGCTCTTGTGATTCCTGGGCAGATGACAGATCTGAACTGGCTTTTTCCAGGTTATTGATTGTAACTACTTCCAGTCTCCCACTCTTTGAGCAGCATTAGAACTCTTATCCTCATCTTTGCTGATAGAACTTCCCCTGAGAGATTTTTATCTCTTTGTAAAAGAGATTTCATTTCCCGGACAGGTGCTGTCATTTGGACAGCATTCTTGCACTCCTCAATCTGAAAAAAAAAAAAAAAAAGTTTAATTAAAGACATTTCAAGCCCCTTGGATAGCAGGAATGTCATTCTGAGCTGGCAGCATCCTTAATCTCAGCAGAGACTTATGCTAACAGAAGGAAATGGCAGCTGCAGAGTGAAAGGTGAATTTCCATGTAGGCAGCACCTGACTCTGAAAGGCTTTGAACAACAACACTAAGACACAGACCCTGATTATCCTTAACAATGAGAGTACCAAAATATTTTGGTTTTTGGACATGTTGAGATCTACAGCATTTCCTCAACAAATTGCTGCAGAAACCTGGACAGAGAAGCAGATTCTGTGGAGAGGTTCAGGTGAATATCCAGATGGCACTATCAAGTCTTGTAATTGCTACAGCCTCCAGTAAAATTAATTTGTAAGCCATTGGCTTTCTAAAGGCCACATGTCTACAATTATTTTTTTCTCCTTTGTGCTAAGATACAGTCTTTCAAGAAAAAAATATTGCTAAGCAAAGGGCACCTGTCTAAAATTACTAAGGCTCAAGCAAGAGATTTGCAGGTCAACTTTGTTGCCCTTTTCCCCTTGCAGTAAAACTATATGCTTTGCCTACCGAGAGCATGAGAACAAGAGAACATGCCCTTGCTTTGATTTGTGAACTCTAAAAAATGCTGAAAAAGTATCCATGAGGAAAATACAAAACTGTCCTTCAGCTGTGAAGGATTTATTTTTCCTCATTTTTTAAAAAGAAAATGAGGATGCCATAAACAATCTTTCTGTATTTATTCTTGTGGAACTCTGTTTTTCCTTCAAATAATTACTGCAAGGTTTATTTATGCCATTTATTGATTTACACTCTAGGAAAAGCTAGTATATTTTTAGTATTAAAAAAAAAATTAAAAGTCCAATTTGAACTTGTTTATTTCAGTAGTTGTATTTAGACCTAGTCAGAAAATAGAATTTACAGTCTACATGGAAGTGTGGAGTATCTGTATTTCATTTTGGTCTTGACTCAGTGTAAAAAGATCAACTGTCAGTGGCAGAATAGAATGCTGCAGAATAGTTTGATTTAGAAATAATAACAAAGCATTCTTTATTGTCACATTAAAGTTGAAAGGAGTTTTCTGCTGTGAAATAATCATCTGTCCACCTCCTTGCTATGTGTGCCTTCTCTTGTGTAACTTTTAACTGAAGGAAGATTTGCTATGTAACACATTTTTCCACTGAAAAGAATTTTATTAAACCAGCTTCCACCAAAATACATAATTGCCAAATTATGATTATTAAGAATCTAATTAAATCTTAAGAATAGTAAAACTTGGGGCTTTTTCCAAGCTGATTTCCTACAGCTGTGTGATCACTGTATTTGCCCCAGTCCTGAACTGCCACAGGACAGGGACAGCAGTGCAGGGCCAGTGAAGGTGTTTTGTGTGCTGTATTCCTGCACCACCTTCTTCAACCTGTAAGGAGAGAAACCTAAAAACATAAAAGACAGAGTTTGATGAGTTGGCATTATAAAACTGATGACAAAATACCATATCTTACTACTGATAAAACCAGTCATAAAATGATGCAAATGTTTTGGGCCTTTGCAGTGGATCTCTCATGATTCAAGTGTGCCTAGTGTTAGCCCTTACCTGGTGCATAAAATTCTAAAGAATTGGTTCCTGAAATCCTCTGCAAAGGAAGATGTCACCAAGTAGCAATGGCTCCATCACTACTACAGTTTCTTTTGTAATAGTAAACATTATTGTGACACTACTTTCCTCCCGTGATAACACCAGCAAAATCTGCTGTGCATTGTATGTTACAAATTACTTTTCCAATAAAAACATCTTTGCAATTGGAAATATCAGGAAAAAAATTCAAGAAGGTGCATGGCTTAGTTGTTATTAGCATATGTTAAGCATTGCCACTCTATGTTGTACATGAAAATTAAATGTACAAACCTGAGGACTGAGGGTCAGTGTTTTAATCTGCACCATTGCTCAGTCTGCAAATCTGTGGCAACAGCTCTTCAGCTGCTGTAATCAGCTAAACTGTGGCAATTTATTTCATTGCAAGATTTCTGCTCCAATTCAAATTTTTAAATTTGCCTGGGTTGAAGATAGCTGTGGATCAGTCTCTCATGGTATAAATGGTGCAGCTCTATGCACACAAGTTCTTGCTCCAAACCAACTGTTCTATGAAAGGAAGCAAACAGCTTCAAAATCCAGAAGCTGCTTTTCTTCCCCAAAATATAAACAAGTTCTTCACTTCATCCCAATGTGGATATTCACCTGAGGAAGAATTTAGCTTCAGTTAAGTCAAAATGAGTCTCATTTTTTATAAGACCAAAAGGTTCCTGTGGGCAATTTTCTAGAAGTAAATGTACATGTTGCTTTTTCAAAAAGTGTGTGTGTCAATAACAGTGTATATACTTGTACCCGCCTGTTTTTAATACATAAGAATCAAGCACACAAACTCGAGCAGCTTCCAAATTTTGCACAAATATATATTCTGGAAGCTGCTCAGCAGACACATCAGATACATGGAAGTGGTATTAGGGCAGTGCTTTTACCTGGGTTTAAACCAAAACACAATAAAATTGCTTTGCAGGTTGTCTTCTTTTTCACTCATGCCCTCTACAACTCTGTGCAAAGTAACCAAAGTAAAACCAGACTCTGGCTGCTGACATGAGAGATGACTCAAAGTGTGACAATCAGTGAAGCTGGGAAGCATTTCTCTCTTATGAAGTAATGTGTCCTGATAATCCTGGATACCCTTCAGTGGGAAGAACAGCCTTTTATAGGGCTCAATTTTCTGCTTTCAATGAGATTTGTTGAGTGTCTGGGTCACTGTGGATCATGGGAGACATTTTCAAAGGCACCTCAGGCACCAAAGAGCTCAAATATAAAGAGATTTGGTGGTAGCTGGATCCTTTATCTATTTCTGAAATGTTCTCATTTAGAAAAAAATTTAAAAATATAGAAAAACTTTAAAACAAATCGAAGCACTTATAAAGGACAAGTGATATGTGGCGTGAGGACAAGAAGTTCAGCAACAGGAAATAGGTCAGTGTTTTAAAGCACAAAGTGTTACTATATTTATTTATTTTTTTATGATGACCTTTTGAACTGGAGATAGCAGGTAATGAAATAATACTGGTAAAATAAGATATAAAGGTTCTCCCTATGTGTAGTGCAAGTCCCACGATGCTGACAGCAGCAGTCTATGCCCAAACTTTTTGATTCCCAGGGAGCCCTGGCTCCCCTGACAATGCCCTGCAAAAGATGCTGCAGGTCCATGAGCAGTTTGCATCAGATCTCCATGCACTTGGATTTCACTCTGTTTTCGGTGTATTAGCTTTACAGATTGGAGCACTAGTGCCTGGTGTGGTTAGGAGTGAGCTGGCACTCTCACACTGGCATCGAGCACCGAGCACATTGCACCCAGAAGGAGTCAGTGGCTGATCCAGCAGTTGCCTGCTGTTTATAGGAACAGCTCGAGATCCCACAGTAAAGTGCCAGAAAGCCGCTCTCATGACAGACCACATTCCTTTCCCCCTCATTGCTCCCCTCTCCACATGACATAGCTGGATTTCCAATTATGGTTGAACACTGATGTGTCTTTTATACCCCTTCTATTTTTTTTTTCTAACCTCAGAAGCCATTGCCAACCTGCTCTTCTCTTAACTAACCATATTCTTCCCTCATCAACACGAACAAGTGCGGCACCATTGAGCCCTGTGTAAATAGCCACAGTGACATCTGAAACAACAGAAATGTTAGTATTCGCTTGATGGGGGTTTTTAACAACATGCTTGGAGATGTCGAGGGTTTGCTTTACATCTGCAGCAAATTCACTATGTGATCTGTTGATGGGTTGCAGATGGCATCATGAGCCACTGCTTGCAGCAGAAGTAACAACTCTGGTCACATTTTACCACATTAAACAATTTACTTGGGTGGTAATTACACAGCAATTAACTTTGCTGCCTCACAAATGCTATGTGAGCAGTCTGGCTTTTGCATTTTTTTCTTCTCTGTCAGCTTCAGTCTTTTATCTAAGGCTGGGTACAAGTGTTCCTGCCAGAACAAGCCATTAGGAAATGAGGGCCAGCCATGATCTCTGTGGGAAATAATGTCTGCTCCTCTGGGCAGGGCTGGGAGATGAGCTACCAGGGTACATTTCAGCTGCCACTGGATTACTGTTACCACTTAGAGGACAGGCTCTGTCTTGACCAAAATGTTTGATGTCTACTCAAAATCTGTCGCCCAGGCTCCTTCTGCAGTCCCTGGATAGAGCAGTATCTCGACTGGGTGATTCACACCTAGTGAATCTAGCAGCGAGGTGAATTTCTGATGCTGAACATAGAGGTGATGTGAGTAAGATGCTACTTTTTAGGTAACTATACTGAAGGTGAAGGGAGCCCTGTTCAGCCTGGCTACAATACGAAAACATCTAAAGAGCATATGGAATGTGGAGAAAGTCTTTCCAAAGAGAAAGAGCTTGACCTACCAATCTCAAAAACATTTACTTACAGGTGACAAGACAAAGTGTCTCTCTGGTACTTTTAAGTTTATAACCAAAAAACTTACAGTAGAAACCTTTGTGTGGAACAGTGGTGTCATCAATCACTGGGACCTCTGTGGTGCTCTGTGGTAGATTCCTGAATACCTGACATGAAGACTGGGCATCTTTCCAAAATAGATGTTGTAATACATACAAATCATGTGCTACATATTAATGGATGAGTAATGTATGGATATTTTCCCATTGGATGGCTAGTGTAATCTTTCTGGATCAGAGTCTATGAAAAATTTCTCACATGCATACCTTTTGTCTACAAGTTTTTCTGATAACATATCTTTGTTGTATTAACATATTTTCATCACTAAAACTATTAATGACCATCTTTAAAGAGGAAAGGTGATCATGGAGGAAGGCATTGCATGAGAACAGAATACATCCAGTTTCCATTCTGCCAGTGACCTTATTCAGCTCACTAAGGTTCAGAACTTGCCATGTTTTTGATATTGCTTTTGAAATCCGTAGGAGATTGATTCATAATTGAATCTTTGGGCTATATAGGCTGCATGTAGACTTTCTGCTCTAAGAGAACAACAATGCCACTGCTGCTTGTTTGACATCAACACTCAAGGATTATCTACTGTGGCTGTCTCTTGTTCAGAGCTGCCATACCTCTGCTCCTTGATCAGTTGGCAGAGAATGAGACTCAGCCCATAGTTTGGCACCTCCAGGAGCAGGTCAGAAGGGTATCTTTTTTCTGATTTTTTTTTTTGGCATTCCCCTTCTTTTTCTGCAGAGACTGTAATCACATTATGTATAGAAATTTCGAATTGCAGATGCAGCTTTAAGTGTCACCTTAGCATAACTAAAACTCAGCTACACAGGACAGTCACACTTGATAAGTTTCTTTCAAAGGCTTTGCCATTTTGAGCAGTGTTACTGGACACTCTGGAATTTCTTACACTATAAAGGATGGACTGTAAATCGATAGATTTTGCACTATAGAAGAAAGGTGGCATCTGCAGAAGCCAGGAGTTTAAAGTCCATTAAAAGTCAGTAGCACTGTTGTTTTATAATCTCCTTGTGTAGCTTTTACTATCTCTGACCATCTGTTCTGACAGAACTTCTCTATGTTCTGAACAAACCCCTGATAAGATATTTTTCTAGTGCCATAAACTTTATGCAATCTAAGCTCTGATTACAGTAGGGTTATGGAGTTTTTTACCTGTGTTTAGATAATTACTATGCCAAAATTGCTGTAAAGCAAATGGTGTGCTGACTGCCTAGAAAACTCAACAACTTCAATTTTTCTCCCTTTCTAATATTTAGCAAGTGTCATTTAGCTCTGTGGCATCTGGACAAGAGCAGTCCAGCAAAAGCTGTTAATGTTATTTTTGATGATATGTTTCCCTTCCTGACTATCTTGCTTCCTATAACAGCTGCTGGAAGCACTAAAATGCAACTTCTAGCAGCCTTTAGAGTTGTTATTGTTATTATTATTGTTGCTATTATTATTGTTATTGTTATTATTACTATTTTCCTTGTGTGACACACACAGCAAAAAAAAGTTTTGTAACAGGCAAGTTAACCTGTGAATGGAATTTCTGTTGTGGCTCATTTCTCCCAAAATGACAAGAGTCTTCTCAGATTTATGCCAGAAAAATATGTGGAAAGAGGGTAATATTGCTGAGACTTTTACTAAGCTGTCTGAGCCATCACTACTGAGGGAGATTAGAGTTTTCCTAGTTTATATCAGAACTGGCTGCTGGCTCTGAAGGTGGACACGGCAATGGCCAAAACTGGGCCAGTGAGAGAGGCTGGTAACGCCTCTGTGATGGCAGATCTGAGAAGAAAATCAAAACAAAGTCACAAGATTTTGAATTCTAGCGAGAAAAGAGGAGGTGGTGAGAACATGTAGGGAAAACAACGTGGAGACACCAAGGTCAGTGGAGAAGGAGGGGCAGGAGGTGCTCCAGGTGCCGGAGCCGAGGTTCCTCTGCAGGCTGTGGTGAGGACCATGG
>VZRO01002826.1:576144-603197 GCA_013397915.1 Daphoenositta chrysoptera | reverse complement strand
GGAGGTGTCCGTGCCAGGGTGGGTGGGTGCCTGGAGGGGGCTGAGATCCAGGGGCAGACCCGGTGGAGAGAGGGCCCTGCTCCCGAGCTGGAGCAGCCTGGCCTTGCAGGACTGCACCCCGTGGAAGAGAGACCCACGTTGTAGCATTTTTGGGAGGGCTGTGTGCCCGTGGGATGGACCCACGCTGCAGCAGTTTTGGGAGGGCTGTGTGCCCGTGGGAGGGGCTCACGCTGCAGCAGGTTTGGTGTGGACCCACGCTGGAGAAGTTCCCGGAGAACTCTCTCCCGTGGGAGGGACCCCACGGGCTCACAGGGAAGGACTCCTCTCCCGGAGCAGCAGAAGGAAATCTCGGTGATGAACTGACCGAACCCCCCTGCCCTGTCTCCTGCGCTGTCGGTGGGAAGGAGGGAGGGGCTGGGTGGTGGAAGGTGTTCTAAGGGCTTATTTTGCTTCTCATTGTCCTCCTCTGATTCCGTTAGTAATAAATTCACTTTGCAACTTCAGCTAAGCCTGTTTCGCCATTGAAGTGTTTCTCCCAGTCCTTATCTCACTCATAAAGCGTTCGTTAATTTTTTTTTTTTCCTTTTCCCTCCTCTGCCCAGCTGTGGCAGGGGAGGGTGAGTGAGTGGCTCTCATGGGTGCCTGGCGTTGGGCCAGTGTCAAACCACGACATCACCATGGCAGCATCTGGACTCCACTAATTCAATTAAGGACCATGATGATCAGGAAGCCTTTCTCTTACATTATACAGCCTATAGGAAGAGAGGACAACAGTCTGGTGACTCGATTACTCTCCTGGAGCTGACTCATGGTATCAGGTTCCTGCTTTGGTCTGGAGAGTGAAAGGCAATTTTCTTCTGATGCAGAGACAGGCTGAAATAACTGGATGAAGGAGGGCAGAAATGGCACCAGCCTTGCTGTCAGACTGCTCACCACCTTGGGTGTGGGGACAGAGAGTAGCACACAAATTGTGAGTGCAGAAGAGGCTCTGCAGATCAACAGGTCACTTTACATATTGCTGGAAAAACAAATGTCTTTGCCAGAGGGGTTCCCTGAAAAAAAAACTTAGGTGCTTTCAGGGTAGGCAGAAACTGAGAGGCAGGTTTGAAATTTTTGTGATATTAAAATGTTGGACTTTTTCATTTAATAGCCTGAGATCCACCTGAAAACTTTAATCAATCTGCTTTAGAAGCAGGCTGGTTTTTATGTTTGTGGTTAACACCTTAGTGAAAAGGACCGTAACACTATCCTTGTTTATGGACTCTCTGGAAACGCTCCAGGATGTGACTTTGTCCCTTGACTATACTTGGAGAAACTTCCTCTTCTACTGTGGTCTGACCATACCGTGTGGCTGAGATTTACAGACTGAGCTGAAGGGTAGGTGTGACTGCTGAGGTGTCAGCTCGGAGACAGGGGCACAGAGCCATCCACAGTGCAGAGAACCTGTGCTGCTCCCCGAAATGATGGTGCCAATGCTGCCCCAAAGATGGGCAAGGGCAGCAGAAATGAGCATCTGAGAAGCTGGATCTCTTCTTCATTCCTGACTGCTGAAGGTGGAAAATCTTTAACTCACCCTGCCAGTTTCAGAGCAGCTAAGGGAAACAGGATGTTACCTAACTTGCCAGGACAGTTCAATTTCTCATAGAATTTTTCCTCTACCTGAGAAATCCCAGTTAAGCAAACCTGCATGATTACTCTCCATGGAAGTAGAAGAAGAAAGTGAAGAAAGTAATGGGAGCCACATGAAGCAAAAAGATATGCTAGGAAAAGCTTCACTCTTTGGTTTTCTTGCTGCAGTCACTGAACTTAGCTGTTTGTCCCCTAAAATAATAAGATCATAAGTCATAGAATAATTCCAGAGGTCATCTGGTCCCATCATACATGTCTTATATCTCATTCAGACACTCTCCTGACCTGAGTGTGGTGATCTGTCAAATAACATCCTTGTTATAAGGTGTCTCACTGTAAATACATAATTGTGATTTTCATCTCTCCAATCTGAGGATTTTCCTGCTCTGACAAAACAAATACAGCCTCAGTATTCATAAAAAGTTAAACATTGAAATAATGTTGAGTAATCTTTTAACTGTAAACAGTGTGGTCAAGGGGATTCCGTGTGAGAAGAGTGGGAAAGGGCAATAAGGATTCACATCCGTGTTATGCATTCTCCCTAATGTATACATGGGCAGAGGAAGAAGGCTGGGCCTGGATGACTGCTCTGACTCAGAAACAATAAAAAACCAGGCCTGTGAACTGTAAACACATGACTAATTATGTTTGCCTTAATCTGAATTTTCTCAGTGATGCCTCCTATCGTGTCTATATAATTTATGCCTAATATCTTTGCATAATCTGCATATACATGACAGGATATATCTAACAGATGGAGTAAGCATGTAATTCTAAACACTTGCTAGAAGACATTACATGTTCATATATGTGCTCATATATTTTGTAAGCACAAGTTGCTGTGAAAATGTATATTATTTCCTTCCTTCATCTGCAATAGAACTGAGGGTACTTTAGAGACCTAGTAATCTTACATTTATGACATTTAAAACTGAATAAAGTCCAAAAAAATCATATAGGAAATTATGCAGCACTGGAGGAAGAGGGACAGGCTGGTTGCATTCCTTACACTCATTAAGATGCTTCTGTTCCAGATTTCAAAAATGTAAATATGATGAGATCTCAGAGAAGTCAATGAGAATTGAAGTGCATAAGGGGTCAAAATAAAGGTCTGTCTAGCTCAGCATCCCTCTCCTGTCCATCTTGTGCTCAGTGTAGGACAAGCAAGACATTCCTGGGACCTTGCAAAAGGTTCAGGAGAAATTCTATATAAGAAGAGAAAAATTCACTGGCTCAGTCTTCTACATGGTGTTTCCTGAAGGAATCAGTACACATCATTTTGGGGCAAGGCATGGAAGAAAATAAAGTTTCTGTTTCACAGGTGCCTAGACAAGGTATCCCCTAAGGCTCTTTCTTCTTGTCTCCACCCAACAACTCAACTTCTCTGGGATACCTGGAGGTGAAAATAACTTCCTTGTCCTCCCGAAGCTCCCTGACCATGGTCCTTTCCAGCCTGAATTACTCCCTGACACATCAGGGGTGGATTTGGCGAGGAGAGAGGAGCAATTAGCTGTATCTTGCCCTGGTTTCTGCACCTCGGGACCAATCACTCCAGCCTGTGATGAAACAGAGTCTCGTCACGTCATGCCAGAGTCTGCCCTGTGGTTGCTTTCATCTGCTCAAATTAACACAGGGCTGGGTTCAGTTGGCCAGACGCTGCCACCAGCTGTATTTAGTTCTCACAGCCTTGGCAGGTGCAGTAATTCGATGAGGTTAACCACCAGCTAAAGGGATGCAGAAACCACTTCTCCTGTTTCAAGCTATTGTGTTTGGTGTGGTAGGAAATGTCCCTTCTATCTATATGGTTATTGATCATATCATTAAAACGTAACAGTGGCTGGAAACTGGAGCTGTGCGAAAGTATCAGCGGTTTTATTTCCCAGAGATATTATCAAGAAATATCACCTCCCATGCCCTCCGTCAGGTTGGTATTTAGATGAACCCAATATTTCTAAATTTAAAAAGAAAATGCTTTAGAACTAGTATGCATTGAATTTAGTGGTTTTCTTCCAGGCAAAAATTTAACAAGGATGAAGGAATGATCAAAACCACAGACTAATCAGAGTCAACTTTGAAACCAGCTTATATATCTATTCTTTTTTTTCAAATGTTGGCCAAAATTTTGGATCAGGAATGAAATAAAAAAATCAATCTAAACAGATCCATTCCATCATAAATGAATAGCAGGATCGTGGAGGGAATCACTGAGATCACTGTATAAACTCACCATTTAGCTCCCTGATCACAGGTTTGTTTCCCTGACAGCACGAGCTCCCTCGATTGGTCTCACCTCCTTTTTCCTGCTCCTGCTGGGGAAGAGCTTCTTTATTGCCAGCTACACGTGTAGAGCACCCCTCACATGGTGTGACCAGCAGCCCTTTGGCTGGATGCGTAAGTTCTGTGGGGTGCAGCTTTCCCAAGTTATGTCTGTTTTATATTTAATTGTTTTGGTTTCTTTTCAGAAATATACTATGTGCAATTTCTGAAGTTATGATAAAAAAAATTAATAAATGTCTAAAGCTACTAATTACAGACTTACCCAGCATGGTTAGAGTTCTGCTGAAATGTGTGCTGTGTCACCACACAAGCCAGATCACTCACAGCTCTCACAATGTGCTCACTAAAACCAGTCCTATGAATCTTCATTAAGCCAGAAATTATAGACACGCTCACAGGGCTAATTCTGACTTTCTACATCTGTATCTGAGATTGTGCATAACAAAGATACCACTTCATTTCCAAATAATTTACAAAGGGTGTATTTTTCCACACTGAGAAGTTGCATTGTAACAGCAATCAGCAATTCAGAGCTTTCAATTAAACATTGTGGCAGTAAATGGCAGTAAAAATGAAATGGTTGAACAGAGTAGGAAGGAATCTAAAACCAGTTGCAATTACATTCATTTTTATTTCAGACTCTTAAATTTTAATGCCTTTTACAGGCACATGAATAAATGAATTATGCAGGATTCACAACTGTTGGGAATTAATTCATACTGTTCCAGAAAACTCTAGTTCAGCAGAAGTAGAAAGTGGAATAATAGGTTCTAAATGTGCCAACTGTTGGCCATAGGTCTCCCAGTGATTCCAGCTACATGCCAGCAGGTTACAGCACTTGCTGTGTGGCTTGGGATCAGGGGGAGGGATTGCACCATGCCCTGACAAAATCTCTCCTTATGAATATCAGTGGGAGAGAAATGGCTTCTTATTTTGTCTCCAAGAGAACTGTGGTGCTCCTTACTACTGGCCACACTTTTCCCCTCCATCCTCAAAGAGTATTGAAGTTGCTTTCTCTTGCCCTTGTATCACTGCACAGGACAAGGGGAATGGCTTCAAATTGAGAGTCAGTTTAGATTAAATATTAGAAAGAAACGTTTTTTACTGCGAGAGTGATGAGACACTGATACAGGTTGCCCAGAGAAGTTGTGGATGACCCATCTTTGGCAATGTTCAAGGCCAGGTTGGATGGGGCTTGGAGGAACCTGGTCTAGTGGAAGGTGTCCCTGGCCATGGCAGGGGGATTGGAAATAGGTGATATTTAAGATCCCCTCCAATACAAGCCATTCTATGACTCTAAAACGACAAGCTCAGTCCCATACCTGTGATGTTGGTCACTGTCATTATTAACTCAGTTGCTGGCCATGAAGATCCAAACATCAGTTTGCAGTTAGATTCACACTGCATGATTCTATCTGTAACTTGGGACCTTTTCACTTAGGCTCCTTGTGGGTTGCAAATTTCCTTCAATTCAAGGCTATTTATACCTATTGGGATTTACAATTGCTAATTATAATTCAGGAGCTGAGGCTACTGCTGTGCTCAATGAAAGTTTGAAAGTTCCTCTGAGGATCTTACTGAGATGTCTGAAGTCTGATGATATGAGTACTCCTCCTTTATCTAAGGCAAAGGTCTGAAATCAGAGCTCCAAAATGAAGCACTGACTTGCTTAAACAAGCAAGTAATTTCTCCTATCCGTGAAAGAACAGGGATAAGGCTTGAACTGGGTTATTTTATAATTTTGGGCAAGAATTCAACCCTTTATAAATTTTAGGAAACATAAGTTGCTGACTGGATCATACCAAGCCCTTTTTGCCATGTTTTGAGTACTCTGTGTTCTCACCACTCAGTAGAAGTGAAAGAATCTGAGAAGCTCGAGTGGGATTTTCTGAACCTTGCAAAACCAGGAGTTTATTAACTATTGTTCCCTACCAATTTCTGCAAACAGCTGCAACTTCCCAGACTGCCTCTCTCCAGCACTTCTCCTCTGAAGTGAGCCAGGGTTGACAAAGGTAAAACCTGTTTTCCAGGTCTGTTTACAACTTACACACACCCCCCCCTTGTATTTGGGTATCTTTTCTCATGTGGGAAGTAGCAACGAAAGGTCAGATGGCCACAACACTGTTTTGCAGTGTGAGTTTTGTACCAGACATGAAATGCTGTCTCATGCTCAGCACCCATCACCCCCATCGAATCATAGAATAGAATCATAAAATGGGCTGAGTTGAAAGGGACCCACAAAGATCATTGAGTCCAGCTCCTGGCCCTGCACAGGACCACCACAAGAATCATACCATGTTCTTGAGAGCATTGTCTAAATGCTTCTTGAGCTCTGTTGTGGTTGGCGCTGTGACAACTTCCTGGGAAACTTTTCCCAGTGCCCCACCACCCTCTAGGTGAAGAATTTTTCCCTAGTATCCAACCTAAACCTCTCTTGACACAGCTTCAGGCCACTCCTTTGAGTCTATGACTTGTCACCAGAGAGAAGAGATCAGTCTGCCCCTCCTCTTCCCCTCACAAGGAGATTGTAGACTGCAATGAAGTCTCCTCTCAGTCTCCTCTTCTTGAGGCTGAACTAACCAAGTGGCCTCAGCTGCTCCTCATACAGCTTCCCCTTTAGACCCTTCACCATTTTTGTCCTCCAATTCCATAGTACTGTCTACATCTATATGAAGGTTGGCTCAGACTGAACGCCTGGCACATGAACATGAACAAGGCCACAGAATTCCCCATTAAATTCTGCTAAAGCTGCAAGTTTGTGAAGAGGGGACACAGACTCAGACACAAATGCAACTGATTTGTGGAGCTGATGGGTTCAGTATCTGGTCATCTTGGCTTGTGTTGTAAGGTTCACACAGGAACAAACAGGAACAGAAAACAGAACTTTGCTGTTCAGTTTTACCTACATCCACTAAGTGAGTAACATTTTGGTCTCATGACCCTCATGACCTTCCCTCCCCACCCCTGCCCCAGCACTGTATTTCTTAGTGTTACTGTACTCTTCTAAACTTTCATTATTATTCTTCAGAGCATTAAACTGGCATCACTGCCACTCCCATTATATCAGGGCAAACTGGCCAGATAAAAAGGTGAACCTGTCTGTCCTCTGTCTGCATCAAAGACAACTGTTCTAGGGAGGAATTACAATATGAGGCTATTAAGAGTATCAGGTTCTAACTTTGTAAACAGCAGTGTAACTTCACTCCCTTTTTCCATGGTGCTTTGTAATTTATTCTCATCTGAGAATATTCTTGATTCTGGGGATTGGAACACACGTGGAGTTTGCAAAATTTGTCATTGAGTTAAACTTGCTGCATCTCAGATAAAGAACTGAGATAGTATAAAGAGGAACATGGAGTCCTCCCAGTACTTCCCTCCCTTCCATCCCTTGAAGTGAGATCAAAGATCTCTAGGGTCTAACAATAGTTTATAAAGAAGGGAAAGGCAAATCTTCACCCCTCTCCTGCCGAGGCCTTTCCCTGATTTCAGGCTGCTTTCTGTGTGCAAACATGGTATGTAGAGTAGGGTGCTCCCAGAAAAGTCCTAAGGTCTTTAATCCACAACTACTCTGGTTTGGCATTTTTGACAACCTTGTAGAGTGTGTTTGCAGCCACAGGACGATGTGCAACCTTTAATAGGCTGATGCCTCTGGAGTTGTTTTCACACATAAGGATTCAGTTAAGGTAAATATAAACTAGGAAGACTTTCTTGAGTGCTAAAGGATTAGTGGCAGCCAGGGAGGCAGCTTCTTGTTGGTCAATCACTGGAACATCTTCCATTATTGCAGTGGGATCTCCTGGAAGTGATTCTGCCCCTCGGCAGGCTGATCAAGAGCACCTTTGTCCTTTGTGTTCATTAGCAAAGGGGATAAAAAACAAACCCTACCTTGTTCTAGAGGACAAACCACTCATCTGTGTCAGCTTACTGTCACTCTCCTCTTGCAGTTAAGCTTCTTTAGCAAAAGCATAAAGAACTCTAGCTCAGACTTTCTCTCCCAGAGCTGCCAGGTCCTCCCCACCACCCGTGTGCACTGTCCAGGGAGAGCTCTGCCAGTCCTTACACAGCCCAACAATACAACCAACCTTCCCCAGGAAACCTGTGAACCCAACACCCAGCACTTCTCTCAGGGCAGGTGAAGAGGAGTCTGCTGCTCTGCTCTGTCGTCTGTGGCCAGGACTGGATTCCCTCTGGGTAGAGACTGGATTGTGTCCTTAGCTTCCCTGGGAAAGAAGAGTGCTCTGAACAGAGGCTGAGGACGTGCTTTGATAAGAGAGATGAGCATAAGCCCAGCTCATGTGTTTTCTGTCAATGTTTCAAGTGTGAGACTCCAATAAGACTGTATTTTTGTAATTTCCAAAGTACGTATTTTGTGAGACGACACCTGTGAAAATCCTTCAGCTCAATTGTATTCTGATGTTTTTCTCAGAGGGCTGAAAATGCTGGCATTAGTAAAGATTTTTTTTTATGTCATCAAACTGCTGACCTGTTGTCAGAGCCCTATTATATTTTCTAGCACATCTGAGTCACAAAGATTTTATTTATGAAATATTATCTCCCTTCCTGATAACAATAATTTTAAAATGTCAAATTTTTCGAAGCACTCTAAAAAAAAATTAGAGAATTGACTCTGCGGGTTCTTCAAGAAGAACTGTTTCTAGAAGAACAAATCGTCTGAAAAGAAGAATTCACAGAAATCTGATTTAAATTGTTTTACTTGGTTGGTAGCTTATCAACCAATGGTGGCACATAAGTCTCATCAACATCCATTAAATAGCTGTAAAAACACAAAAATTAAGCAAACACCTCATTCCCACAGCTGCAAACAAAATGGGAGAAGTAATAGTGCTTTCAGTGTTCAGCCTGATCCTTATTTGCTTTTAAATGACATGCCACTGGAGCAGCATTGCAGAAAATTGTCCTAAGACTTCCTGAAAAGGCGGCATTTTTTGATTCAAAACAGTTGGAAAAACACATGTCTAAATGAGAGTGCACTCAGAGGACCAGCTGTTGAGATGACTGTACCACTTGAAGTCTTGGAGAATAGAGTGGAAAACTGTCTCAGAACTGGCAAAGAAACAAGCTCAGGACTGATCTTCCCACCAGAAGTCAGCATGCCAACAGGAGTGCAAGTACAAGGGTGGGCAAAAACTTGGATGTGAAGCCACAGCCACATCAAAGCAACAAAGACCTATAAACGGGATTATTTCTTGAAACATTCTAGGGTTTGTGCTTCTTTTAATTTGGAAAATTTCACCAGGCTATGACTGTCTTACTAAGGGAAGTACTAGAAATGACAATTCAAGGAAGAACCATCAGTGGCAAAAAGAATGTGACTTCAGAAACATGACACAGATTCATTATGCAATTATTAAACTCCACTGATTTATATGAGAAGTCATATAAACTGTCACTTACCAGAAGTGTGCCATTGCCAGCTGCTAATGGACATTAAAAAAAAAAAAAAAGTGAGCGGAGGTTATGTGAAAACAGTGAAGAAAAAGAGAAATCCCTCTTTTTACAATTTTTGGAGGTAACAGCAGAAATTGAAAAAACACTTGAAAATGAAATACCATCAGGTTGTTGACTGGTCTCAAAGGAAAATCTCTGAAAACCACAGAAGTGGGAACAGTGATTCTTGTTTTATAATTTATGGACGTCTGCTCCCAACATGCACTATTCTAATATCCAAATTTCAAATCCCTGAGAGATGATGTGCACCTGCATGGTGGGCGAGGGAGGGGCAGGGAGCATTCTGCAGCCATCTCTTCTGAGAGGACAGAAAAGCAATGCTAATAAGCAGGGGGAGAAACAGCAGCAGTGTCCAGGAATTAGAAGCAGAAAGTCCCCATGTCAGTGGTTCAGCTGTGCTCTGCACACCGAGGAGCTGGGACTGCCAGCTCTGAGAGGAGGAGGCAGTGAGAGGTGGAGGAATTCAGCTGATGCAGTATGAAATAACCAGATGTGGAATTTTAAGGCATGAACAGGTGTAGACATCTCTGAATGCAGTTTTGTCTGGGTGAGTGCCCTGCAGAGCCCCAAGATCAAAGTTAGGCTCTGGTGGGGGAAGAAAGGTTTGTCTTTTGAAGAACTAGGAGAAAGCTCATTTTGTGAGCAGACGGTAAGTGAATAAATGCTAGCTGGGAGTGTTCAGGGTGGAGAAAATCAGAGCAATGAAAAGTTTGCCAGGATTAAAAGCATCATCCTCTGCAAGTTTCCTCATTATGTTCTTTCACTTAACTGGCTCTGCTCCAGCATACACTTGGGTAGAGCTCATGGTTCATAAAGGAAAACACCTGAACTCACTTTTTCATATGTGCACCCACACACGTGTGGGTATGTAACCTCCAGATTTAAAACTTGTCCTAATGGGAAGTAAGAATTGCCACTGGACTTGCTTGTGAGGCATCACCCTTGCCTTCATCTCGATCCAATTGCTTTGTCTGTGGAATGACTGAGGTTGCAAAGGGCCTCACACATTTGTGTGACTGCCACTAGAAACAAACATATAAAAAAAAAAAATTGGTAGAACTAAAAACAATGGGCTTCATTCAGCTCCCAGAGTTTCTTTGTTTTACTGCTGACCACATGCGTGGGCTTTGCTGCTATCCTGGTTTTCACCGAGTCAGTTCTCTATTGGTCCCTTCTTGCCTGGATAAAACTTACCAAGTCCATACATGTCTTTCTGCACATGCATTCATTGGTGATTTCTGCATGGTCACAGATTTGCTTGTGATGTAGCATATTAAAGCTCTGCATTTCAACCCACTCTCATTACTGTTGTGATTGCTAAGCATGGCTGCAGTTTCAAGCACTGCACAAGCACAAAGGGTAAAACAGGCCCTGCTTAGAAGAATTTGAAGACAGACAGACATCAACAACCACCATCACCACCACAACAACAAAACAATCAGTAATTGAGAGAGCAGAGATTTTTTTCCCCTCTTTTGCCTTTTGCTAACCACTCCTCTCATCTCTGTCCAGCAGCAAAGACACGTGCTCCACCCTGCTTTGTCCATGCAGAATGCTGCCCCTGGCACAAAGGGGCCTCATGCCACATCTGCATTGTGCAGGGAAGGCAGAGGGAAAAGAACAAGCTGGAATGCTGCTGACTGACCCGTGCCATTGGGGTGGGTAACATCAGCACACAGGGCTCTAGCAGGCAGCAAGTCTCAGATGCATGTTTGCACAAAAATGAGGCTGCACTGCTGCTCTCTCAGCTCTGCTCAGCAGTGGTTTGTGTGGCACAGGCACATAAATACATATACTTTTTGAAAAGAGGAAAAAGAAAATTGAAGAGGAATCCTCAGCCCACTCTCTCCAGGCTCATTCATCCCCAGCTCCATTCTTCCCTGAAGTAGCTCACAGAAGGGCAGAGCTGGGAGCTCCCAGATTTCATCCCTCTGTCATGAAACCCACACATCAGGGATGAATGAGTGCTGGCACGTCTGACCTGAAGCTGTTCTATGGATATGGGAGGGCCTGAAATCTGAAGAGCAACTCCCAGCTCTTAGATGAGGGACAGTCACTGCTTTCACCTCTTCCACGCAATGAATGTGGATAATACAATGACAGGGAGACGGGAATAATTTGAATTTGAGGAAGTCAGTCCTTGGTTGCTGATGTTCATATTGCACTCAACATAGGTTTTGCTGTCCTTGCATTGCCATTTTCCCGTGTGCCACAGAGTTTGGACTGACAGATTTTAAACTGCATCAAAGGAACTGTCAGAAGTGAAGCTACGTGTTTTGACAGCTGGAGAGCTGACAGCTGATGCTTTAGACACCTGGAAAGGCCTTGGGAGCCAGTTTGAAGCCCTAGGATAAGCACATTAAGTGGATGTATTGGCAAAGTAACAAAGTTATTCAGAATGGTGGGATTTAAACTGTCATCATAAAACCTTCACCATCCTGGCTTGCACTCCGTTCTTGTTTTCTGGACTACCTGTGCAGGGACACACTGTTTCGTGGTGCCTGGTGATTTCCACAGAGGTGGAGTCCCACATTATCATGGGGAGAATGTAGCTGACCTGCTTCACTTGTACTCCCACTAATTACAACTCTGGCCTAGATTTTATACTCTTTAACAGGTGAAAGTTGGAGGGATCCCACTTTGACTTCTGCCTCAGCTGTATTTTTTCCCCATTCACACACAGTCATTCTTCTCTGACTAGCTTGCAAACCTGTTTTGCAAAGACTGAATGTAATAAAAGAAGATGATTTAAAGCAGTTTTAGATTTTGTTACCAGTCTATTTCACTGGATTTGAAAATTCAGTACTAAATCTCCACCACCAATCTTTTTTTGCCTGGCTCTGACAAACCCTTGGAGTTCCTACCTGAAATACATAACATTTGTTGCACAGATGTCAGAAATACATCTGTGGTGACACAGACATGCACAACCCAAACTCACTTGCAGAGCAATCCATCATCTTAGTGATTATTTTCCTTTTCTTGTTTTCCCATGGATATGATTAATTCACTTCAAAACTCATTCCTTCATCTTGAGAGCTAATGCAAGGCTTGTTTAGGAGTAGGTCTAACCAAGATACGTGAGGACATTTGTAGCTGAGCCAAGAGGCCCTGCTCCAGCTCCAGCTGACATGCAGCCCAAACAGCTGATCCAGACTTCCACCAAACAGCTGGCAGGATGTGGCCCACAGCTGCTGGGAAAAATGACAAGGAACAGTGTCTGTTTAAAGAGGCAGAAGAGAGAGTTTAAATCCTATGACCCAGGGTCTAGCAATACACAAAAGAAGATGCTTTCAAGCACACAGTGGATGTGTGGATATGCACACATGCTTAATTACAAGGGCTGCAATAAAGGAATGTGGGATGAGTGCAGCCTCAGTGCAGCTAGTCGTGGCAAAGCTGTATTGTTCAGCAAGTCTGTGTTGTTCCACTCCCAACAAGAAACCCATGGGATCATGCCTCCATGAGAGGAAGATAAAAACTGGAGGGAATGGCAGGGTGTGTGAGTGTGGCTGCTCTAGATTCTAAGGGTGAGGAGTTGCATTAGTGAAATCGTTTCCTTGCTTCCATGTGACGCAAAGCTCTGCCAAGTGCTTTGATAAGTTCTGTGTATGTCAGGGAGCAAAAAAAGACTGAGGCCATCTGTCTTGCTGCTCAACAAGATCACTGTTTAGATCTCAGAGTGGCTTAAGGTCAGATTTGAAAAGTTTAGGAGTCTAGAAGTAATGTGCTGTAATGTTTTGACATTTGGGAGCCAGGTCTCTGGAGTAGAATCCGGAAACTGAAAATGTCTTTGCTCCTCACGTGAAGTCTAAGGAGCACTGGTGTCTCCAGGCTGCTGCCCAGACAGGGAGAATATGAAGTTACAGATACTGGGTCAATGGCAACAGTAGTGTGGGTGGAGTCCAATCCTCCAAATGCCTCACTCCAGATAACAGGGAAGAGGCAAGAAAAATATTGTATTGACGTGATCTGGTACCTGCAAGTGAGGTCTGACCATACTCTGCATTGGGCTGACATGGGGTTGTACACAGACCATGTGTGAAGGTACACCCGTCCACAGCTTGCAGTCTCCTGTACTTTGTCACATAAAAACCTGAGGATTAACTGTAGTCAGAGACAGAAAAGCTGCCTTAGCTGCTGAACCCCAGGCCCCCTGCAGTATGGGATTATCCTTTTGGATAGCTCAGTCAATAGGGGAAACAGAAAACCAAATGAAATGAGATATTTGGCTTCATGGAACTCAGTTTGGAAGCTGCACTTTTAAGAACATCTGGTAATGTTGCCTCCCACTCATAAATGTCAAATGCAGGACCCTCAGTGTCCCTTTGGTCAAGATCTTCCCCTTCTGCTGCAGTACTTTATCCAGGGAAGAATTTAGAACATTTCCTCCTTCCCAGCAGGTTAGAAACTGGAGGCTTTAAGGTAAAAAAGGTTTGTTTCCCACTGCTTCATTTTTGCTTTCTGGTCAGAAGGGACCATTTTATATCTTCTCATTTGTTAAAAGTCCTCACACATTTTCCTTGTCTTTGTAACAAAACCGGTAAACAACTGTAGGTCAGAGCTTTTAATTCATTATGAAACAATCATTTATTTAACTGGAGCTTTTTGAAAGGTCCCAGCCTGAAAGGTCAGCTGAGGTCCCAGGGTTGACTCTGGCCTGTGGAACAATTTCCCACAGAGGAGGCAGGGACATCTGTTTTGACAGTGAATATGCTGACATAAGTGCAGCTACTCCAGTGCCAGCCCTTGGTAGACACATAAGCCCAGACACCACAGCTGGGACATGGGAGAACACAAAGACCCTGGGTATGACACAAGCCCGGCAGTGAACTCTGGACCACGTCTCTAATTTGGCCTCAAAAGAGGCCAAATTTAACTAGGACTTGGGTCCTATGGTTGGCAGAGTCAGATGTTCCAGGTTAAATTATTGCTCATCTTAAGTACAATGAAAAATTTATCAATTGTTGTTGCATGGATCATAATGGAAACAAGGGATGGGCTTTAATACTTAGGCTACAATGGATGAAACTTAAGTAGTTGTAAACCATTCTTAACCTCAGGGCAGCCTCTCCTCCTGCCATGCTTTGTCCTGCCCACATGTACATAAGATCAACAAGATTTCCATGTCAGCACAGGAGCAGCAAAAGTGTATGTGCCCCTTGTTCTCTTGGGATAGACAGTGAACCTCGGCCCCAAATTCACTGAAATAATTGTTAATTGCCGACCATAGGCGTTGGTTTAAAAGTGATTAAAAAATAAAATAATGTTTGGGGGAAAAAAATGCATCCATTGACTTCTCCTCAAAGGTAAAGAACAATAAAACCACGTCAGTGTGAAGAGAGAGAGACAGAAGAGTTCCTAGCTTGATGCTAGTACAATGATTCCAGGCTGTGGAGGATTGCAGTTCCCAAAGGTGTTTTCCTTCCTTTCTCACCACAATCAGCCATCCTCTAAGACCCTAATTAACTGTCTTGTGAGGTCCCTAATGGAGTGGGTAGAAGAGAAACAAATTCATGTGACTAGACTGTGCACAAGGGTTTAGCTTCAAATTTAACACTACTCCTGTTACACAGGACTACCTGGGTGGTGTCTCTGGTTGCTCCCTGGAGATGTTATATTAATGGTGGTGTGGGCCTCCACTGCAGGAGAAAAATTCCATTAATGAGAAGTGTTTGAGAAAGGAAGACATTCTAAAGGATAAAGTGTTAACTTTCCTACTAACAAATTTATGCAGAGATAGCCCAGATGAAATTACTACAAATCAGTTTATCCAAAAATCAGCGTCTTTTGCATTTTTAATTTTATTACTTTTCTTAAAAATAGCATTCAGTGGTCCAAGCCCAGAAGGAGTAGTATTTAATTAGAGACTGCCCTTGACTTAAAAAACTTGTAGACTAAGTTCAGATGCAACATAAGAAAACCACTAGAGGTCTAGTATGAAAACCTTGCTGAAATTCTATAACTTAAAAAATTGTGGAGAAGTTTCTGCATTTCTTATTTCTGTCTTCATGAGGAGGGTTCTTCAGAATCCCACCAGCCAATGTTCATAGAATCACAGAATATCCTGAGTTGGAAGGGACCCACAAGAATCAAGACAGGCATTTGCTTTGGCTAAACTTAATCTGGATGATGATTGCCCAGCCCCACAATTTGTCAGGGTGTCTCTGCAGGGCCTTTCTGCCTTCCTGTCACTGATCTTTCCATCTTCTTGTTACTTGTCTCTGGCTAAAAACTGTCTTAGGAAGAAGAAATGTTCCTTCTGTATCTTCCTTCAAGCAATACACAATCCTGGCTGAATTCCCCCTTACAAGTATATAGTAAGCTGTTTAAGTGAAATTTCTCACTTCTTGTTGTCTTTTACTTGCACAAACATGGACCAGAACACACAAATGAATGTTGCTAAATTTTAATGGAAAATATTAAATTTTTAGATAAACATTTCAGCAGAGTTTAGTGTTTAAATTTACGGAGCTCTGCTGAAATATTTTATTCATTGCTTCAACAGTTCTTTTCTTGACCTTTCTTAGGGGCTTCAAGAAACTTCATTCAGCCTTTCCCCAGAATAGCCCAGGCCAGGCCTGCAGTAGGGGACACAGTTCAGCCCTGTTCACCACATTCACCTTAACAATGCTGCTGTATTCTGCCATAGAGCATTTCTAAAGTGGTTTCCATGGGCTAATTCATCCTCCAAATACTCCATGGCCACAGAAGGTGACAAAAAAGAATCGTGGCTACTTTAACAGTGGCCAGTACAGCCTGTGACATAGCTTCAAAACCATCATGTCAGCAATGCACATACCGATTTCTTCAAGGCATTTTTGCCAAATAAAATCTTAACTGACAAAAGTAAATTTGTAGTTCTGGTGTAGTTTATATGTTTTCATGCCTACATCTATGTGCCTTCAGCTTTCTAATTTACATTGTTACCTCTTTGGGATCTGGACCATCTGTTTATTTCCTTCCACAGCACAGTCATGACCAAGTCCAAGATGCTTAGGCACATATGATTACTTAGCTAAAACTGTGGAAAAATTGGCCCATCTTCCTGAGACACCTTAAAAGAGAATAGGAGATTCTCAAATTCCTAATGGCAGCCAGTGAAAAATCAGGCTGTTAAAAAGCACTGTAAAAGACATCCTTTAAAATACAGTTAGAAGTTGCCTAACAGTCGTCCGTCCCTCCCAAATGCCTATGGAAAAATACTAATAGTGACATAATTGCAAAACCTTATAAATGTATCTTCATGTAAGCTTTCATTATATAATTATTGATCAACATCCACAGGGACAGAATTATTTTTGTGTGTGAGACAGCACTGAGATGTGATGAACTCCACTTGATGTTACTTCCTTGCCATCACAAAATCAGCCCCTAAAGTTTACCCTTCTGCACAGCTTGGTGCCTCTGTAATACTTCAGCCTGCAAGACTTAGTTATATATTCTTATTAAGTAAGTTAAAGTTGTGTCAGTTTAAGATCACAATCTGCTAATGGAAAGACATTAGGTGTTATTAACCATAAAACATGGAATTGATCAGAACTGACAGTATCCTTATGAAACATAACTTTGGTAAAATTATAAGCAATTTCCTGGTACCATTTGGATAAAAATTATGCTATCTAGATTTCCTTTCCAAACTATGAGTAAGCAGGGAATTATTTATCTAGGATGATTCAGGATGTGGGAGAATGATAGTGTAAAATGCTAGTCTTTCACTAGAAGGGAAAGGGCATGGTCACACTCTCAGGAGTCGCTCAAGTTCCTGGGCTAAAGAAGTTCCATTATATACAGAGAAATCACCGAGTGGTTAAAGAGTTGTTATTATTTTTTTTATTTACGTTGGAGCTTACACTGGTCTCTTGCAGCTAAGACCTGTACATGTACCCAATAACTTGTGAACAAAGGATAAGCTAAGAAACAACACATGAATACAAATAGAATGAAAGACTTAGGCAGTGAAAGTTATAGAACTAGACATAGTAGGTGACTTTGTGTCATTTCAGTGTCAGATTCTTAAAAAAAGTAAATATTTCTATGATTATTTTGATGCACAGAATGGTAGCAAGGTCTCATCTCTCCCTTCTTCTCCCAGTATTAGTTTGGAAGACCTGTGTGTTTCTGCTTCTGGTCCCAGCAGAATTCATACATTGAAGATCTGTAGAGAGAAATTAATTTAGAATAGCATCAGTCTAATCACTTCCATAAAACAAACTGGTGTGAATTCTGTAGGAAGATTTGGATTGCTGGAACTCTTTCTGTCAGAGCTGATGAGGCCACACAGATTAAACACCATCTGCAAGATCACATCCTCAGCCACACAGGAGCACCAGGCTGGAGAATGGATGATAAAATTCATGGGCAGCTCCTGTTGGGTAAATACCCAGTGATTATGATTCTTCAGCCCAGAGAATAGACAGTAATGATTGAAGTCCATAAAATCATAAACAATAGGGGCAAAGTGCCTCTTGCAGAACAGGGGGATGAGATGTGCAAGTATTAGGAAGCAAGTCCAGAGACAACTCTTCATAACTCACTCTGTTAAGCTGCAGGACTGCTCCCTACAGGATGTGGGGGATCTGGGTTCGGGAAAGAATTGGACCAGTTCATGAAGGAAAAATCCATTGAGGGCTATTAAGTACAAAAAATTCTAAGTCTGGTTTAGAACATCACTAAATTACAAATTATTGGCAGCTGGGATGCTATTCTGGGAAAGTATCCCTGAATGCTTTCCCTAGCTCTTCCATGGGGACAATGGGGCTAAACTGACCTTTGATGTGAGGTAGTGTAGATGCTCTTGTGGACTTACATCACAGAATTACTTCAGACCTAAAGGAAAAAGTGCCCAGCTTTTACAATTGTAAAACCATACATTTCAGGATTTGTCTCCTGCTTCAGAAAGAAAGGCAAGACTGTAAGGCAGCTTCCCACATACATTTAGCTCCAATGAAACGAATGCCAAACTTAAAGCTCCCACTTAAGCTAAACCAGGAAACAAGCTGCAGGTTCAAAGACACAAGAGGAAGAGTCTGTGATAGGAACTATCCACATTCTCAATGTGGACACTTCCAAGATTGCTGTATTCGGCTACATATAAATTAAAATACGATTGAGAATTGTTCTTTTAAAGGCCTTGCTTCAGCCCTGCATATTTGTTTTGAAACTTAGAAGCTATTTTGAACAATGAACCTGGAAGATAATGTGGTTAATAGCTGGGTTATGTCAGTGTCCCTGACTAAACTTCCCAGGTGACGAAGCATCAGTGGGTTTCTCTTCTTTAACTGAAAACTCAACCATGAAACCCAGAGCAATTCATCATCAAACAGATTTTTCACACCTGTTCGGAAAAGGTAAAAACCACCAAGGAACCATCTGGTGTCAGAAGCAGCATCTGGAGTTGTGGGAACTGCTGATCCACCACCCAACTAGGAAGCAGAGGTGTTATTTTTTCCCTAGGGTACTGACCTATGTTCCACCACCCTTTTCTCTCATAGCTGAGGGATTAGTCTCACCTGCCCTCTACTAGATCTACAAGGAAGAGGGCTCTCTGATATACAATGGTCTGGTTGCACTATTGTTAGTTGAAAATGATGGCAAACAGGCAGATTGTTATTGCTAGCATCTGAAGCAGAATCCTTCCTTCCCCTTGAAGCCAGAACTTCTTAACTTTGGGACAGGCGTGAATAAAGAGATTCACCTCAGAAAAAACATATACGAACTTTTTTACTATTGCTTTATTCATTTTTTTATTTATTTAATGCATTTCAAACAATGGAAACCTGTATTTCATATGCTTTTTATCTCTCTTCAATTGAGTTGTTGACACTTTTGATTAAATCTTTGATTGACCCAAACCTGAACCCATTTTCTCAAGCACGGAACAAGGAAACACTTTTTTTTTCCCCATACCTTTTAGGATGACTGGAAATTTTCTGTGTCATTACTGTAACATTTCTCAGCATGTGCAATCTTGCAATATCACCTCAAGCTTTTAATTCTATCCAAAAAAATAGCTTCAACTCAGAGCAAATTATGCCAGATAATGTCTCTTTTCACACAGGATAAAATAGCAAGTGCAAACAACAAGAACTTAGATTATTTATTTAGCCCTCACAGTGTTTAAGGCTACAGTGCTCGTTATAATGGGATCCCACAGACAAAAACATCACTGGGTTTTGAAGAAATCAATGGAAGTTATAAGATTTAAGAAAAAGTCAAGGGCAGTCGATCAGTGCTCTCGGTGCAGAGTTGTTTGGAAGGTGTGACTGTAGTTATATAATAATCTATCCAGTATAAAGACCACTAATTTAGGTGCCAACCCTCAGTGGGGAGAGGTGGAAGTAAGGAATTTAACTCTCTGTATTGGGAATTCCAAATTTTAGGGGGTGGTTAAACAAGCTTAAGGCCTGTCCTTGAACCTTATGGAAAAAGGGGATAGATACTCTCATTGGAATCTGTAATGCAAGATGTTCTGTGTGAAATAATAACCAAACAAGCATTGTAACTCTGGAGTTTCAATCCACTTGCTATTGTTATAAATCTACCACCCAGTGTCATCAATCCAACCTTTAGTTACTTATTAATACTTCATTACTTGCCTAGATTTTATGGTCATGGGCTGTCTGATGAAACCTTCAAGTTAAAGTTGGGTGGTTTCTGGAAGATTGCTAACAGTTATCACAGGAACCAGGACTCAATACACCAGAGAAGCTGAGCATGATATATATGGGATTGTTATGATATAATGTATTCATTTGCATATTTTGTACTTGTCAGAGTAGATGAATTAATAATGATCCTGCCTGGCCTATTTACAACAGCATCTCTGTGGAACATTATTCATGTAATTTCAGTCATTCAAATCTAAATTTTAGGCAGCCAACACTGTGAATTTAGTCCAATGCTTTTTTCTTTTCCCCCTCTAGGTATTTTTGGAGCAAATAGTGCTGCTTTTTTTGTTTTACTGGGTTTTTTAAAAGCCTTTTATTTGCATGCTGAAAAAAAAGCTCCGCTTGCATCTTTTCCCTGCAGAACCAGCCACGCCGTGTTGTAATAATAACCAAATCCCTCCCCACATCAATGTCACAATGTTTGTTTTAGCAATCTTAAGTTCAGCTGCCAGCTGTTCTGTTCTTTGGATTTTATTGCAGGAAGTATAAATTCCCCTTGGTTTGGCTGGAGGTGATTTTAGAAGCCTTGGAGTGAGGGGGAAGGGTAATGGAGGAGGGACGGGAGAGCAGGAACAGCATGTCTATTTTTGTTGGGGCGGGGTGACAATCAGTTAAGGACTATTAAGCTTAATGGCCTTGATGTTATAGCATTGCATCTCTTTTTACCATTTCTTAATCACTACAGAGTAATAACATCTTTAAAATTTATTGGGGCAATTAGAAGAAAGCACAGTTCCTTTGACCCCAGCTGTTTCAAAGACTTCTATGGTTTTCTCTTCTTTCTCTCTCTCTGTCTTTTCTCTCTCTCTTTTTTTTTTTTTTTAAGGAAGAATAATCACTGGATTGAACTTCTCAAGCAGTTTCTACCTTGAGATTTATGTCAAGTTCCAAGTTGCTGATCAGATGATAATTAAACTCAAAAAGAGAAGGAATGTATTAATGAATAACATAGCTACCTTTATGAATTTAAAGTTGTGCGACGAAGATCTCACTTGGGTAAAGGAAAAAAAGTTCCTCCAGTTCTTTGCCTGAAATTTGAGGCAAATACTTTTTTAAGAGGTTGGAAGAAAGGGATGGAAATTTAGTTAACACTTCCCTTTGTTTACATTCCTGGTGGCACTTGAAGTCAAGTGATACTGAAACACAATAAGAAAGTTTGCTTCTTGTCTTTTATCAGTCTAAATGTGCTGTCCATGTCCATTCATTATCTCATTTTCTCCTTCCAGTTCAGCTTTTCTCCTCTTCAGTGCACGTTCTTCAATTTTGTTAGAAATCTGTGTATTTAGTGGCTCAGAGTTCGTCACTCATTTTCCTTTTTCCCCCCTCCATGTCCCACGTAAAGATAATTGCCATTGTTCATTTTGTCTGTGCTCCCCACACTAAAAGATAGTTTGCTTCTCTGCTCTGATGCCCATGGAGAAACAACTGTATCTATCGTCAGATTTTTGATCATTTTTACATTGATTGTTTATAGCTTCCATGTCAGGAAGAGAAAGAATTACACATATTAAAAGAAAAAATCGAACTCCTAGATGAGAACCTTAAATACCTAAATGAGACAACTAAGTTATGAGTGTACTGAACACTGCTTCTCTAAGTAGCTATCAGAAAAAGATAATTATCTCCAGAGTACTACTCAGCCCAGCTAAGTATTAATCCAAGTTGTCAACTACTATCTCTTTCCACCATCTATATAAAAATGCTTACAGAAAAAAAGAAGAGACAGTATTTGAACTCAGCCCAAAGACAAAGACCTGGACATGTGCCAAATTGCTGTAGTAAAAATCGTGTCAAGATGCAGTTTTTGTTCAAAGTGAAACATCCTGGATAACCTTTATGGCTTTTTCAGAACAGACAAGTTAACTTTGCGTTCCTGCTTTCCACTTAAGCGTCCTAGCAAGTGGCAGGGCATCACCCCTCTTTTGGCACATGCTCCATTTTGAGCAATAAATTTCAATCAGGTCAGAGTGAGCCAGACTGCACAGCCCCACTGATCACACCTGGAGACCCTCTGTGTTCCTTCATTCACAGGGAACCCCCCATCAGCATTTGCATCAGAAGGGGTGTCCTGACCAACGTCATTCAACCTATTTGATGATTGAGTGATCTTGTTTTTCCCTACAGTATGTTGTGAAAAATATATCCCGAAGCAGTATGGAAGAAAATGTTAAAATAGGAGCAGTTTGCCAGATACACTTTTTCTTTTCTAGCCAGCTTTGTCCTCATGTTTCTGCCTTAGTCTCTGGACCAGCTTCCTTCCACTGCTGTCCCAGTAGTATTATGGGGCTGTCATCCTTTTATGACCTTCAAGACTGAAATCATATCATGGCACATTGTTTGAGAAATGCCATGTATTTTCAGAATATAGTACACATTATCATCTTCCAGGTTTGATCACACTGAGATCCAGTTTATTAATCACCTCCAACACAAATCTAAGCACTTACATGAAATGATGCACTCTATTGGCTGTGTAGTTGAAAGCATGGAACATGATGGACCAGAGCTTTTCCTGTGGTCCTGTTGAAAGATCTAATTCAGTACTGTGAGATCAGGATTCATGTATAAACATTTTAACATCTATATATTCCCCAAAAAGTCTGTGCAGATACAGTCAGCAGTCAGTCAGTAGTTGAAGTCATGCACTGGCCTATCACAGCTTTCTCCATTCATTATTTTTTTTCTGTAATGTACCCAGATATTGTACTACCTGATAAAGCAGCTTCAATCCATAACGGTAGAAATTTTAGATTAGAGATTTAATGTCATAGCCTGGCAACAAAACACTCCAACAGGATTTTGTTCTCTTTTTCTCTTTCTTTTTGAAGACTATAAACTCACCTCTCTCTACTGAAATCAAACTGTAGACAGAATGTCACAAAAAAATTCTGAAATATTTCTTTTAAAAAAAGAAACACTTGAAAGTTTTGAGCAGCAACATTTGATGATTTTGAGTTGCTCTAATTTCAGCTTTTTCCCTTCCTCTCAGAAGATTCATGATCTTCTGGCATAAGTCAGGATCCTAATCAGCTAGTTAAATGTTATGGATTCAATAAGGCTGTATAAACAGACACTATTGAAATGGCATATAGAGAGCTGGAAGATCAGTAGTATAAATAGGCACTGTTACAGTAATTATGTAGGAAGCACATAGATGTGTCCATGTGAATTTATTTATATATAATGTGAACAGTGTTTTGTTATTGTTATGCTTTATGGAGCCCATTGATTACATTTACATAATGTCATTAATTCTCCGCAGAGGCTCATCTGCATCAATATTGTCACAGCTCTAAATCACCAATGGATTGGGCTCCACAGCCACAATAAATACCTCCCTTTAAGATATGCTACAAACAAAACCAAACTGTGAAAAACTGCAAGACATTGCTGTCCTACTAATTTAGTAATTTGGTTACTGCTGAGAGCTGAAGTCTGTCTAGTTGTGCAGGCAAAGAAGTTAACGAGAAGGAAGGAAAAAATACTGGTCATAAAGTCATGACGTTCTGGAAGACCAATGGAGATCTCTGAATATTCATTCAGCAATAAATTAAAGAGCAAGAGACTTGAAGGAAAGCAAAGACTTCCACGAGCATGGAAATTATCTCAAAAAGCCATGATATCAAAAGAGTAGAGTATATAAATGGAGCTTGAGAAAATTATCATTCTAAAGGCAGCAGTGAAAACCTCTGTTTACGTGATTTACCAGAATGAATGCATGTGCTCATCTCAAGACCCTGAGTGCCTCCCTTTACCAGAGTTAAGGAGCTCATCTGTTGTTGGCAAAACCTTTTGTGAAGAAAGCTGAAGAGAGAAGGTACAAGGCCAGGCAGAGACACAGATGTGATGCCACTGCAAGGCAGCACGGGTGAGGGCCAGTGACAAAGCCTCAGTTTAAATGCAAATTCCAAGGGAAGGGAGGGACAGGCTACTACTCTTAGCTCCAAAGAGGTGTGCTCAGGGCCCTGACACTAAGGGGAACATGGCATGAAGAGAATAAAGCCTGATATGTACTCTCTGCTCTTGGTCCACACCCAGAAATGATGAATTAACCTTGTATGTGGTGTTTGGTGAGCTTCACATTAGAAGTGGTAAGGCCATTCCCAGCTCTGAATCTCATTATTTTCAACATCTGAAATTGAGAAGGGTGATAAGTGGTACTTCTTTTACAGAAGTGGTCCAAAAGGTTGCAAAGGCTATAATTTTCAATGGAAATATAAGCTTAAAGCATTACAGCTTCTGTAAGATGAGTTCAATAGTGGCTACTTATACATTTGCAGAAACCAGGGCCATTTTTGTGGCAGTTTGTTGAAAGGACATTCATGGCTCTGAGTTGCCCTTCCAGGGAAGCAAAGCATGGCTCTGATTTTCCTTCCTGCAAGTATTCCCTTCCTGCAGAGCATCACTGCAATGCTAAATACATGTAGCATGAATCTTCTGTCTGCAGCATTCTGTACAGTCCTGGAAACTCTATTTTCTGCTCCTTGAAACTCAGAAAATATGGAAAAAAATGATCAATTGAAACCTCAACACATAAGTTAATGTATAAGTGTAATTGTGTGTGGGTTCAACAGTGTTGCATGCATTTTATGGGGTGTAAAGGACTGGTTGTTTGAAAATAAATAGTGATGTTTGTCTGACATTTCACACTGACTCTGATTTCAGTACTTTAGCTTCACCAATGGTAAACAATTTTAAGTTTCTGGACAATTCTCTGTTTCAGGAGATTCCTTTTGTGCCCATGCCTGAGAGAGATTTATATATAAGTTCCAGCAAAAAAGTGGTTTAGTTATTTTCAGAAAAAAGATTAGGGGAAAAAATATGAAGTTTTGTTACTATTGAACCACGTTTTATGAAACCCTGTTTTGAAGCAAGTGTTTCAAATTTGGAGGTTTTCTGAACTCTATTAATGATAGAGCTCTTGCTGCTGTCACGTTGGAAATGCCAGCATAAGTAGCTAAGCTATAAATAAAGGAAAAATCCTAGTTAACAGTTGCTCTGAATTTTATTTTGGACAGATGACCTTAGAAATCCTCTCTCCTCATGGATATCCTGCTAAGCAGGCACAGCACAAGCTGAATACATCTCTCCCCATAATTTCTGATCCTGACTGTTGATGTGACCCTCTCTCCTCCGGCCTGACACCCAAATCCTGGTGTGGGGACAGGAGGTTATCTTCCTTCAGCTTCGGATGGGATAAAAGCCAGACCAAATAGAGAAAAGATGGCAACATACAGGTACAACAAACGTGTCTGGAGGTACCAAAACAACACAGGCTGAATTTAGCTTACTAATGAATTTTGTGGGTTTCTTTGCCAGGACTTCAGCAGTTTCTCCCTATGTTTCTTACTGTTCTTGTTGACCATGAAGTACTGCAATGTATCACACTGTTTCCAGCTGGGAAGAAACCTGTGGTACTGTCTTTTGGCTGGGTAAATGACCCAGGGGACTTTGGGGCAAATAAAATGGTTAGTCTTGATATTTATGCCAAAGGCAAATAGGGCTCATTAAGAGGTAGTTAAGTTAGACCAAGCCTGGCAGGAAAGAAGGCTGAAACCAAGGAAAGCCCAGGGTTTTGGTCCAGACTCCCCTACTTTACTGTCCAGGTGAACAATCTGTTCTGGGAACCTCACAGCTGCATTCTGGACTACAACTTGATCTTTCCTCTCATGGAAACCAGGAGGGAAGCTGCAGAATGGGCAGAAAGCTGATGTTCTCTGCTCTGTCACCTCAGTTTGGAGGGAGAGCATGTACAAGACATGAAACCAACACTCCTGGGAGTGATCTGAAATTGAAATTGGTTTTCACAGACTGGGAGAGATGGTGCACAAAAAATTATCTGGGCACCAGGAGGCTGATAAATCATGATGATTATTACTTTGTCTGCCTGTAGAAGGAGAATAACAACTTCTTTTCCAAAAAAGCTGCTGAGTGAAGCAACATTTATAACCTTGTTTCATTTGGTATTTAGTCTAGGTGTTCAAAGTACCTCAATCCACAGCTTGGGATACTCCTTCTAAAAAGCATCACAAAAATAATAGTGTTCCAATGTCTGTGAAGAAATGAGATAAAAGCCAGAGCAGCTGTATTTGGAGCAGTGTTGGTAGACAGTGTTCTAAACAAACATGAAAGCAGACACTTATTATTAAGGTTGGAGGGTGAAAATGCAAGATGTAAACTCAATGAGTATAATTGCTTTTGCATAGTAAAGAGGGCACATGAAAAAAAACCTGTCATTCTGTAATTAAAGGATATTGGATAAAATGCACACACAAGGTATAACTGAAGTTGTATGTTCATCCTTAATGATGGCATTTCCTAACTGATGATTACTTGATCTTACCACCTTATTGCTCTTTAAACAAAAGGGTTAGATTTAATGTATTTATACACTCCAAAATATGCATGTTCCTCTAAACTAGATAGCCTTCTGTATACAGATCATGTGCAGATATTCTTGACCTATAGATAAATAAAGAGTGTTGGGGAATCAGGTATTTTAAAATATTTTTTAAAATATCAAAATAGAGGTTAAAACCATGAAACATCATGAACCAGGAATAAAAATGAGACCAACAGTCTGTATGATAAAACAAAATTATGTCTATGAGAGTTCAAATGGCTGATGACTTTCAGTCAGGAAGGAAGGCAAAAGGGTTTTGAATAAACAAGTTTAATTACTAATGTGATAATGTTACGTTAATAGCACGGAAAAAACAAATGACATATTGGAATTTTTTTCTAAATTAAGTTTGTTATCCCACTGTTTACACTGAAGGTGTCTGGTTATCAACAGGATATGGAGACATGCTTCAAATCAAGCATGTGTTCAAGTGTTTTTCTTCATCCTCGAGACAGTGTGAATGGGAGCACACAGCCACTCATCTCTCCACGGGGAACAAGTGAGCAGCACCAGGCTGCTAACAAAGGCTGCTGTTCAACGGGGCCAAAGGAAGAGCAGTCATAATCATTTGGTGGGAATAATTAGTATTTAGAAGGAGAAAAAAA
>VZRO01002826.1:529643-576136 GCA_013397915.1 Daphoenositta chrysoptera | reverse complement strand
AAAAAAAAAAAAAAGAAAATGTAGGCTTTATTTTTCTTCCCTAAAATTGATGAAAACCAACCATGCCAAGGAAAGACACACTTAGACATACTATGGAAGTATCAGAAGTAAAATTAAGTTCTAAATCTAGTGGGACATGAAATGCAAAGCCCCTATCTGTAGAGTAAGCCCATAGTACCTCGTATTAAGAAGATTATCTGGGGATTAGTTCCAGTGTAACTGCCATATTAAAATTTATGGTGACAGGTGTTTCTAAATTACTGTAACAAGGTGGAACCTTCTCTCATACCCAAAAATTCTGGCAACAAAAGAAGCTGGGTTTTAAGGATAAGAAGCTGCAGACAACTGGAACAAAGAGAAATCTATTGACCACAAGTGGAAGACTCTGGTGTATATTTATCACAGAGACTTGAGTGTTTTCCACAAACTTGGCCATGTATTGTTAAAAGAATAAAAATAAAAAGAAATTCTGCTGAAAAACTCCCCCCCCCTACTCTTTTGAAAGTTCTCCTAGGAGCATATTTCCAACCAGCTTTCCTGAGATTATTTAACATTTCTGTGCTGTCTGGTGATGAGTCACAAACAAAAAAAGGAGAGGAAAAGCCTCAGATGTGAACTCTGCATCAAGTTTAAGAACTTTGATCTGGATGCAACAGCTGAAATCCAACTCTAGAGATAAACAGTATCCAAGAAGTGGCAAAGATCTGTGCCTGACTTACTGTGTCACTGGGCTACTGCTCTTAAGGAATTTATAGGTCACTGGCCCACAAAGGAGTGACCTCACTTGTGTGATGTCTTTCCTACATGGAAGGATGGGTCCAGCTCTGAGTGGCTCAATCCAGAGTGAGCTCTGAAACCCACATTCTTAAACCTCTAATGAGACACCATCTTTGGGGTGTCACCACTGTGATTCAGGAAAAAAAAAAAGAAACAAACAGCAAAAGTGGCTAAGATTAGTTTTGTTGACTTCCAGCTAAACTGATGACTTTAAGTTTTAGTGTGAATCAAAACCAAACACTGCAGTGTTAGAGGGAAGGGAAGGGACAGTTAAGGTATTTTGTCCCTAAGGCTGCATCCTGATATGGAATTGGAATAATGAGAAATGGGAACCAAAGGTGGAGTCAAAATCTCTCATACACTACCTATTGCTGCACTAGAACACTGCAGAAACTTCACCTTGATCACACATTTGCCTGAACTCTGAGACTATAGGCAAAAAGGCTTTCTTCCCTCTAAGACATATGTATTTAAAGTCTCCTTTAGTATATTAATATATACATAGTAAATATAGCTTAGATTAGGTGTCTAGAGCATGGGTCTTTGCATCTGAGCCACCTGATGTTTGACTCCTGCTAAAGCTCATTAAGGTGTAATCAATATCAGCCAATGGAGGCTGATTGGCATTCATTTGATCTCACAGCACCTATTTAAACTGAGATAGCTTCACACCTGTCAGTGGAAGGCTCTTTACTGACTATAAAGGCTTCCAAGATGATTTTCTCAGCTGTGAATAGCTAAATTGCAGGCATTCTGATTTAGGGGAATCTCACAATGTCACTTTTTCCTTCTTACTTCACAGGTATGCAGACCTCTTGAGTTCCCTGCTGTGGTGCATGACACACCACGTGCTGGTTTACAGGGTAACAAAAGAGAAATTGCCTGTTCTGTGCATTGCTGTGCCCTTCTTGGCAGGGCTGCTCTGAATACCTTCCTCCCCCAGCCTCTATTGATCCTGGGGGCTGCCCTGGCCCAGGGGCAGGTCCTTAAACTTGGCCTTGCTGGACATTTCCCAGGCTGAGAGGAGTAGCCCACTTCAATGGAATATTTCTTAAAGTAGCCCACTTCAAGGGAATATTTCTTAAGTATAGACTACAAATGTTGTTTTCAGTCCAGAATATATATATATTCATGTGGCTCTCAAAAATCTGCAAAATACTGGTAGTTCAGAACCTCTTAGTAGGGGCTGAGTTTATAAATGTTCTTGAGCATTTTTTCAGCTGGCCTATATCCAACAGAGGTATCTCCTCCCACCTTCAGAGTACAACAACACAGAGATAGAAGTCCTTTGGTGTAGTATGAAGCATTGCAGGAAAGGTCTCCCTAAGTATTCATGGTGCTCCAGTAGTAGTAACAATCACACCGTGTAAGTCATCACACTCTTTAGACAATAGCTGAGAGAAAGTTGTTTCAGCAGAGCTCAAGTCCAGCACAGATGCAGGTGTCTGGTCTGGAGGTATTTACCACAGCACAGCCAAATGAGCCCAGGCTGATGGACCCTTGCTGAGGCCAGCAGAGCCATTGGATTTAGACTGCTTGAGGGTCTGCCTCACTAGTTTTACTACACTTTAAACATTTGTGTTTATACATGTGGATTCTTTTGATTTTTAACACTTTTTGGCATTGCCAACCTCCTGTAGTTGAATAGTTAATTACCCTCCCCCCTGTGCACTTAATAGTATAAGTGGCATTCGCAGGGTTTTTAAGAGCATGTGCCAAGCAAAAGCACTTTCAACAACCACCAGAAAGCGAGTTCTTATGATCTCTTGGCTGGAAGTGTATGCAGGGCCCTTGCGTGGTGGCACTGCAGTCTGCAAATCCTGGCACCGTTTGGCTTTGCATGTGCCTAGGAATGCCTGCCTTTCCTCTGCATTCAATTTTCCTGTCTCCAGCTTTATTTAGTTAGATGTTTCTCTTGTGCATCCAGTAAAACTCGACCACAAGAATGAGTAGTTGCTGTTTATAAAATCAGCACATTGTTATGTAATCCAGATGACAGGAGAAGTGTGAAATGCTGTTAAATACTTGACTATAACCACAGCTCCGTTAGATCGAGACAGTTAAAGTGTAGTGGCGTCGAGGTTTCCTGGAGGGCTGACTCTAGAAGTGGGAGGCCCACTTCACTTTCTGGGTGTAGGAAACAGAACAGCTTTCATTGAAGTGTACACACTTATTCTGACTTTTCCCTGGCATAAATGAAGGAGCGAGTCTACCAGTGTGACAGGAAATATTAGATATATTCATAACATCTCTTAAAATACTAAACTTCTGGGAAGCTCCAGAATATTTCAATTCACTAAGAGAATGATCACACTGATAATAAAATAGTTTGGTTAACAGAAATGTTTTGACAAAACTCTTTCATCTCCTTATTCTAATGGGAAAAAAAAAAACCCAACTTAGGAGTTCTGGCCACTAGGTTTCAGGTCTTGCATTGTGTTCAGGAATACAGTTATTAAATGTACAAATATCTTCTTATTCACACATGATTTTTTCTTCAGTGCTATTAGCGTGGACTGGAAGAAATTTTGTTTTTTCTCTACATACTTGATTCCTTATGATGCCTTATAAACTTACCAGTATGTTTGATTCTGTATCCAAGTAAGATATTTAAGGCTGAAAATAAACCAGAATTGCTGAAGGGAGACACTTCCCTCCTCCAATTCTATTGTCTGCCCACTGACTCCACCAAAATATATAGGGAGGAGTGGTGAAAGAGCTGGGTGACAAACTTCATGTCATTCTGCATTTTTTCCTAAATTGAGTCCCATACTACCTGGTGGAAAATACAACCTGCTATGACCCACTATTCACGTCAACAACCCCAATAAACTTACACTTACCAACACTGCAGTGTTCTAATATTAATATTGGGCATTTCATGTTAATTAACCTCATACCCAGATACATTTTCTTTACTGGCAATGTATTATTGAAAGCAAGAACAGGTGAATTTAAAACATCTACATTTCTTTGAAAACCGAGAAATATTGCTAGCTCGAACCTCACTCTTAGAAACACATGATAAAGAAATTAAATAACTTTCTCTTTAGAAATGGTCTTTCTGTAGCCATAAGAACAGGAATTATGTATAAAATAAGGAAATACTTTATAAATGAGAAATATCTTAGGATTTGGGGAAAAAAAATTCCAAACACAAGCTGGTACTCAGATATTATTTCATTTCCCTGTCCAAGGGTGTGAATTTCCTAAAAGCAAAACCCACTCACTTCCTTTTTTTGTCTCTGCCACGTTCCTCTCATGGTTTTGGAGGTGGATCTCAGCATGGTCCAAGTATAGAGGGTCTGCCTTCAGTCTGTAAAATTGTTTCTTGGATCACTGTAAGAAACAGTTGCACTGACTTTACTGATACAGATTGAATTATTACCTGGATTTACTCGATTTTGTTGCAGTCATCTGTAACAAGAACCAGAAACATCTTTGATGCTGCCTCCTGCTGCCCAACCATCTTTAGAAAATCCCATTACCAAACTCTCAGGGTGTGATATGTCAAAATCCTAATTTGTCAGAGTTGGTTCCTGCAACAAGATGAGCCCTTGCTTCTCTTATACCTTGTCCTGCTCAGTCCTGCTACCTCCCAGCTCTGAGTTTCTGACTGTTCTTGGGGCTCCTCAGGTTATCAGTCAAGGTAAAAGAGGAGGAAATTTGATCTTTTAGCTGTGATTTCTGCTGTCCCCATGTGGAGTGACAAACAACTCATTCCAATGTGCAGCTGCTGTCCATTGTTCCCTCTCTCCCTTAGAGGATTGTGGCAAGCTCAGCATTTTATGCATTGCAAGGACAAAGAGTTAAGCCCAGAAAAATTCTATTTGAAAGGTACTATCCCCAAAATCATACAGAGGGATTACAATTTCTATCTGTCCACAGCAGCCATTTCCAGTTAATGAGTGAAATGTTAAATTCTACACCAAACAAATATAGAACAATGCTGGGCTTTTTTTATTTAAAAAGTGAGCAAACTTTATCTGCTTGGATGTAGCAGTGAAGAGAGAGCAGGTACTGGTGCCCATGAACACCAGGAGTGTGGACAAGTGCATGGCTGTGAGCTGCCTGCTCTCTCCTGCTTTCTCCAACTTTCATCCAGGGAAAAGTGTTTCCTGTGTATATGGCAGCCTCTTCTTTCCTTCTGAGAGCTGAACCTCGTCTACTTCAAAGATACATAAAAAAATTTCACAAAGTGGAGTGCTTCACGTAGCAGTGAACAAGGACTGCATGTTTCTGAAACTGGTCAAGATCTGCTTTAATGATCTCCCAGATGCTGCTGCAGATTGTATTTGATCTGTTTGCCATCATTCTTCTTCCAGTTATGCTCACAAGTGTCGCTCTAGGACACGAAAAGAAGCACTCTAGACTCAAGTTCAGTCAGATCCAAGCTGGAACCAGGAAAAGAGACCCAGCCGTTTATTTCTCTCATATATGTATATGTTTCTAGGAATGACCATGGATTGGAGGATGAGGTTACCACCTCTTCCATCCACACTGGTCAACAGAACAGTCCATCAAACTCTCTCCGCCTCAGGAGAAAGAATGAAAACAGTCAGGAACAGTTAGCAAAACATGACTGTGTTTACAGAAAGTGTGTGAGAAACTCTATCACAAAGTGAAAACATCGAAAGACTGCAAAAGTCAGGGCAACACACAAGGAGCTCACCTCCCTCTCCCTCCGTGCTTCAGTGGGTTGGAGCAGCAAGCCAGGCCAGAGGTGTAACCATGAGTAAATGCCTTGTGCTGGTGGAGCAGGCAGGCACCCTGAGCCCTGGGCTGGGCTGAGGTGAGGCTGGTCCCCGTGGGACACACATCTGTTTTCCTTGGGATAGATACCCAACTGCTCCAGGGGCTGCCTCCCACCCTTTGGCCTTGCAGCAGTGCCCTTGCCACACTCCTGTCTCCAGGAAGTGCTTTTAGAGACAGATGGGATCAAATGTTATCTCAAATTTAATTTTTGGAGAAGTGCGTTATCAGGTCATGCATCATGAACGGGGATTACTTTCATTTAAATGTAAAAAAAAAAAAAAAATTCATAGAAGAGTAATTCTCCCAGAAAATTACAACTCAATACTTTGAGTAAATGAGTAGATCAAATTTATGAAACAGACCTTTTAAAGGTAGGAAATTAGGGACCTGCATGAATTTGTGTCACAGGCTCTATTTTACGAGCTACGTTTTATCATTCACAGTACAAAATGAAAGTAAAGAGCTCTGTTTCATCACTCATATCCAGCTGCTATGAAAATAATATGTTTGATATAATTCATTTGACATTTGATGGGTTTAAGGTTCCTCTGACAAGATATAATCAACTCATTATGGAGAAACAGAAACCTTCCTTGTTACAAATAAATTATTCCTAGTCATGATTGAATTACTGTGTATTCAATGAAAATGGGATGGAGGGGCTTCCAGTAGAAGTGGATATTTTATCATCAGACCTGTGTGATAAAAGCCAACTCAAGTCACTTTATGTTTTCTCTCTTCAGTGCTCTGATTAATGAGTGGCATTACTTTTTTAAACCAACAAATTAGGTCTTTCCTCTCAATTTTTTCACATTAAAGCTGTTAGATCAAAGTATAAAAACTGTGTCTTTCCTTTTTATGCACAAAGCCTGGATAAACAGCTTGAACAGAGTATTCTTTTTATTTTTATTTTGTTAGTTTATTTTTAAAAATCTCAACAGTCTTTATGAAGCAAGGCTAGCTTTATGGGTGGGGTCTGTTTTAAGTGAGAACATGTGATTAATTTGTATTTGGTCTTAACATCAAATATATTGCACACTGTGTTCTGCACCATTACTTTGGATGAACAGGGGAAAGTCGTACCATTTTTCTGGAATTAATTAATTAAAAATGCATCTCCAGAGGGAGCTGAGGCAATGCAGCCATCCAGGACTACAGAGCAATGCTGAACATGTTTGGAGCTGAAGGAATGGCACAGTGTGCACCGGCCTGTGAGATTAGCTTCCATGATTTCAGAAGAATTTGCACATGCAAAACCTTTTTGCAGTTTTTATGGCCTGTAAAATAGATCAAAATAATATTACATGGTGGAAACATAAAAACAGCAATGAAAATAAATCTGGGATGACAAGTTTGGGGAGCAGACCAACACGTGAGGTGGAACCCTGCAAATACCACAGTACCACCAGAAGACCAGGCTGCCTGCTTCAAAAGCTTCTAATTATAACAGTGCTTCTTAGACACTAGAACAAAAAACACCAGGGCCATTTTGAAGCAAAGGCACATAAATTACCCAGCAGCTACTGATCGTTTCTCTAGACTTTCAGAAATATTACCTCTCATAGGAGCCACTTATTATTTCTGCATATCTAAAGCATAAAAAAGGTTTCACATACAGTTAAAAGGAAGAAGAACAGACCTGAGAGCTATGCACCATTTCCTCTGTTCTTTCTTGTTCATCTTTGGCAGGAAAGAAGGAAAAAAACTATGTCTTTATTCTCTGCCATTATTATAGCATAAAATGTATGATATGTGTGTGGCTTCATAGGTGATAAAAAAATTGTCCTGTACTGTGCTTAGGTAACGTTACCCCACAAAGTCATCCTAAGTCCAAACAGATCCAAACAAACTAAAAATGAACAACTGACGCCACTAAAACTGTAGAAAACTGGAATGATGCAATACACATAAAGTCCCTCTTAAGTCTCACTAATTCCACATGTGCCAGTCCTGACTCTGCTCTGTATATTCTCTTATTGCCAGTTACAAGCAGTGCAATTCACCATGACACAGGGGGATTTAAAAATTAACCTCCAGCTATTCCACTAAGAACCATTCACTAGAATGTGATGATCACTCACGGGAAAGTTTGCAAGATCTTGCAAACTGCCTGTTGAGACTGAATGGTAAAGCAATATACTCTCAGGGGTCCCTGCTGCTTTTCAAAGTGCAGCTCTGTAACCCTTGCCAAAAGTCAGAATAATCTCATGTTGCCATACTTTTAACTCTCTTAAATGGCTTTGAAAGCCACAGCATCCAAGGTCTCCATCATGCTGACAGGTTTGAGTCTGCAGTTTCTTCTTGAGGGCTGGAATTCTTTGTAATTTTTCAACTCTGTTGCTCAAGATAACTTTGACATCTTTCATTTGGTCTTTGTTTCCTGCTGCATTTTCTCCCTTGTTTCCTAGAGCTGTGAATCACATTTCTCACCTATTTACAAATCTTTTATGAGGGTTTTTCTTGCCATGGGTCAGCTGATGACACTTGCTTTTTAGAGAGGGATGTGAAAAAAAATTATGGAAGAGAGCTATATACATCATTAACATACAGATAATTTATGGTATTTTTTTCCCCATTAAGACAAAAATAGATAACCTTCACTATGTGAAAATACATTACTGCAGTCTATGGAGAGCAGACACTTTAACATATATGTAGCTAACCAGAATTTCTTCAGTTCATGCTTTTTTTTCTGCTGTTGTTTGTAACCAGACATGACAATTTTATCTCTCACTGAGTTAAATACATGTGATAACTATTTTCTGGAATTCCAGCTCTTCTAAAACATAAAATTTGCTTGGCTATCATGCAGCTGCACTGTTCACACATCTATGTAGACAGAGGATATGAACCACAATACAGGTGTTTTAACTAAGACTATGGAAGAGGGAATCTGCATTTTTTTTAGAGTAGTCATTTCAGTCTTCTCCACTATCAAGTAGCCATAATTTAGTTAGCAGCCACAGCCTTTGTCAGTGAAATTAAAGCAGTTCCTGCACAGCTGGGAGAGGATTTGAGAGCAAGATCTCTACAGATACTTTCCTTTGGGGGAATGAATGGCCAGGCCAGTGGTGGGAGGGAGAAAGAGTTGAAGGAGAAGGGAAGAAAAACTCATGGGAGGGGTAGAATTTATCTGCTGTTGATGGTAAATATGTTCGTAGAAGAAATTTGTATTAAAACTAAAAGAAATAAAGACTCTATTCCCACCATGCTCTCTCAACAGGAAAGGCAGTTGAATCTGGTAAGAAAGAAGAAATAATCTTGGCAGTGAATGCCTGGAAATACAGGAAATTTAAAATCTAAGGAAGTTAGACCTGCTACATTGCAGGAATTGCAGTGAGAAGGGCTGCTCAGAGTGACTCCTTTTGTTACCATGGGAATAGAAACAACTGATTTAGCAGCACAACAGCCAGTCAGATTGGGTTAATTTATGTGTATTTCACAAAAAGATATTTTCTCAACTTCGTTATCTGAATTTTCATAAACATTGTTCTGTTTACTTGGCAATATTCAACAACAAAAAAAATCACACACCTTAAAAATTATTTGACATCAGGATCTGAACAATTATTTAGCAGAGTATGAACCTGAAAAGTCTTTCTTTTTCTTTTTTTTTTTTTTTTTTTTTAAGAAAATAAATTAGAAAGAAAGCAAAGCAAGGCTGCTTGATTGATATAGATTTTTAAATTCTTCCTGCTAAAATCTATTGCATAGACAAGCTGATGCCAATAGTTAAGCTATTTCCTCTGATCAGCAATAAAAAAATTATTAGGGATTGGCAAATGGATTCAATAAGATAATTTAAACAATCATTATTTTATAAATGATGTTTTAACTGTCCTCAATAACTATAGAATGTGATTAGCTTAGTTCCCTTCAATTAAGGCTTACTCTGTTTTCCCCACTTGAGACCTGAGCAGATTTTTTCTCAAATCAGAAATTACCTAGAATTACAGAGGCTTATTTCTATTTTCTGAATTAAGCCTCCACTGTTAAAAGGTTATAATTGAAATGGTAGGTGTGCTTAAAGTTCCTTAAACTCAGTTTTGAGAGAAAAAAAATTGAACCACCTCAGATTCATAGATTTGGATTGTATATAATGGAATTGCTGTTTACATAATTTTGTTTGACTTTTAACAGGGGCAGTTAAGAACGAAGAACCTAAAAAATGAAAGTTTGAGTTTTCCATTTGAGACAGAATCCTATTATTTTATACGGCAAATTGCTGAATGTCTTTGTAATGACATTCTTGATGAAAAATCTGGCTAATAAACCTGGATGACAAACTGGATTCTGGATGGTAAACTCATGAATTGCTTAAAAATTCAGCTCGAATTTCCTAGAAGGAAAGGGACACAAACAGCTATGAAACGCAAAGCTGTGGTCTCTGTTTTGGGGAGCCTTTAAACCACAGACTTCAGAAGAAAAGTTCCTGTCTCATAACTCTGCAGGATGTCCCTGCTCCAAAGAGGGGCAGAGCCCACTAAGCCTCCACTGTTAAACTGTGCATCTCGTGCTACAGGAATTGCCATGGTTTGTTAGTTTGGGTCTCCCAATAGCAGGGGGACTGAAATCTTCTGCATTAAAAACCAGTTTTTCTAGAAACTGAAATTCTTCCCGAATCATTTCAATCTCAGTGAAGAGGACTCTGGAAAAACTTGTAAATTAAACTCAAATGAAAAAAACACAAACTTATATGGTTTGTTTACATTTGGGAAGAGTCTTAAAGGGTTTTTTGACATTCTTAATTTCAGCTTGGAACATTTTTCATTTTATGGCACTTAATTACAGCCTCTTATTGTAATGACAGATTATAATTTTTAACTTTATTTCAGAATCACTAGAGAATTGCTACTTATGTTTTAATACTTGTCCTAGACCAAACTACCTCCTTTTTATTAAATTGTGGGAAACTCCACACACAGAAAATAAACAAAAGGGACATGGGAACAAATTTTTCTCCAGTTTGAACAATTATCATTAAAGAGAAATTTCCTGTAGTTATGTTATAATAAAGGAATAATAGTAACATTAAACTTGAATAAAATTCTAGATGCAAAATATTTTGCAATTAAAACATTTGGCACTAAAACATATGTCACTAAAATATTTTGAAACTGGATAAAAACACATCTCATTATGATGGAATTTCTTCAGAAAACTGGAAATTCCCATTTATCACCCGTTTCATTTTGTAAGCTCTTGCTCAGCATCAGTTAGACATCTAAATCTCCTAGCCGACATGGAACTTATTTAAAACATAACTCTGAGGGATAAGCTTTTGAGATACACATCTCATTTCCGAGATGGGCCCAGTGGGACAGCAATTAAGCAATCATCTTCCAACCCAGTACAATAATAGCAAATAAAGGCTTGAAAATCAACCAAAACACTACTTGAACATATTTTAGTGTTGTTTATTATTAAATAAGGTTGTCATTTATAATTTTCTCCTGTCTTTTAGTCATTCCACAAAGCCCCAACACAATGCCTGGAGTGTCACTTTTGTAAATACCTTCCTCAGGCAGAAGGCTGTAAATCTTTCTGCGTTGTGGAAAGTATATGGTGAAGAACTTCAGCGAAAAAAAAATCCTTACTGGGATATTTCAAGTCATAGCCTGTACTTATTTTTGCTGCCATTGCTGTTTGGCAGTAGAAGTGGAGTCTTACTAAGTCCTTTGAATGCCCCCAAGCCCCATGAGTGACTTGCCAGGGGAATTCACGTTGCTTCCATCAACAGCAATTCCCTGAGACCCTCCAGGACCTCAGCGAGAGCAGCCTGGAGACTTCTCTGGCTCATTGAAGCTGGGTCATCTTGATCTGCAGGGACAGTTCCTGTGCTCTGATGGTTTTGCTTTCAGCCACATCCATTTTCTCCCTCTAATTCTGATTCCTTAGGCGTTCACCCCCTCACCAAGCACAGCCAGGGAGTTTCCCAGGAGGACGAGAGGCAGAGCTGGGCATGGCATGTCCTCTGTGGTGTTCTGCTGCACGACAGGGCACAGCTGAAAAGCTGTTTCACAACCAGTTGCTTATTTCTTTCGTGTCTGGCTCCAGCAGAAGGAGAACATAATTTTATGGACTGTACAGAATTTCTCCTCTAGGAAAAAAAAAAAATATTACCACCAAGGGAAAAAGACAGGAAAAAGATTTCAGTATCTTTGTTCTTATGTTCTTTCCCAACAGCAGTGACAGTGACAGAGGCACAGAGAAGTGCTTTGGTTACTGAACTGGATATTTCAGAGAAATGTATTTTTTCCAAATAGTTTTGCACAGGATTTTTGTTTTTCAGAAAGAAAATAGAAAAGCACTGAAAAGTCTTTCACCATTTGGGAAAGTTTTTATCTTCTAAAGAAGACTTTACCAATAAAATTAGTGCATTTTTCATTTTAAATGAAAGAATAGCATTTAACTATTCCAAAGGATAACAACAATGCTTATTCCATTAATAATTTACAAGAAATGAGAGAAATGACACCATTTTGCTCACTGGGTTTTCTAACATAGAATTGCATCACTTCATTTAGTGAAACATGCATTAAGACAGATTAGTGCAACTAGAGTAAAACCTGGACTTTTAAGAAGAATTGTTCCAGCATCTTTAGAGTTAACCATCTGCATTCCCAAAAGGCTTTTCTCACAGATGTTGTACCCTGTGCATCTGATGTGACCAGCCAAAGAGCTACTTATTGATCCAGAAGCCTCATTACAACTTGTACAATGTGAACTTACCATCACTGGTCATGCCATTAGTGTAATTATCTTATTTCATTAGCGATAATGCCATTTTACATTACAGTATATTGGCTCACTTAAAAAGTAATAAAGATTTGCAATCCGGAGATGCATTTGTTAACTTCAGAGCATGCCTCTGAACTTGTCCTTGGCCATGCTAACTAGCAGGATGTGCAGAAATACCAAAGGCTGTGTGGTTCTGGGGTGGCAGCCCTCCTACATTGATGGTGTAATGCAGTTTAAATAACTGTAAGGCACTGATATCCATGTCTGGCTTCCTGGAGTTTAGGAGAGACAACTGCATCTCTGGGTTTTGGATCCTAGAAGGTCGTTTATTTCTCATTAATATAATAATTTCTCATATAATTCTCATAACTATAAACCAGACCCACTGAGGAAGTGTTTTTGCTCTGATGCCTGAGATGGCCACCTAAAAAACAGAGACTAGACAGGGATAAGGGAATAAAGGTAGGTATTTATTTGAAGGGCCTTCAAGGTACACCCTGGACAGGCCAAAGGTGACACCCAAGCTGGACCCCAAGTCACGAGTTCTTCACACTTTTATAAGTTTGGTTCATTTGCATATCAGGGTTAATGTCCAATTAAAGCTTCAGTTAATGATGTAATTTCCCCAAGCTTACCCCCCCTTCTAAGATTTTGGCTTACACATTTCGGGCCTAGGACAGTCTGGGTGTCCTTGAAGAGCAAGCAAGAGCAAGCTTGAAGAGGCTTTGTTATGTCCAGCTGGCATGAGAGAACAGAAGTTAGCAGGCTACAAGAAACTTCAGAGTTACACACTAGGCAATACAGGATTTGAAAAATATGAAAGTTAAAACCTGAGGCATCAGCTCCCAACATCACAGTTTCTATCAGGATTCTTTCACAGTGACTTCTGAGCAGGATGCAAACAGTGGTGGGTGATAAACCAAAAAGCTAATGTATGTGATTATCTTCCAGGGATTTCCTCTTCTTCCTTTCACACACTGACTAGTAGAGAAAAATGTAAATTCCTGTGGAGACTAGCACAACTCATCACCTGCTTGGGGGGTTCAGAAAAGTTAACTTGAGGCTATGCCTGGGGTGCTTCATTGCAGGGCAGTAGAACTGCTGGCTGGATCCTGAGTATTTGTTAATTTGAGTAGGCAACCCCCATTCTCAGTCAAGCAGAGGCTGTCAGATGTTTTCTCCTTCTCCTTGGCCTCCTTTTCTGTGTCCTGCCTGTGAGTTCAGCAAGGAAGCAAGCTCTGGGATGGCTCCATCTCCTGCATTTTTGCTCTCTAAGCTTTTAGTCAATGAGCAGAACATCCTCTTATGGGACATGCTTCTGCAGTGACAGAAAGGCTCTGTCTCACCAGAGACCTGCAGCATTTAGGTTTTGAATCACAGATCACAAAGCCCACTCAGGTCTGGCACTGGAATTGTTACATATGTGAATACATCGATTTTAGTTTGATATATTTGATTCACACTTATGAATTTTAACGGTGGACAAGCTGATCGGTGTTTTTCAGCCAAGTAAAAAGCTAAAGTATTTGGTGATTAGACTGGGAAACTGTTCAGAAGAAAAGCAGAAATCTAGCACAATAACAGAAAATACATGCTTTCACTGTCTTGTTCTTGCTTTCAGTTATGAAAACACCCCACAGACCTTCTCTACCATAGATGAGAAGCAATTTTTCTTAACTCAGAGAAAAAGTTTTCCAGAGTGGACAAAGCCTGAGTTCTCTCTTGCAGTTACACACACAAAAAAAGATTCATATTATAAGCAGTTCATGTGGTCTCTATTTTTATTTCTTCTAGCTAGTTAGTATTAATGGAATCTGCTGCCTTAGCCCTTTTGATTTGTTCTTAAACTTTATGAAAACTTTATGAACAAAATTACATTTCAGATTACTTATTTCTGGCCAGTCCTTGGAAATACACTGACACTAGTGTGTTGTTTTCTTTCACTGGGCTTTTGTTCCTCAAGGATTGCCATTAAAACCACAGTTAGCAGACTGGGGTATCTCAGTTTGCCAGTTTGGTCAGTTTCAGGCATTTGGCACAGCATGTAAGAGATGCAAGAATTGCCATCTTCAGTGTCAGCTCTGAACTGTGTCTTGTCCAGTGTCCAAAAATATTAAACCCAGGACTTCTGGAAAAAATATAAGTAGATTCATCATATGTAATTTGCAAATCATGCTCAGTCATGACACCAGTCTGAAGCTGGAACAGTATTTAGAAGTTGAATAACATTTCAAAGATGCTTTTAATCTTAGTAGAACTATGAATCAGTTTTAATTTCACAGAAACATTGAATTTTACTCTTTTCTCTTAATACTCTTGCCACTATGATTGACAAGTACAAATTTGTACATGGACAAAGAAATTGAGAGGTTCAGAAGTGGAAAAGAGTTTATTAAAAAGAATATCTTAGAAATGCTTTTAACATGCTAATAACTTGAACAAGGATGACTTGGGGCTTACCTCTTGCAACAGTGTTCAAAAAGAATTTTAAGCCATTTCATGGCAACTTAACTTCTCAAAATCAATGAGCCTCATTATCCTACTGTAAGGCTGTAGATGCTGGTGATGAATCTCCCCTAACAGTTGGTAGTACAGGTCTTTAAATGTAAACAGATGCTGTTCTTTCATGGCAGATGGATGCAGTAAACTCAAATTCTAACTCCTTGACTCCAGGACACAAATCAAGAAACATGAACATTCAAAGTATTTGCAGTGAAACATAAAATAAGAAACCTGAACATCTAATTCTTTTTGCTTATCCAAAACTGTCACCTTATCATGTTCTTGTCATTCAAAGAAATTGTATTCACTGAGAAAACACATGGGATAAACACCAGAAATCATCATGCTTTTGACACATATAGAAAAACACACCCACAAAAGGGTCTCAGTTCTGCACAGCTGATCATTTAATTCTGTAAGCCTAGACAGTATCAGAGCACTACACACTGCCAGAAATAATCTCACATAGTCAAAGTGATGGATTAGCAAATTTCATCACTCTTTTCTAGTGCTGAGATTTTATGAATTGTGCATTGTGGGTTTTGATTTGATGTTATGAAAGATGGACTTGATAAATGCCTTGTTTGTGTGTATTTAATATTTCACTGTGGTTCTAGCTGAAACATTGATGATTTCTTCAGAGTACATGTGAAGATAGCACTGTTGAGGGTAAATAATGGTGTGATATATATGCAAAGTGTCTAATTGGGGGGGCAAGAGGGGGAGAGAACAGCTGCTCCTTTCAAGATCAATCTCAGGTATCAAGAGTGTGAATTACTACTTTCTAATCTCCTCAGTCATGCCCTGAGACTGTAAAACCAAAGGCTTTATTGCAGAATTACTCCTAGAAAACCATCTAATAATTATCTGATCTTTGAAATGGATACAAACTCACCATATCCTTGGGAGCAGCAGGTAAAGGTCACAGGCTGAAATTGCTGCTGGTACAACCAACCAGACATGCTGTCTGTTGCTGGCTTAAAGATATTTGTAATGACTACTCAAATCTTACTGAGCCATCAGAAGAGTGTAAAATATAATGGTTAGAATCTGGTCAGGAACATATTGCAAGCAACCCTGATTGAATTAATGGCAGATGTGACAAGAGGATGATACTAGCCTGCAAGTACTGCCCTAAAATACTTTACTGCATCTTTGCCTCTAGGATTTCTCTGTATTCAAAGGAAAGACCGATGTTCCCATAGAAAATTGTTCAAAGAACCTTTCTTTGATTCTTTGAATATCCTTTTGAGGAGCCTTTCCCTCTGCAGAAGACAGTGGTGAGTCAGGAATATTTTATAGTGTCCTGCAAAGCCGTGGTGCTGGTGCTCACACACAGCAAAGTGTAGCCAATGCTTTGGGAATCCACACCCTGGTTCTCCAATGTGAATCCACACCCTGGTTCTCCAGTGGGAATCCACACCCTGGTTCTCCAATGTGAATCCACACCCTGGCTCTCCGGTGGGAATCCACACCCTGGCTCTCCAGTGTGAATCCACACCCTGGCTCTCCAATGTGAATCCACACCCTGGTTCTCCAGTGGGAACTTCTCCCTGAATCCGGCATAAAGCTTTCCAGTGAAGGCAAAGCTGCATTTTGCCGTTGTAGGGCTGAGGTTTAGACCTGTCAAGAAGAGACCAGCCCTTCCCATTGCCCCTACAAGAGCCTGTCATGGCTGAGGGGACTGAGCCTGGGAGGTGCAGCCCAAATTTCACACATTGTGTAGATACTGCTGCTTTGGACACTCTAATAGGTGTTCTCAGACTGGTGTCTCTATCTCCTGATGTATGGTGGGGACAGGGGCATTGTGCTGCTCAGCTTTGCCAGTCCTGTTTGACTGCTTTCCCTGAAAATCTGTGGAGCAGAGCTGTGCCCTTCTGTTTTATAAAAACCCATCCAAAGTCAATGGAAGAAATAGTCCAGTAGATTACTAGAGCTATGGCTGAAATTACCTGACTAGTGATGAGTGCCCCTTCCTTTGCAGATTTTCTGTTGTTTGGGAAGAGGGTATTACTTGGAGAAAAAGATCCACCTAACTAAAGGATTACGGTAATTTTTGCTCGTTAAGACTTTCCTCTGAGATTTGATTAATAGAAACTATAGCCATCTTATAACAGAAAAGAAAAAATAACAGGAGTGTAAAAGAATAACATAATGACACAAAACTCATGCAAGAAACATGTCAGAAGAGTTTAAAGTCCTGCTGCAGAGATGCTGGCTGTGTTTGGAATGATACAGCACATGAGTAGGAAGTTTGCTTCTGAGTATCTCTGCCTTTAGGAGAATTACCTAAAACCTGTGGAAATAGCAAAAGGAGGCATGGCGGGAAGGGCAAAGTGGGGCAACTAAAACAAAGGGCCAGATGATAAAGTAATAATTAGCTCACACCTGAAGGAGATCTGTGGCAGTGCTCTGCCCTGAACAGAAAATACACTGTGAGCTTCTTCTTACTGTCTGAGGTTTCCAAAGGATTCCTGAGCAAACAACCATGGGTAGTTCAACATCCTAATTATAGCCTGCTCACCCTCCATTCTGGAAGTGTTGCTGACTTCTCTGGCACAACAGCTGTTTGAGTGTGCTTCCCAGAAGTCTTGGGCTCCCTGCCATGGTAACACACTTGATTTATATCAGACTTTTACCAGGGGACTTAGGGGAGACTTGATTGTGCAGCTGATGATGATTTTTTCCTTCAGATCTGGGAGCCAAGAGCAGTCCTTGTTCTGTTCATGCCTGTAGGTGTCCAGAACAAAGGTCCTGGAGTCATCTTCTGTCTCAAGTGCTCCTTGGGGAAGTGAAATCTGCCTCCATGTGGGATGAAGAGCTTTTTCTTCCTCTTGCTTGTTCAGTTGACAAAGTACTAGACTAGTTTAAAAGGACTTATTTTTTTCTTAGGTTACTGGAAGTTTTAAAGCTTCTAAGCAAAAATCACTCTATTTTTTTAATTATTTAAAGAAAGAAGTGAGAACATGGGGCCAAAACACCTCTCAGTTCCTCAGGGTGCAAGTCCCTGGCTCCAGCCCAGGGAGGGAACGAGACTGAGTCCCTGCACACTGGCAGCAGGAGGATTAACAACAGTGAGTCTTGGCCCTATGTACAGAGCAGAGCCTGTGCTTTCCACATGCCACAGAGCCAACCCACTGAAAAGGCTTACAGCTGGGATGAAGCTGGCAAGGCAGGATTTCTCCTTTTTGTATATGGAGTATCCCTTCAGTTTCCACTGTGTCAAGATTATTTGTTTCATGGAGACATAGAAACTTGTTCGACAAATAGTGCAGGCAAATCACATCACTTGAAGCTTTGTTGGCTGAAAGGTCCAGAGTGGGACTGTAGCTGATTATAATTCCTTTTATATTCTGAAAAGGCTCAACAATCCTTAATTGAGCTTCATAAATAAGAACTGATCGTTACTTGCCAGTAAATAAAATTGATTTTAAAGTCCTGACTACCAGGGTTCTAGTGACCATAGCTTATTTATGAGCACAACACAGGCTAAATGCTTCACTACAAAGGATACACATAGAATAAGTATCTAAATTGTGAATGAACAGTGATTGCAAAGTACCATGAACCTCAAGGCTAAGCACTCTTCTGAGTTAAGTACAGTTCTATTGTTTGCTTCTGCACTACACAAGTGTAGGTGGAAACTGCAGTCATGATGTAAGAATAAGAGAAAAAATTCTTGGTAGTGGCAGTGTAGTTGAGCTCAAAAATAAGAGCTGGTCATGGTAAACAGCAAAAGCCAAGAGATGAGGAGCTTCAGATTCATGCTTTTCTCTCAGAAATACACACCAATAATATCCACAGCTGAAAACACAAGATCTGAGGGTTGGTGGACAGAGTTCTGAAAGTCACAACTAACTTTGGAGTTGTACCTTGGGAATCTCTGACAGCTTGATTTGGAGAAGGGAAATAGTAAATAGCAGCTGGAAATCAAACCCAAGATTGATCAAACCATCCAAACCTGGATAAGTATCCAGTGAAATTACGACACAGCTGGCAACAATCTGCCCCAGCATATGGGAGATGGCCAATATCTTTATCTCCAATCCTACCCAAATAACCTGCTCTTTGGTGTAGTATGAACATAGACTTTTCCACAAAACTGTCACCTTGAGAGATCCAATCTGATCTGAGAAAATGCTACTCCTGGGTAATTCATTTCAGTATAGTAGATTCTTATCCTTGGATAAGATCAATGAAACTTTCCCCATCTTCTTTGCCTGTACACAGAGAAGGAAGAAGTTTCTGTCAGAATAAACCTCAATAATTAACTCAGAGGCTTTAATTAAATGCTAAATGTATGCGTAAGTTAGAGACACACATTGTACCTCTCTGCATGGTACTAAAAGTCAGCACTGGCACCTCCATCACCAGCAGGTTATGTCCAACACTCCTCTGAAAGTGGATGTTGAAAGTCAGATGAGACCTGATCATTCCAGTTACCTGAACAGGTACCCTGTGAAGAGACCTAAGAAGTCCACAAGAATAATGTTAAAGGACAGTGCTTGAATGAAAGTAAGTATGTACTTTTCTCAATTTTCTTCACAGCTGCTGAAGAGTAAAAAGAATTTAAATAATGTAGGGATTGTTTTGAATGATGGTAAATTGAATTATTAACAGGGTATTACATTACCAGCATTGTTTATAGTGCTAATTTTTCAAATGCCCCTGAAGCACCAGGTGTGGACTGTTACTGAAAGGAAGGAGACCCACAATCATTGGTCTGTTCCAGTATGGCATCTCCTTTCCTGAGTGTGCAAAATCAAACACTAACCTATGATCATATGGCTGAATATTCTTAAAATAAAAATCAACAGAGGTCAAGCGGTATAATCTGAAGGAGGGTAAATGAAAAAAAATCCTTTCAGTGTATGAATTCCACCAATTTTAACATAGGTCGTGGTTGATTGTGTCTAATACATTGCTAGAGATGTAAAAAGCTTCAAAATGCTAGAAGAATCTACCCTGGAATGCAATTTAAGGGTGTTACTGGTTGATTTTTGCCATTTAAAGATAATTAGTGTTTTTCCTCTGATGAATCTATCTTTCCTTAGTGAACTTTTGTTCCCAGGACAATGTTGAAAACATTGTTTTGGTGCCTTTCATCACCAGCTATATAGACTCTTATTAAGGCCCTGTGGCTGTCCTTCCCAGAAATGATCCAGGTAGAAGGAATTGATAGGTTTGACCACTGCATTACTCCAATCATTCGTGTTGCATTTGTGGAATCACAGCAGATACATCTCTGTGTTTTGTCAGTTTACCTAAGCCAAGGTTTCTGAATTGTCAGGTTACATCGTGTTATTTTGTGAGTTCTTACAAGTTATTTGATAACGTTTCCTCTGCTTGAGTCAAGTCTAGTAAAATTGTCCAAAGAACAACTTAGGGTAGAGACACTTTTTCCTAGGCTGTATATTTTGTTACCAAATTGTTGTTGGATAGTGAAGGTCAGTGCAGAATAATGATTCCACATTTGGTGGAGTGAGAAAAAACATCCTTTTTGCCTTTAACCACAGATTAATTTCAGCTAGGAGAGATTAATCACCCTTGCAAAATGGCCAGGCCACCAAGGTAAGGACTAAATAAAATATTTGGCAGAAAAGGATTTGCTGCTAGGGTGGATTTTATTTCACTGTCCTGGCTTTTGCATGTCATTTAATACATGGGATGGTTGAAATCAAGTGGAGAGAGTCAAAATGTTCTGTTCCCTGATTCCAGTGAGGTAGATGACCTCTCTGAACTTCTGGTAGTCTTTGGAGAAGGAGCAGACTTAGGGCTGAGGCTGAAGTCAAGGCCAGGAATAGCAAACTGTTTTAAACTGATTTCTGAGTCTTCAAAAAGTTGAAAAAACCCCTCTTTTGCTGATTTATTCAATCTGATGTGCAAAGGAAAAAAATATTTATATCAGAGCTTCAGTCATCCAAGTTCTAAGTCATGTGAGTAGCAATTTATTCATGTTAACTCAATGAATGCATCAGCTTCAAAGACAATGCTCATATGACTCCAGATTTGGAGGATCAGGTCTTATTTATGTAATAGCTTGAAGAGTGAGAAAACGAAGAACTGTCTTTTCTAATATTCCCTCCTTGTATAATTTATTTACATTTTTTGTAAACATTGATTAGCACAGATGTTCCTAATAAGATTTTCACATCTGATCTGAATACATTTTTCTATTATTTTGCCCTTGAGAAGCTAGAAAAGAGGAAAAAAAGATTCCCTGCTCCTCAACTTCCTTTAAAGAAAAAGAGAGGGTTTGTTTATTGTCTGAACAAAAAGAAAACCTATTTGTGGGTAGATCCTGTGCGTATTCTTTGGCTGAACTACCTTTTAGTCAGAAACAAAGACATAATTCCAGAAACCAAATCTAAATCAACACATGTATAGCATTACTTTACCAAGTTATTTTCATTATGTATGAGATGGAATAAATATTAATATTAACCCTGGGCAAGAGACTTTGAAATAATTTCAGAAATCGTGGTGTAAGTAGGCACAGTGACAATGAGCTCATTGTCTAGCCTTAAGTATCTTTTAAGAGCCAGCTTAATCAGGAAATGCTAGCAGGCTTTTCCATAAAGAAACAATCCAAGGACCACTAGTGCAGCACTGCAAACTTCTCTCCTGCACAGATACTGGCTCACTGTGACAGAGTTCTCTCTGTGACTGGGGTCTATCAAACACATGGTAAAATGGTCAGTGGATTTAGCTTCATTTGTGTACTTACAGATTTAAAAAATAATGAAAATATTTAAAAACAAATTACTTTTACTTCCTCAGAATGATTAACTCCCTAATTTGCAGGATTTTTTTTTTCCTGTGGACTGTGACAATCAGAATCAAGGAAAAAAGACTCAAAGGAAGCTATAGCACTTGGGTTTCATTTCTAGAAGGGCAGGGAAGTATCTTTTACAGTGTCAAATCTCCTTCCTGTGCCTGAAAATGTATCTGGAATCCAACTAGGCTCAGACACTGATTTGCAATTTTGAGCATTTATTTCTGAGAGGCAAAGAGTAAAACATATTATAATGACCCCTGCTTAGATTATTAGCGTTTTATTGAAAATGTCTGCTTAACTGCCAAATATCTTATATGCAGGAAAACAGCTTTAATTGCAAAGACAGTGGAAAACGTGTTTGAGAACAAGCCCTTAAGCAGTTGTTTTGACACTCATTTGAGTAGAAGAACATCCAAGATAAGATGAGGTCTGAACCACGGTTCCTCAGGACAGGCAAACTAAAATATCTGTGCCCCTGAGATCAAGTCATATGCACTGAGAATCAGCCAGTAGCTCAGATTTGATCTTTAAGATCCTTGGTGGGGGAACAGAGCCTCTGAACTCCGCGTCCTGTCCTAATTAAGGGTTAATTATTCACTCAGTGGAAGGGGCAAGGTTAACAACAGCGAGCAACAGTTCTCCTTCTACCCCCACATTACACTGATGCTTGAAATGGGAAAATGGAAATCAAAGTCCACATCCACCTTCTGCCTATAACAAGCTGAAATCACTTCAGGATGTAGAAGGAAATGAAGGAAGTCTTCCTACATTCAGGGAAAAGTCCTAACCAGTCATTTGACAGAAAATGAAAGGACAACATCTTCATTGTGCATGTTTCATTCATCTGATTGAAGAAGGATGAAAAATCTTTGGTGAATCCATACCGAATAATTTTTTTTCTTTTTATCTGTATTGTAACCACTGCAGAGAAATTAGAAAGAAGATACATATTTTTTTAATATAAAAATACAAAGGTATTATTACATTAGTCCCAGTAAAGTCTTATAACAAAGTAGCAGTATTCACAGAATACAAGGCAGTACAACTTATCTTCCTCAAAACCTCATTATCAAATTAAAATTAACGTATCTTTCAGATTACAAGGAATTAATTTAGAATAATGAGAATTGATGTAGAGTTTGCTAACTCTTTTGTCTGGCACTGTTTTTATATACTGTAGAAGGGTCTTGCCAGCCATTCTGGATTTGCTGAGCAATGGCTCAATAGCAGGGTTAAAGGAGTAGTTGTGAATCCCTCTGTTGGTGTCCTTTTGACCAGGCTGGCATTGACTGTGTGGCAGTGGGACGGTGGTGGCATTAATGGCATTGAGATCTATACACAACAGAGGGTAGTCATGAGCCTACTGAGTTTAGAAAAGAGAAAGATGATTTAACTTTTCCTTGAACAGGAACTTCGATTCAAAGTCTGTATTTTTTATTTGAAACGTTGTTCTATTTCGCCAGCTCAGCTCTGAATCACATGCAGTAATGTGTGAAGCTAAAATTCAGATTTTTTTAGTTTTACTGGGACACAATTTGTGCAGCAACAGTTTGAAGTTCTTGCTCAAAAAATCTGATGATTAGAAGAGCTCACTGAAACAGTATATTTTATAGACATCATTGTACTTAAATTGTTTCAGGAATACACCAGCCTTCCAGGCTTGCTAAACAGAGTGAAAAAAATGTAACTTAATTATGCAACTGAAAGTAAATACAAATTTATTTTAGCTAATTTGAACCAGAGAGAAGAAGCAATATTTAAAATTTGAAATGGACTCAAGACATAAGCTTCAAACTTTGGTGTTAGGATGTTTTAAAATGGCCCTCTGTTTCTTAAGAAAGGATATTATTAAGCTTTCTGGTTGTCTTAATATTAGAAGGTAAGATTCACCCTCTGTTCCCATTTGAATGCAGTTTTTCATGTTAATAGCCTGTTTGGGAAATTTAGTGTCCTGCTTCCCAAGAAGAATGTGGAACTAAGAACAAAAGTCTCTGTATAATAAATACTAGAGAAATGTGAAAGGCATAGAATTTCATGAGTATTTCTCCAAGTTATTATATTAAGAAGGTGAGGTCATGCTCAAAGGAACAACTGTGGTGTCTGTCTCTGCAAAACTGCTGCTGCCAGAAGCTCTGGCCTAAAGGAGTCATGGAACAGAGACCTGCTAGGAAATAGGGATGGAGGAGTTAACCCCTAACAGCTGAGAAATACATGTGTAGAGTCCACAGCTCGAGAATGAGACATGAGGATAGCTTAGTACCAGTGTACTTTGTTCGTTTGTTTATTTGGTGCTCCAAAAGGCACAAGACCTTTTGTTTCTCACAGGGAAGACTCACTATAGACTGACTACAGTCTAACAGAAAAAACTGAGCAAGATAAATGTGGCAATTATTTAGAACTGTGCAGTCAGATAAGGAATAGGGAAGTCTTTGTCCAGGCTCAAGATTTTCCCATTTTCCATGCATACATCTTCATTTCTTTTCTTTTAAAGTTTTTACAGCAAGACCTGAAGTCCAAATACAATAATGGAAACAAAATGTTTAGCAATTATTTTAAATTTCACTGACTACATATGATGGCAGAACAGTTTATCTTTATGATTGAGGGATGACCACAAAATTCACAAGTGGTGAAGTGCAGAGAAACCATAAGTGCCAATTACACCAGGCTATATCCCTTGAGTGAAAATAAATTGGTTATTCCAACCTCCGCACGCTGCATGTTTGATTTATATAGTTTCATACTCTCTCTTTATATTTATTATAATAGTTTCAGTACTTTCAATTACCAGTGCTGGCTACTGTCCTTGGGTTGGCACCTGAAATAATTTTGTATCTAACTGATAAAGCATTGACAGGAGAGATTTACAATATTAGTAATAACAAGTATTTGTGCATAGTGTTGTAACTGTTTCACTCTGAAAATCTCAAAGCATTTTATAAGTGTTGATTAAGCTCTATAACTGAGTCCTTTGTGAGATAGAATAATTTATCTCACACTCCTTTACACTGCAAGATTAACAAATAGCGTTTGATCCTTGCTAGTATAAGGACCTCAGATAAAAGGAGGAAGCAGAAAGATTCTGAGATCTGCTGTAAGAAGACTGATATAGATTTGTGGTCAGATATGTTTAAGATCTTAGGTCATGACAAAATTCAAGTGACTTTTGTAAGACGGTAGTGTGACTGCAATCACTGTAGAAAAACTGGAAAGAAGAGGATACATATTTTTAATATAAAAATACAAAGATATTATGCTATTCCCAGGAAAAGGCAATCATAACGTGTCAATTCTTTAGAGCACCACAAAATGAAAGGAGATGGTCCTGAATCACAGGAATCAAGGAATCCTTCAACTACCAGGCAAGAAAGATGAATAGAAGTTGAAATACCATGTGGATGTCTTCCTTCTTCTCAAAGAAAGGCTGGGGCTTTTGCCTTAAAATACTTCACGAAGCATAAACCACACTGGAAATATTTTGGGGGTCTCAGTTTTGAGACAGTTCAGTTTTCTGCTGATCTCTGTAAAGATTCTTGTAAATATCTCAAATTGGAATGTAAGACTGCTACATGATATAGTGTGTGTGTCTACAAATGTCATCTGTCACTGGGAAGGCAATACCAAATTTCCCACCATTCTGATACCCAGCTGCACAGCTTGGACAACTGCCTGCTGATCCTGGTCAAAATTGTCCAGCATTTCAGGTGATGGAGATTCAGTGCTGGAAAACATTTCTTGACACTTGATAATTTACTAGTGCACATGAAACTCCTAAAATTGAGAAAACCTAAATTATGTCTTCTGAGTAAACTTGGAGCTTTCACTATACTGTGTATCGTGCATGGACTTGTTATGATACATCTACACATTCTCCATGAGGACTGCACAGCTAGGCAGATTCAAGGTAGAAATGGTCCTAGGAAAACTCTTGGCAAAAAATAAAATTAAATACAATTTGAGCATAAAGAAAAAACTATTACAGATTTTCACCAAATTTGCCTTCAAAAGAGTAAAATGAAGTTTTCTGAACAGTACTGGTTTTATTTTAGTTTTTTTGTTTTGTTTTGTTTTGTTTTGTTTTGTTTTTTTTTTTTGTCAGCATGAACATCTTGTAAATTAGCATCAATGGAAACAAGAATAAAACATTTTGTATTGTTGGAATACATTCCATCAAATGAGAGTCAACAGAGATACTTCAGAGAAGGGATTAAACTGTTTAAGTGGCATTAAAGATTAAACAAACCCCATGGCAAAACAGTATCTGTTTTCCATGTGAGTTTGAATATGAAGGGTCCCACAGAGAAACAGTGCGGCCAGTGCAATGTTTGAAGCATCTCTTGTCATCACTGAGGTTGCACTAAATCAGGGTTAGGGTTAGGATTAGTGTTAGGGTTAGAATAATATCTGTCCCTTAGCCAGACATCCTTGCATAGAAATTACAGCTGTGAGAACTTGCAGCAGGTCTTAAAGCAGGTAGGTGGGAAAATGGCTTAAGTGAGCAGTTGGTGCACTGATATAGGTTCTTGTCCCCCTGATGTCAGTGGGACTTTTGCCATTGATCTCAGTGATGCCAGGAGTTGTCTCATCTTAATCTGTTTTCTAATTTTTATCTACAATTTCCTTTAGGCTGGCTGCAGTTCAGGAAAATTATTGAACCAGTGCATGGTTTCTCATATTTTTGCCTTCCTGATTCATCTCAGTTAGACTGTTCTTAATGAAAAGCTATTGCAACCACTGCAGTGCAGAGCAATACTTATTACTAAGGCATATTTGTAAAACAGAGAAGTACTTCAGACAGGACAAAATCCTCTTCTTCCAGAGCAAACCTTTACACCTTCCCTTAAAGTTTATTCTCTTATACTAGTCCCCAGTCTCACACCAACTGAGAATGCTGTTTTTCTTTAGGAAAGGCAAAAAAAAAAAATAAAAAAAAGAGTCAAGTTCCCTTTAGAGTTGGGTCTCTTTATAAAGGTTTGGCTGAACTTTGCAAACTTTACCGAAGGGGGAACCCTTTCCCACAATCCATTTCAAGACCAACCCCTTTGATGTCACAGCTGGCTCAAGTAAACTCATTTCCTCCTTCCCTAATGTGTGTCTGATGCAATTTTGGCAAGCCATCTCTCCCTGCTGTTACTGCTGCCTGTTTTGAAAGGAGGCCAAGTGCAATGTTTAATGTGAATGTTTGGTTTGGCCTAATCATCTGTGCTTTGTTTCACTGGTACTTCACATTATATATTTATATACCCAGATCTATCTATAGAGATCTATAGGCATTTCTTTCCCTCTTTCTCTCCTCCTTTGCAAATAATTCACACCACATGTTTTCATTTTATTCCTTTGTGGTCTACTCCACCCAGTTCCTAAATCAGTAAATCATCTTCATGCTTCTTCCCACACTGAATGAAAGTAAGTTCTCAATTACAGAGACAGAATTGATTTTTCAAGCCTTTGCGGTAGATGTTGATTAGTTTCTCAGGGAAACTTGAAGGTGCTTGAAAACAGTAGAGAAGGTTTTGGAATTGCAAGGTTTGCCCAATATTTTACATACTGCTTTAATGCCAATGACAGTTTGAAGATGTGAGGGGCAGATGTCAGGGGCAGCTTGTGAAAGAAATGACATGGCACATCAACATCGTGGGGATCATTTGCTTCTCCTGACAAGAAGATGTTGATAACAGGGGGAGCTCACCCACTGCAAGAAATGATCTGAAGAGCCCCAGAGTAGGAGATGTGAGCCTGAAGAGCAATGTGTGTTGAGGGTCATCTGTGGGATTCCCACCTTTTCGGCCTCCTGCAAAACCTCTTTGTCTCAACACATTTATTCAAATTTGTTTCAGGGATTAAATTTGGGTCTCAAGTTAAACCTGTATTAGGAAATCAAACAGTACCAGGGATCATTCCTGTGCCCTGGGCCTTTATTGCTTCTATTGCTGTACTGTTAGAATGACCCTTGGCATTGCTTTGGCTCCAGTCAACCTTCTAGAAAATTTTGTGTATTGTTCAGGGAGCAGTAGGGCCAAAAGCCAGTTACATTAAACAAAAAGAATACAGCCCTCACTGTTTTAAAAGATAAGGGAGTTTAAAACAGTCTTTCATATTGCTCAATATCTGTGCCAGAGAAGGTGCTGGGAAATACTGAATTTCCCAACACAAGAGGCATTTTGTCCTAAGAGGCATTTTTTTACCGTACCTGGCATTAAATACCTTCTTTGCAGCTTAAATGCAGGAATGAATGTTTCCCTCTGCATGTAGTTCAGAGAAATTTATCCTCTGTCTCTTCCTGTACTCTGAAATAAACTCCAGCGTGCCTGAGGTAGGTTGCACTGAATCACCAAACCTGTTCTAGAGGACCTCTGTCTCCTCTCCATCAGCTGTGGAGAAGAAGCAGGCTCCAGCTCTCAGACAGTAACTCTGGGATCTAAAAGACATGCTGCAGCTGAACTCTTCAGCAAAACTATAATGAGACAGAAAACTAGGGGTGCTCCTGAATGTGGATAAATAATATTGTAGTAAATCAACGTGGCAGGTAAACCTTGGACAGCTTCCAGAGGCCCGACCAGCTGCTCTCGCAACAGGGTGGGGCAGAAAAAGGATGGAAAAGCTCCTTCATCAAGATAAAGACAGGGAGATCACCTACCAGTTCCCATCACAGACAAAACAGACTCAATTTGGGAAAAATCAGTTTAATCATTGCCATTTAAAATAGGTTTGGATAGTGGGAAAAAACCCCACAAAATAATCCACACCTTCTCCCCACACTTTATTCCCATTGCCGGTTTCCTCCCTTCCCTCCTGATTTACATCCCCCAGGAGGTGCAGGGGTGGGGAAGGGGCTGTGGCCAGTCCCTCCCAGCCCCTCTCAGCTGCTCCCTACGTCCAGCTAACACTGCCCAGACACATAAACGGGATAAAATCAACACTCAAGGAAAGAAGGTGTTACCCAGGAAGAGGAAGGGAGCCTTTCAGACTCCTGTACTACAGATTGCTTTGTTTCTGGAAGCCAAGTGAGACTTGACCACAAATTTTAATGCCCCACACAACTGAATAGAAACAGTGAAGTGCCCACCTTGATTTAAGGGAAATGGGAAGGACTTACAAGGTTCATGTCATATTCAAAAGTCTATCAAAATCGCCAGGTTTTGATACAAAGATCATGAGCTAGAACCCTAAATTTAGCAGTTGGGTTTGAATTCTCCTAGTTTTCCTTTTTTCAAATGGAAATTTTCCTTTGAGGAAATAACAATTGCACAGTAGTGCATTGTAGAATATACGCAGACCACAGGTCCAAGCTTTTCTGGATAACAGGAGAGAAAGGACTGAGAAAGGAAGGTGGGAGTCTCAGAGTTGACAGAAAATTATTCCAAAATTAGAGGGTCAGGATGTTTACATGTTTACATGGTTTGTTCTTAAAATAAAACAAATAATCACAGATCCCCGAATCCCAAAGAACTGTGATAAAGCAAGGCAGTATTGTCCTACCTTTGCTCAACCAGCCAAATCCATTTTCTGTTATCTTTAAAGTTATCTATTTTCTGTTTACACTCTTATACACTCACCATCTTCAGTCAACATCAGGAGGGGATTAATGTGGGAGGAAATGTGCACTCAGAGTGAGGTCCTCAGCTATGAATGAAGAACATCAGTGCATAAGCATACACGGAGCAGGAGGAACAAGAAGTCCCAAAGCAATAATACAATAATAGTCACATTTATTTGGCTAATTACATCCAACTGATTATTTTTGGTGATTCAGTCCTGCCTGTTTGTCTCACTTACTTTTTATCAGTTACATTAGAATGTAAAGAGACACAATCAATTTTTTGATTAGACTCTGCAGGAAAAAAACATTTTAATGAAAATCATGGCATGTAATAGGACAATATCAATTTTGGTGATTGGAAGTAGAAATAATTATTAAAGAGAATTGGCTTTTTCATTTTAATAAGGTGACTTTTTCTTTCTGATTTGTGCAGAGTATAGTTAGTGTGTTTTAAATTATTTCAGTTTTATTCTGATACTAGGACACCAACTGCAATAGTAAGATAGCCATTTTCTTATACTGAAAATTTGGATTTGACTAGATGAGTAATATCAAAGAAGAGAGTTTTCCTGAATTAGTTTCTATTTGCAGCTGTATTTTAGGTTTCAGCTTTAATTCAAGAAAAAAAATATTTTGGAATATACTGCAGAATAGATATTTCTGCTTTTGACTAGGCATAGTGGGAAACAGTTTGAAACAGAATTGTTAATTTATAGCAGATAGCACACAGTGACTGTAGTCATACTGATCACTAGGAGTGATTGGAACGGATATAGATCAAATAAGAATTTATGAATTGGGTAAATGTTCAGAAGATATGATACCTGACAATTTTAATTACCAGCTGTAGTTCTTATATCTCCTGTAAGTCAGTGACTATGTCATCTTTATTGCCTATTAAGCATGAGGCATTTTAAAGAGACTTGCAGAAAGCAAAGCATATAAGACTTTGTGGTGATGTTAGCTACATTTGTGAGATTGGACTCAGACCCGGGTTGGTGACACAGAAGTTGGTGCACAAATGTGGTCTTCTTAAAATGTGAGGAAGAAAGTAACAGTAATGTCATTCTTGTGCTGAAATTGGTCTTATTTGTTGTTCATAGACACTGACCACAGCCTGTGAAACAGAGTTAAATATATGCGTTTGAAAGAATTTATGGTTTTCTAATGAATTATAGGTAGAAGAAAAAGCTGTCCAAATTTAAAAAAAAAACAACCAAGAAAATGGAAGTTTAGAGAGATTCAAACTTGGTGAAGCCATGTGTTCTTCAAAGAACTTGAGCCCAATAATCAAACGGAGAAAAGCAGAAGTGGCATCCAAGTTCCTGAGACTAACTGCAAATGTGATAGAAGAAAAGTAAAAAAAAAAAAAAATCAGAAAAGTAAAGACAAAAATTAGATCAAACAGTAAATGAATACAGCACAATATTTCATAGTGCATTACTATGAGAGGATGGTATAATGTTAGCACAATCCTTCATAGAGAGGAAAAATGATTGGTAGAAGGAGCTGAAAGGACTTAAGCCCCTTTTTCATTAATTCTGCTTATGACACTGGCTGAACTTGCTGGGCTGAGTTATATGTGGGTTGGGTACCTCTTATCCATGCCTTAAGAAAATTCTTCCTAGCATACTCAGGTGACTGGCAAAAGAGATTTCCAAGGACACCTCAAGGAAGTTGAAAACAATTTCATATTGTTTTGTGAAGAATTAATAATACTTCAGACCTACCCACTTTTCTCTTGCATCAGGAAAGAAATATAATATTGCTGTTGCTCAGTAGGGATGGTGCAAAAAGTTACTGTCTTAAATCACAGAGGGGATGACTTAGGTTTGGCAATAGGAAATTACTTATAATAGTAATGGAATTTAAATTCTGGAATAGCTTGCCTAGGGAAATGTTGAAGTTTGCACCACAAGGAGGTTTTAAAGAATACGGGAGATAAATATCATGAGATATTCAGGAACAGTTAATCTGGCATTTGGAATGCACCTGGCTGCATAATTTATAATAACTTTTAGTCTCTACACTTGGTCAAAATGTTTTACTTTGTGTACTGCTGGGGAATTGTTAGGATACAGATCTGCTCTACCTTTTCTAAAATGTATGTATTCCTATAGACATATATAGAAATAGTACTGGGGGGAAATTTGCCAGAATATTGCTGTTTCCACATATACACACATCTCTATATATATGTTCCCATATATATGGAAATGGCAATATCATGACACAGTGATATATTTACATGGAAATGGGAGATACTTTAACCTACAAGAGAAATGTTTAGTAGGGTTTTCATTATATACATGTGTATACAAGGGACTTCTAATTACTCCGTTATTGAACGTAAAGAGCTTGGTTTATTTCCACTATCAGGCACAGCTTTCTGAGTTTCATCATCTTTTTTTACTTTTTACCTAAATATAAGGTGATTCTTTTTGAAAATAACCCTCTGTCAAATTTACTTTTACTTTTAACCTTTTGTAAGAGGAAAACTACCTTTTGCAGTGACTGAAGCCCTATTGTGTACAGAAGCTAAGCACATGAAAATCTCCAATAGCAGCAAGAAATTCACACACATATTGAGAAGACTTGATAATTTTGTAGCTTTGTCACAGGTGGATAAATTGATTTGGAAAAACTAGAACTGATCTGAATTTTCATCACTTTAAATTGTAATCAGAGTGGGTCTTTCAGTATTAAGTTCTAGTAAATTTCAGACTCTTCATTCACCAGAAACTTTGAATCACCTGGGTAGAATTAGCGTTATGCCTGAGCACCACCCTGGTATTGGTGCAATGAAATAAGGGAATTGCAAAATTCTGAATGAAAATAATTTTTGATAGTAACAGACAGTAAAACTATAAAGAGAAAACCTGAAATATGATTTAAGTAACAAAAGTACAATCTAGGCAGGCTGTAGCCACTAACTTCAGAAAATCCACCTCCAAATATGCCAGTCCACTATAGCCTGTACAGATGTGCTCTAGGAGTGTCCAGCTGTGAGCCGAGCTGAGCACTAGAATATCAAGCATGGTCCTCCCTGTGAACACCCATATCTGCCTCCACTCCCTTGTCCCTCAGGTGGGAGAGCTGGATCCAAAACTTGTTGAGCCTGAGCACCAGGAGGTCATCTCAGCAGAGTTTACAACCTGCCCGTGCTCTTCACTCCACAAGAATTCCAACAGACCCACCCACTGCTCAGCTTCCTGACCCCACTGCTGTGTTCCAGTGCACTGTGTGGCTGTTTTCTGAGTTTTCCAAGCTGTAGCCCAGATTCTGCCAATATCTGGCTGCGTGTCTTGAGGAAACCGAACATCTCTGTATCTGTTCCTTTATCTTTTGCAAATAACAGTGCAGAAAGAACTCACCCACTTCACAGCGCTGTTGTGAGACTGAAGTCATTGTTGCATTGTGACTTTGAAGAGGTAAATGGCAAGCATTATTATTTGATCATCACTCTTGAGCAATAAAGAAAAAAAAAGAAAAAACCACCCCTTCTGCAGTCAGGTTGCTCAAAAGAAGAGATAAATGCTGCGATGAAAGAAAGGCCTTGAGTGCAGATGTGAAATATCTCTTGAAACCTGTGTGATCTCCCCACCTGCACATCTCTCTCCACCTGCTCAGCAGCCCCTGCTGTCACTGAACAGAAAACATTTGGCTTTTTTTGCCAGTGCAACAAAGGGAAACAGTGTACACTGAATATTCTCAACCCCTACTCTACATCTGTCCTTACCATCTCTGATAGATAGACTGAGCCCCTCTGAGAACATTTTTCTAACCTCCTGAATAGGTGTTTGAAGAGATGCTATGCCATACATCACCTTGTCAGTCTTCTTGGTATATGCAAAGGGGGCAGCAAAACCAACATTTTGATTGTCACTGTGAAAGCAAAATTAATCTCTACTCATTTTCCACAGGATTTGGACAAAGCAGAAAGCAAATCTCCAGGAAGCTGGAGATTTTTCTGCTAAGTGATCACTCTTATGACTCCTGCTTTGGTCAGACTTACTGAGTTGTGAGATCATTTTGATCCATCAGTGTTAAGAAAGTAGTGACCAAAGAAACAGACAGGTAGCCATAAACATGCACGTGTTCCCCAGGGAGTACACCTGCTTGGGCTGAGATTGTCAAGAACTAAAAATACATTGATATTTTGGCCACCTGCTAGGCACAGTGAAGAGGCTCCAACCTCTCTTTGGCCAAGTACTTCAAAGAGAGGACTACCTTTTGTCACACCTGCAGTACACTGTTTTGTACTAACAGTGTGGGAATATATCACCAGGGCCGGGGAAATAGATCCATGGAAAAGCAGTAATGCTGCCTGAGCTCCTGCACTGCTAAACCATGACCTCAGCCCTCTCCCTCTTACGTGGTTATAACTTGATTAGTCCTCCATCACCAGAGAGCCTTTTAAGGTAGACAAGACAGGACATTAATTGGTGAGACAAAACATTTGTGTTTCCTCATCTCATATGATAGAAGACTAAAACAAAACCACCCCATTTTTTCTTCCTTTGCAAGTCATAATTTATAAGGGTTCAGCAATGAAATAAAGAAATGTATCTTCACCTATTGGTTTAGGAGATAAGAAATTAGGATTCTTTCTAGTACTTGTAACTGTAAGATTAACTCAGTAATCTGGTTTCTTATCTGGCTCCTACCTGCCATGCCTTCCTCTTCTTGTACATGGGAGAAGTCAATAGCACTTAACTTCTCTAATTGAAATCAGCCTGCTGACTTGAGTCTGCCCATGGATACAGAAGCTGGACTGTAATAATCTGTTCTGCAGAGAATTAATCTCCTGGGAGTGAGGCAGACCTAATTACCAGCCTCAGTGGAAAGTCTGGATTTGCTATTGCTGCTTGTGGGCCCAGCTGGAGGGAAAGGCCCAGCATACCATTTAACTAATCTCTTCCTGAAATGCTTGAAACATGCCTAATACTGCATCTTGTGCAATTGGTTTTAGTAGCTCCAGTAACAGGGTAGAGGCTCTTTTTCAATCAGACTTAGCATTAAAAGAATCTGGGCCTCGCATCTGGCTCAGGGCAATGTCCTGAAAGTCTCTAGAACTTATGAGTAACCCCAGGCCTACAAATGGCACTTAGACCATGTGTTTTACAATTACAAGTCAGCATTTCTGTGGGCCACAGCTATTTTGCTAGAAAGAAGAGTGTCTGCCAATGGCAAACTGAGCGCATAAATATTTCCCTTGCATGAATGGTGTATCAGCATATCTTTTCAGCTTTGTTCAAGTGATGTATCCCACAGGATAAAACATGAGGAGGTTGCAGCCAGCATATCATTAGCTGGGCTATTTTTCATGAAAGGCTCACTTTTTCATGAATTTTCTTCCATATTTGTCCAGCATAGTCTGCTGAGCACTCTGAATATTAATTGATAATCTTAAAAAAGAGTATCAAATCTAGTTTCCTAAGTGTAAAATGAGAAGTCAGATGCAAAAGCCAGCTAATGGTGGGCAGTCCAGGAAATAAAACTAACAGCTTTTGTATGAGCTACCCCACATCTTTTAGAAAGTATTTTCTTGCTTTAAAGAGCCTAAATTTGGACTTTAGAAGAAACTCTCGTAAACCCAAGGCCTTTTAAAGGTGCAATAGTGGTAAAGATGGTATCAAATGTCTCATACATCATAATGTATAATTCTTCATGCAAATATGAAATCCATGCAGGACTTATTTGCCCTTTGTGGACTGTGAGAACCATGTCATTAAACACCTCATCCTGTTTCAATACTTTTAGCCTGATCTTAGTTCAACAAACTGAAGAGCCCTAATTTTGCTACATAATATGGTGGTTCAAATGCAGTAGATGCAGGTGGAAGTGGAGTGGCACATCCACATTCTGTACCTGCACCGACTTCAGCTAGAGTCTGGGAAGTTTCCTATAGGAAAGGAAGTTTTTCATTGCAAGCCTCCAGAGTCAACATCTAATGAAAAATCAGTAGTTTTGTTGATGAAACTGGAGCCTGGCTGATGTTGGGCAGTGTGTGCAGTGCCATCAGAAGCAGTGACAGATGTCAGCCAGGCAGTGCATCATGGATGTGTTCATCTAAGTATAGATGAACCTTTTTTACTGCAGGGCACTGCTGTATGGATGAACTGACAGCAACCAAAGCCAGTGTTTTGGAATTACATGGTAATTCAGACCACATTTTCTGCTACACTTTCCCCAGTTGTGAAATTGCCCTCTATTCTCTCTTTGAGGTCCAAGATCTCACAACCCCCTGTTAGGAACAGGAGCTCTGTGTGTGAATGGAAATCAGAGACTTGCACCCTGCTGTGTCCATGCAGATGCTTCAGCTGAGAGCAAGCAGTAACAAGGTGCCCAATATGAGGCAGCTTGCAAAGTAAGGAAAAAGGAAGCAGAAGGAAGAGAGTCTGAATATCTCTTTAAGTAATTGGCTTAACTAAGTATGGTCTCATTAGTCAGAGGCACTAATGAACCTAAAGGCTAGAAACTCCCTGAGACCACTGTATGCCACTACTGGTGCTGGAATTCCTTCTCCATGTTTTGCCACAATTACCAGCTTTTGTGGGGATAGTAATATTATTTCCCTTAATGGGAATTTGCAAAATGTCCACAGAAGAAGGCCCAACAGGACTAGTGGGTTCATTATGTTGAGCTCAGAATCAGCAAGTGTCATAGTGATACAACAGGCTTAGTTATTAGTAATAAGTTTTACCTTCCATGACAGACATGTCTGTGAAACCAGTCTTTTATATTTCCCTTAGTGTACAAATACTGCTTTTGCATCCATGTTTTATTTAGTTTGTTTTACTTGGCTGTATGCAAATCAAACCTCAGCCACCCTTAGTGCCAACTCTCATTTTACAGTCTGCTCTCCCATGGGCATTTATGTGACTCCAGGTATCAGACAAAAGTAATTGGTTTTAATATTTCACTTTATCAATAGAAAGATGACATCCCTTGTCACTTGAGAATGTCATAATTCATTCTGGATTGCTTTATTACTGTGTCAACACTCAGGCATCTGAAAAAAGCTTTAAATGCCTTATTTATGAACCTGGATAAAGTGACTTCAGATTTTAGGTTGGAGTTAGAAGTCTCAAGGTTATAGGGCTTTGTCCAAGGTGAGTCAAGACATGAGTTCATTGATCAGTCTAGGAGTCCCAGGCCTTAAGACAGGACCTTTAGGGCTGAGAGCTGAAAGAAATCTTCTTTCCATTAGGAGAATCCTTGTAAGTCATGAAATGGCAGAAGAAGGCATCCCAGAGAGCAGCCATTGGTAGCTTACACCCAGCTGGTAGAGCTCACCCGAGAAATATGAGGACAAAGAGACATAAGGCATGGGCAGGGCACTTATCTAGAATAAAGGAGTTATCTGAAACAACAATGATTCAAACTTTCCACTTATTTATGATGGTTAGATCTTGTTAAATTCACTGAAAGGGCTTCATTTTATTGAGGCCACAGTGATACCCCAGTTCTCCTTATGCTAGTTCACAAAAGTCCTATGAATTTGCAGAAACTGTAAAAAAACCTAGGCAGAGAGTTCTGTAGATACCCCAAGATTATTACAGCCTCTCCAGCTTCCTTCTCCTGCACACAGAGACACTTCGCTGGACACATCCCTAATATTTCCAAGAAGCTATTCAAATACCATTAACAAAATTATCTTTTAAAGCAAAAATGGGTATTAATTTTCTTCATGTAAGAATATATTGTCCTAATAAACCCATCTTAATCATGCTGTTAGACACAGTTGCAACACAAGTGGTAGAAATGAACCAGAAAAATTATCATTTATTTTCTCTGGCTTCAGGGGAAATTATTTGTATGCTTTGGAAATAAATCCCTCACTGTGCTGAAACTTGAACATAGTCAGAGGAGACCATGGGAGAACATGCTAGAGTTTTATTGTGGCTTCCCTTTGTTGAAGGCCTTCCAGAATTTAAGTAAAATAAAAGCATATTGCAGTGTTCTGGCAAAAAGAGAGAGATAATAAAAAGTGCAAATAACATGACTGTGACTGAAACCAGGAGAGAGCTGACAGAGTTGCTCTTTGGAGAGTAAGCATATTTGTGATGAAAGAAAAATTATACTGTAGAATTTTCAGCTAAAAATAACCTAAATTATCAGAGTTGATGATAAAAACAAAATCTAGCATCCAATACCACCTGAACAGACAATTAGAGCTCTTCTGGGGGAAAAAAAGCACAGAAAATCCTTCACATGCTTTTACAAACACATACGTATTAAAGTCTGATTTTATCAGAGTTAGGCAAATATTAGCTGAGATAGAATCAAAAGCGTCTATCAGTGTCACTGCTCAAGTATTAAAAGTGAGTGCTACAGCAATTCATAAAATAATTACACAGATGCAGAAATATTAAAAGATTGAGGGAGACATAAATGGGGCATATTGCTATCCCAGTTATTTCAAAAATAGATTTTTAAGTAAAATATTTTAAACCTAAAAACATAGATAGGAACCCAAGGAGATATAGATGGGGATTTTTAGAAACAACAATAATTGCTTTATGTTGATTCAGAAAGGATTATTTGATCCAAGCACTTTGGCCAGTGCTTTCTTTCCCTAGCAAAACCTTCCACTCTCAGAAATAAAAAAACCCCAACAAAAACCCAAAAATAGTATTTAATTCAAAATCAATAAAAGCAATGTATGAAAACAAAGAAAAAGTTCTGAAATTAAAAATTAAAAGGTGATTAAAAATTCTGAATAGAAATAAGTAATTATCTTGAAGGGCCTTTCTCTATCCCCTATTTCCACAGTTCATTTCTTCTCCTTTTTTGTGGCAGAAACCACTCACCATTTCCTAATTGCTTCAGTGACCTTCAGAAACTGATTTTTTTTGTCAATTTGCTATTCAGTGAAAAGATACCACCAAACTAATTTTAAAAAGCATTTACTAATGTCAACTTCATTGTTCCATTACATCATTTTAAATTGTAAGGTCTCTGTGGCACAGACCACTTCTCAACATAGGGAGCTGAGTTCCCAAGATCCCGATGGCATCCAAGGTTCTCACTTTGGAGACCTCGGGTATGGCTGCACTCATGGGAGAAGTATTGCCACATCTCACTTTCTCTGGGGGATTCCTGCATCAGCCTCGAAAGGGGCTCTGGTTGTGATTAGACCTTCTTCCTATTGACCTCTTCCCAGTGTGGGCAGGAGAACTGGGATAAAAGATTTGAATTTAGTCTTGCCCTTCTCTAAGCACACACTGATCATTGCTTAGTTACCTTTGGTTTTACCCACTTTCTCTGAGATGTGGCTGTGCATCCACCCTTCACCCCAAGGCAGACAGCAACTTGTTGCTGCCTAAGCATCTCTATGTTGTGCCTACACACAACAGCAGAATATTTTTTGATAGCATTGAGAAAATTGGCTAAGTAAGAGCTGAGAAAGAGAGGGGAGAGTTCTCTGCTTCCCTGGTCCTTATCTCTGCTGGAGGGTGGGGCTGTGTTTTATATATTTTAAACAATCTAGCTACAGCTGTGAAACTGGTGATAGAAATGCTTATCAAAGCAACTTGAAAATGCTTGCAATTTGTGCAAGTATCCCCCAGGAGAGGAGGGGGAGGAAGGAATTCCATGGTAATCCATGTTATAGAAAATGCTCAAATGTATGTAATGCTGATTATTACCACCTGCTCAGCCTCTTCTATGTTACAACCCTCTTGGGAGAATCATACTTTAGGGTCTTGTCAAAAAATGTCAACTTTATTTTTTTCTCCAGATGCAATAACTTTCCTTGAAGACCGCCTGCTTTGGATCCCACGTGAAAATACCACTAAGCCTTTGGAGAATGGGTTTGGGGATGGCAATCGATTTGGGACTGGTTTACGGCTGTTGCAGAGCTCTGAAAGGCCCACTGCACCCCCCTGCAGGCAAGGCTGAGGGAAATTCTATCTGTGTCATTCCTTTTTTATTAAATAAAATACAAATAGGAAGCACTTGATTTGACTGTCTATGATTTCTTTTAATTAGAGCCCTGAAGCCATCCTTTTCCCAGAGGCTAATATTGTTAGATAATCTCGAACAATGTGTGTGTGCATTACAAAACTGGCAATTCAACCCCTTTTTGACTACGGTTACGTGTCACAAATGAGTTGACAGCAGGCATTAGGAGGTGCCTCCCGTGAGCCAGGAACAAGGATGTTAGACATTTGTATATAAAGAACTCAGGCAAGCTTTTCCTGACCTCAGTAGCTTGCAAACAAAGAAAGTGTGTTACCAGGATTTCCGCCTGTAAAAAAGTCCTTTCACCTTTGTGCCTTAAAATGATGCTGTCAGTGATATTCACAGTGGAAACTGTTCCTCTGTAACCCGTTGTTTTCTTTTATTTTATTGCTTGGTAGTTCCTTTTGCTTTCTTTAACAGTTCAAGGGAAGGAAATTTGAAGTAGGATGTGTCTATTTAAAGGGTTTCAAGCGGCAGCCAAATGCCAGGAATAGATCAGACGAGAGCATCTCTGGCGATTGCTTGTCTGTCTGCAGCACATTGCGTGCTATTGTTGATCCGTGCTTCAGACCGGCCCCTTGCAAGGTTTTAGTTCTTTGGCTGGTTAATAATTAATGTTACAAGCATCTGAAATGAGGGTCAGGGTGCGGTCATTGCTGGTAACTAATTGGGTTTTCTTCAGATTTGTGGTGAGTTCACAGTGGTGAGCTTTGAACTGTCCTTTCCTTTGAGCCTGGAGGAGGCAACTGCAAGTGGAAGGCTTAGATCAACATACCTGGGGGCCTGAGGCTCAAATCCTGACATTGGTGATGACTCTCTGTGTGGCCTTAGGCAAATATCCTACTGTCTCAGGCTCATGCACATAAAAATCCAGCAGTTTTCATTTCTTTTCTTTTGTATGTTGTGTGACCAGTTATATCATCACCTTCTCAGGGCTGACATGCAGACCTTAAAGTTAGTTTTAGCATCTTATGCACCATTGTAATCAAACAGCAAATGGAAATACAAGAACTCATAAACTTTGAGGCCGTTAAACAAATTCTTCCATCTGTAAGCAGCCAGGGAAATTTTTGGCTTTCTCCTCAGTCTTGAGGGCCAGTGTGATTTCTGTAAACTCTAAAAAAACATTTGTCAAGACAGTTATATCTTTTTGACAGATGGAGAGGAGGAAACATAATTTCTGCATGAATGAGGCATGTGAAAGGTCTTGATGGAGCCATAATTGTCAACTACCTGGTACTGAGCTATGCTCGTCTTTATGGTAGAAGATGGAAATAGTCTATGATATGTTACTGGTCACTGATCCAGTCCCAATAAAAAGGTATTCTGTATTAGCTTCTGCTAAGTGTGAAGTTTCAGCAGTGAAATCAGGTGAATTTTGATGGGTAATATCAAAAAGGTTTAAAGTTTTCAATTAACTGGGTTGTAGTCAGAGCTTGTCAAAGTCCCTCCATGCATCTACAGAAGAGTTTTGTGTGAGTCTTACAGAGCTACCCACAAATGCTTGGGAGAAACTTGAATACATAGTCCATTTGTTTCTCCATCATCACCCTGTACTCTTAGTTCAAAGGTAGTTGCCATTTGACAATAAGTATTTCCTTTTTTTTAAGGAATCCTGTAAACTCTGACATTCCTGTACAGGTTTTGTTAAAAACTTTTTCAATTTTGGTCAGTTGTCTGCAGTTTCTTTTTAGAAAGGAAAAAATTAAAAAGGAAAATCACTTATCCTTCATATAACATGACTTTTTATACTACTAGATAACTACCAGAAACCTGATTTTCCTGAATGCAAAATACAGTCAGAGTCTGATGCAAGTGTGTGCTGGGTTGACTATCAGGGGTTGGCTCTGCTCTTTGAGAAAGGAAGGAAGGATACAGTGTGTTTTTCAGCTGTTGAAAGAAGTGGGGGAAATTTAATTCAATCCCTCCCATGGGGCATCTCTGTGCTCATCCCAAATGGCTTGTGGCTAAGTTGCTGTGGGAATTACTGGAATTCTCTGTGAGTCTGGTGCCAAACTGAATGTATCTGCTCCCCTTGACAGAACAGGGAAAGAACTTTTCAACTGAGAATCCATCAGAAAAGGATTTTGTAGTTTTGAGACAAATAGGAGAAAAATAGACATCAGAAGAAATCAGAGAGACATGTTCATGCTAACAGTGCATAGCACAGTCCCACATGATCAAGTCCAAGGCCATTTCACTCAGTGCTGGAACCGGAGACCATTACATATAGGAAAGTTAACTTGGCAAAAAAAGGATCCTGTGGATATGGCATGGGAGGAAATAAATGTTCGTAGTGTATGAACTCTTTGTTGGTGATCCAGGATACTTTCAGTCTTAGTCCATAGATACCCAAATGAAGACTTTGAATATCTGTATAATTTCATTTTATTCACTGTAGAGGGATTGACGAATAATCTTGTGGTTGTAGCACAAACCTGAAAGAGAGGAGATCTGGGCTGAAGCCAGACCACAATTGAAAACTTCAGAAAATAATTCCGAGTACTTACATCAGGCATCCAGAAACAGAAGTATACCAAATTAACTATCTCTTTTCTAACTGCTTACTTAACTTCTTTTTAACTCCATTTTCCCCTGTCCCCTGGAAATTAGTTTAGTAGTAAGGAGGATAATTTTCTTCCTTTTTCTGCTTCTCTATGGAAAGGAGGTAATAATACTCTCAGCATACTACCCCATAATAACACTAAATCATTTGCTCCTTATTTTTTATCCATTGCAATGTAAGGTATGCTGGGATGCAGAAGGAACAGCCTAACCAAATATATCTTTCCACAATATAGAAAATTTTAAAAAATACTTTGAAGTATTTGGAATAAATATTTTCTTCAACTCTCAGATTTTTGAACAATGCTGCTCACAAAAAACCTTCTCTATTTGATGCTATTCTTAACCTTATTAAGGTAACTTGGTCTTGCTGTTGTAATGCCTTGGCTTCTGCCACATTACAAATGTTGAATGTTAAATAGAATTGATGGGGGCTATTCTTACTAATTGCCACTTGTGAAAAGGTAATTATATTCTCTGTCTTGGATAATATACTGTGGCATTTGGGACTAGCTAGGCATGACCTACCTGACCTTTCCTGTTGTCAGTTTTGGAATGAATGGTGTGGAAAACAAAGGCTAGTTGAGACTAGAAAAAGTGACTGCAGGTCTTCAACCTACCGTAATTCATTTGAAGGAAATATGTTTAAAGTTAACTTAATCAATAAAAATTGATGGTCTGTGTTGCCAGGAGTGACCAGGAGATGTTAGCATCAAAAGCAGTTCTATTTTATTTTGTCGTATAGTTCCAGTATCTTTTTGAAGTCCAAATACATGAAATTTATATGCCCACGTTGCACAAAATTTTATGAATACAATAGTACTAAGGGAAAAAATTGATGCCAACCTGCACTATGTCCTGACAAACAAGGACTCAAAGCAGGGGGAAAAAGTTTTATTTTTTACAGAACAGTTACCTGTTGAAAACTGACCCTTCATGAAAGCTAAAATGTCCCATCAATTCTGTGGACTGTTTTTCCCAGCTCTAGGCTGCCTCTGCAAACACAGATGAAGCTGCAGAGCTTCAGGCCCTCACTGTAGCACTTGTTGTTCTAGTTCAAGTCCCCTCTTGTTTTCTGGAACATCTGAGAGCCTGGTCTCTCACACCACATGAAAGTACCTGTTACCAAGCCTTCCTGGAGCTCCCTGTTGATTTGCTTCCTCCCAGAAATTCTGGAAAGCTTTGCTTTCCTTCTTTATTGCAGTGAAAACACATTCGAAGCTTGGATATATTTTATGAAACAGAAGTGCTCTTTTCTGCTCCTCCATACTTTGAATGTTCTTGTACTACTTCCAAGGCACCCTGTCACTTCTGCATCCTTGATTGTGGCTTTTGAAGTCTAAAGGATCTTAGTACTCCATCTATAAACTAGGGATGATTCAGTGCTCTATTTCTAAACAGGACAGTGCCCCTTCCTTTCTTATTATTTTTATTTGACCTGTTGTTGTTTTCTTTTTTGTTTTGGTTTTTTTTTTTTTTTTACATTTTTGACACTTACTAGCATTGTGCAATGCACTCAAGTGACATTCTGGTCTTTGACGCTCCTTATTCTATTATTGTAATGAAAATAATTAACAAGATGCAGAAACCATTATTACAAAACTGCAGGGGAGCACAAGCAAGAACTAAATAAAAATAAATTACTAGATATTTAATACCATATCTTCACACCATTTCTGAAATACTGTAAGAGAAAGGAAGATAAAAAGAATTTTTCATTCATCCACTGGGCTTTTGTTATAGAAATTGGCACTTTTCTCAGAGCCTTGCAAGTTTATGGCCTATTTACTTTTGATTAATTTCTGCACTGTTCTACTTGTTGCTCTAATGTTTTGTTATTAGACTTCAGGCAAAATTTCACTTCTACACTTTAGCAAATTAGCCATTTTTAATTCTTTCTTTCATTAAAGTTAAGCAGATCTACCACCACTACAATGAAGGAAACTCAAAATTTTGCCTTTTGTAGTCAGAATGAGCTAATCTCTTCTGACAGACAGTTTTGGACAGGATCCCAACATCTCCCCGTATACAATGAAACAGTTCTAGATTTCATCCCTTCAAAAACCATCGAATTCCTGAAAACCAAGCTAGCCAAAGACATGAGTCAGCATTTTCTTCATTTGCTCTGCCTCTATAGCTCTTTCTAGAGCAATGACTATTTCCAGCTGTGCCTCGCCTGCCTCTCAGTTAAATGTGGGTGGCACCACGTACCATTGCTGACTGGTTATGGGCCCAAGCCAACGCTGAAAGAAACCACTTCAAAAGATGATACCACAACAACTAAGTGATATCAGATGGACACTGACTCAAATTAGGTCTATTTCGAAACAGTTCCCAAAAATGCTACCCTTTTCCAGGTCTAAGTGTGGTGTTCTTTTTTACAGCTAAATTGGGTAATTATGGGGGGCATGTATCTCACAGCTATATTCAACCAAAGGCCTTTCTTGCCTTTATTTTAACAGAACAAGAATATTTGAGCAGCTGCAGGCCCTGATCCCCTGGGTGCTGAATACTCTCTGTTCACTCATATCCATGTGAGAGGAGGGAATGATGCCTGCCAGGATGCAGCTCTGAAGGTGTGTGCACTATGGACAAGGTCATTGTGCTGACTCCTGCAGGCTCTCAGTGAATGTGGACACTAATACTGCGTCATACAAGCCAAACAAAAAGTTCCCACTGATGTCAAAGGCTGAGTAAAATCTTGAACTGTTATCCAACCAGTTTGCTTCCTCTTTATTTTGGCTTAAGAAAACTCATATCCTAGGATGCACATCCAAAGTGACATACAGCTTCAGTAAGCAAAAATACATACTTTGAAGTCTCCTTAGTGTCCTCCAAGTCCTCAGGCTGTTACAAAGGGCATTTTGGAAAGGATTAGTTTCCAGAGCTGGATCACCTGCCTTGGGACCAGAACATCAAGCTACTTGTCCCTGGCCAAATATACAAAGAAGACAGGAAGCAGTTTGGCACACTGAATTCCAGTTTTGCAAAGGCGTCTCTCTTCCTGTCTGAGTTCACTGTTGTTCTTGAAGGGAGAGACATTATTTTTCACATAAACCTTCAAATGTCTGCTGTTGACTGTCTGGTGCCAGGCACTTATCTCTCCTGAGATGGTGCAAACAGAACTTAGATGCCTTTTTCATTCATTTGAATTTTACTTCTCCACCCCATAGCTCCAAATATCGTGAAATCTATACCCTTATATCATGAAGTCTACTCCCCCCCCTTTTGTATCCCACCTCCAATCTTTGGCCATCCTGCATCTGTTTTTGTATTAGGAAAAGGCACAAGGTCTTTGGGAGCACAAAAAAGTAAGTGACACTTAAAAACCTTCACATGCATTATTAATAGAAGAATGAATTGATAATAAAATCACTAGTAACTGAGTCAATAGGAATGAGATACAGAGGGAAAGAAAAAACTTTAAGGTTAAGAGCAAAGAGGATTGGAAAGATTTGAGAGAAATAGCAAAGAAAAGAAAGGACACAGAAAGACAGGAAAACAGAATGAAAAATAAATAGGTAATAAGGTGAATCATAAAACTATATGCATAAAATAAGGCAAAGTCAGGCTAAGGAATAAATGTCATGGCTGAGCCCAAGATGGACTGTTTTGAAAGTCTGCCCCCTGCTCTAGATGCTTGTAAATTTAGCTCTGAGCTCTCTCAATAGTTTGACCTCACTTGTCTGAAGTGAAACACTTTCCTAATACTATAGACTACTTCATAGAGATAGATACACGACCATTTATTGGAATATTTGTGACTTTTCACCTTGCCCACTCTCCTTATTTTTGAGCTTTAGAACAATAGCAAACTCACATTTTAACAGTGTCTGCCCAAAATCCCGATGTTGACTGAATCAAACTGATCTGAAAATCTCATATGTCATTTTAGCTCTTTCAGCAGGTAACCAATGCATTTCAAAGCATGATTTTTAATATGCTTGAGTCATACTCAGAGCACGATGAGTGTTTATATCTTTCTTTTCCAAGTACATGAGAATATAAGCAAAGAGGCAGCTGACCTGCTGCTTCCCTGTGCTCCTCTGTGCCCACTAAATGTGCTGCTGTAATTTACAGCCCTTCTTGTTTGTCTCCTCACAGTAACCCCAGCATTGCCACCTTGGAAAGTGATGTATGTGAATCAATTACTAACTGAGGTTACCAGGATAGCAACACCTGAGCAAATGCTTTGTCTGAAGCTGGGAGGTGAGTGTCTTGAGACCTGACCAGAGAGCAAATAAAATGAATGAGAGAGAGAGGAAGCAGCAAAAAAAAGTAAATGAAAGAAATAATGCTGTTTAATAGCCTGGATTAGGACAAGTCTTTAGCTTTTCACTATGAACTTGCAGAGTTAACTAATAATTATGTAAAATTCCTCCTATAAAACTGATGCTGACAATCGCTTGGACCTGTGTGATCAATTTTGTTACATGGCATGGGTGGGCCTTAATTCCAGAGTCCATTTCCTTTCAGCAGCACATTTCAGTGATCACCTAAGTTCAGGTATTCTGAAGTCCTAGTGCTCAGCCCCAAAGATTTCACAGTTTTTACCCTTTGCAAAAAGCAAAAGAAGGATTCGGTCCCAGTTTACTCATCCCCTTGGTCTTTATTTTAAAATGGAAGAATAGGGAACATCTGGACAAATATCTTGGCATCTTTTTGTTGTGATGAGTCAAACTAAAGTTTGAGTTTCAACAATGCCTTGTAGCATCCAGTCACAAGGCACCGAGTGACTTTAGGTCCTTAGAACTGAAAGATTCTGGAAAATTCCATACAAATGAGCCCCAGACATATAAGTCTTAGAAGCAATTGTGGTGTTTCTTTCCACTTAGCGTTGAATCAACATTTGTTTGAAATAAAAAG
>VZRO01002826.1:398591-529526 GCA_013397915.1 Daphoenositta chrysoptera | reverse complement strand
TTTTTTTTTTTTTTTTTTTGCATTTAGGATATCAGATTCTGACTATTTATGGTTTTGTGAGAGGGCACTATTGCTTCTTTTGACTTGTTACCTTAACTCTATAGTAAATTTTGTCAAAGTCAATTCAGATAAATATAAATGTATAATCTGGAAAAAAAATGTTGACAGAAACAGCCTCACTGTAAATCAGTAATAAAAATGTGTCTGCAATATAGGTATAAGGTTTTGTTATTATTTTTCTGTGTACATGAATTAATTTGTCTCTGTATTCATAAATCGGTAAAATGGAATTTACCACAATTTTTATTCTTATTTCCTTTAAACAGCTGACTGAACAGATTAAAAAACTCTTTTTGAACAGCTGTGGAATAGGTAGTAGCAAATAATGTGTTGTTGAAAGCAAGTTTCCCTTCTCAGCTTATAAGAAAATACTTTTGCTTAGTTCCCAGGGGTGAAATTCTGCCCCACTGAAGTTTTGCCATTAATTTCAGTCGGGCCAGAATTTCACCCCAGGTCTTCAAAACCAGCTTCCAGATGTACAGTAAAATACCTGAGTCTTGGCCAGCTTTCCTCCTCTTTGCCAGCAGCATGCATAGAACAAATACGTACAGAGAAGAAATATTTTAGAAAGTCTCATAGACCTGAACACAATTTAAGCACAAAGGATTTAAAGAAGTGTGAAGGGATTCTGCATATATGGGGAAAGGAAATTTTATAAGGTTTCTTGAAGCATAGATCAGCAAGCAGACATTCAGGATATCTAAGTCTTCTCCCAGTTCTGCCACTTGTGTATCTGGTGGCTTTGACTGAATCACTGCAGTTCACTGAGATGTTCATCTTGCATGTAAAAAAGTGAGCAATAGTTGATTTCCTATAGAAGATACTTAAAGAGCTACAGAGTAATCCCACTGCATAGTTTGGCTTGGTTTTTTTTCCTCCCATCTAGTGAAAAATTGATATTCATGGTTCATGTTTAGCATTTTGCAACATGCAATTTAAAGAGTTGCCTTTGTCTTGCGTATGGTTACAAAGTTATTTATTAGGTATCTACACGATGCATAGCAGACATCCAATTCCATGCAATTCCGTCTAAAGTGTCCTTGGGAGGTTTATTCCACAAAAGCTGTTTTTTCCTATAAGTAAATAGACACTTTTTTTTTTTTGTGAAAAGAAAACTGCAGTGTACATGGCCACATCCCAGTAGACTGTAAAGAACTGAAAAAATGAAGAGGGCTCAGACCCACAGCTTTTATCTGATTTTGTGTTCACTAGAATTTTTTCCACAGCTTTAAATGCAGAAATCATTTTATTAGAAATATAGAATAACACCTAAAATAATTGTTTCACCTTTTTTTTCTTAATCTGCAACAGAAGTAGCTATTTACAGTTGAAGTCTGCAGTCTGGAATGCGAATGAAAGATCTGCAATCACCAACCATAAGAAGTTCAACAAGGGAAAGTTCTGGATTCTGCACCTGGGATGGGGCAGCCCTGGATGTACAGACTGGGGAATGAGAGGCTGGAGAGCAGCGCTGTGGAAAGGGACCTGGAGATCCTGGTCTGTGGAAAGTTGAACACGAGTCAGCAGTGCCCTGGCAGCCAGGAGGGACAGCCCTGTCCTGGGGCATCAGAGACAGCATCACCAGCCAGGCAAGGGAGGGGATTGTCCCCTCTGCTCTGCACTGGAGCAGCCTCACCTCGAGAGCTGGGGGCAGTTTTGGGTACCACAATATAAAAAAGACATTAAGCTTGTAGAGATTGCCCGAAGGAGAGCAACAAAGATGGTGAAGGGTGTTGAGGGGAAACCCTGTGAGGAGTGGCTGAGGTCACTTGGTCTGTCCAGACTGGAGAAGAAGAGACTGAGGGGAGACCTCATTGCAGGTACAGCTTCTCCTCATGAGGGGAAAAGGAGGGGCAGGCACCGATCTCTTCTCTCTGGTGACCAGTTACAGGACCTGAGGGAATGGCCTGAAGTTGTGTCACAGGAGGTTTAGGCTGGATATTAGAAAAAGGTTCTTCACCCAGAGGCTGGCTGGGCACTGGAACAGGCTCCCCAGGGAAGTGATCATAGCACCAAGGCTGGCAGAGTTCAAGAAGTGTTTAGAAAATTCTCTCAAGCACATGGTGTAACTCTTAGAGATGGTGCCGTGAAGGGCCAAGAGCTGAAGTCAATGATCCTTGTTTGTTCTTTCCAACTCAGCATATTTTGTGTGATTCTGTGTGTGAATCTGCCTTGTGTATTTACTTTTTGTTGCAATTTTACTTTGTTTATTTCATTGATTTTTTTTTAATGGTGTGTGTTTTCGACAGCAACCTATTTTATGTAACGGAAAAAAAATATGTGTCACTAATGGAAATAATTTGACAGAGTTTAAGGCCAAGAGATACCATTAGACTATTTACCTAGGACTCTGGTATATTAAAGTTCTTTAAATATCACCTACTTATTCTTATATGAAAACTGTATCTGCTTCTACTTAATCTTTAAGAGGCATTTTAGAAAGACAATCCATCTGTGCTGCCAGTGGCTTGTTTTACTGGTTAACAATACTCACTATTAAATATTTGGCCGTTGTTTCTTGTAATACGTGATGCCTTTCTCTCCTAGATCAAAGCACTTCTTAGTACCCACTCTCTTCTTCCTGGGAAAAGGATTCATACTTCTAAACTCACCCTCTCTTCTTCTGATCAGATAAACAGATTAAAACCTTTTAAGTGTCTCCATGGACAAAAACTTCATCATCTTCAAATTGTTTTACACTTTAAACTTCTTTTTCTGAACACTTTCCAGCTCTTCTGAAACAATTAAAAGCTGTAGAGTGCCAGTGAAGTGTGCATCATTCTTCCACAAAAGGTTAGCAGCAGCCTGTGCTGCACACAGGGCATGGTCTCCTCTCTCTGCTGGCTCAGTACTCTTCACTTGCACACTAAAGATGACATTGATCTATTTTGTCACAGAATGTTGTGTTTGCACCCAAAGCACCTCAGGTCCTCTTCAGACTCCTGATGCTTAGGAGCTTAGCTGGAATGTTGAACAAGGGTAACCATCACACCAAAAGCTACAGTTTCACGGTTACATGCTTGTTTACCACAGTCCAACTCAAATAATGGGAATGGTTACACAGGGTAGGTATAATAGGTAAAGTTTATAATTTCTACTCCAGAAAACATTGGAGGGAAAAGGCAGTATTTATTGTCACAGATATTTTATTATCACAGAAAGTCCATAGATTTTCTGCAGGTTATACATTCCAGAGTACCTAGATCTCTCAGAAAGTTCTTGGTGTATTCTGGTACTGTTACAGAGGTTCAAGGAATTATTTGTACCATCTTCTTGATGTAATCTCTGCCAAATTCTGCTGGAATGCTATGATTTTTCTGGTTGACATCAGTGCTGCTTCAACCAGAGATGTATGGGGCATTCTTAGAACTTGAGGGGCTCAGAGATGAACTGGCACTCAGACCAATCCTTCAGTGGTCACTTGCCTTGTTTATCTTCTTGCAATATTTCCCCAGAAGAGTGCTCACCCTGGGGCCACCGCACAAGCTGTGCACCTGTACTCCACAAAAGGCATTTCCTTCAAAGAAAACATCAAAGCTCTGAGAAATAACCATGAGAAACATTTCTCTGAGCATCATTCTAGCTATTATCTTGACACAACTGCTGTGTTCTGGGTACTTAACCCAGGAGATTAAATCTTTATGCACCAGTACAAAAAGATCATATCCCTGTAATTTTTCATATATATAATTTCTCAGCTGCCGTAGTTTAAACTTGTCATATTTATGGCACAACTGTAATTTAGGTGAACACTTTAAAATGCCATTCTCACAGGACAATTCTCTAGAACTACTACAACAAATACCTTTCCTTGACAATATATTGGGTGGTGGAACTTATCACTGCAGTCAGTTATATTTCTGAGTCAGTGACTGCTTAATATTCTCTAAGAGAAAAATCATTAGGAAATCCATACTAATAAATTACAGTACACTGTAATTGAAGTAGGAACAAAAGGTAGGATTCTGTATGTAGCTGCATTTGCTGCAGAAGAGAGTTATACAGGAGTAATCCACCTTGGATGCATAGAAACAACTGGGCTGGAGGAGGTATAGATAAAAATTGGTTTAGCAACACCCTATCTGCTTTTGGTGATCCTGTACCTACTCCCCAAACTATCTCTGCTTGTCTGGTGATAAGCTAATAATCTGCATGTCTCCTATCAATCACTGTAGTATTTCCTGCATTGCCTACTGGTAAGAACCTTTCTGCACTTTGAGGATCATTAAACAGGACACATTTTTGGGATATTCAAATTGTGGTCAAACCTGTACCATGCTAACTGAAAATGGCTGGGATGACTAATGTGGCTAAAGGCAGACGACAAGAGCCTGTGCTTGCATCCCACTAAATTCTGTGTGATTTAGGCATTTAATTACTTGCAGTGCTAGACTGGGGCGATTGTGTTCCTGTCAGCACTGAATCCTGTATTGAGCTGATTCTGTTCATCAGTCCCTAAGGACCACAGTGGTCAGGAAACCACAAAACTTTGGTCACACAGAGAAACACAGCCTCAAAAGTCGACAGCCGTTAAGCACTGAAGGTGATGTGGGCAGCTACCAGGCAGCAAAATGCACTTCTGGAAGAATGCTGTTGGTTTATAGAATGTTTCTGGTTACCCTCTTTGAAAAAAAGAAAAACAAAACAATTTGGAAATTCCAAGAATACAAGAGAATAAGGAAAGCATAGGCAGTTTTGGAGCGACAGAGAGGGTACACCACATCACACAGACCTCCACCACCACTGGCACTCGTGCTGTTGGCCTTGGATGGCAGCCCAGGGACTGAACAGGCAAACGAATCTTCACTCCTCCCTGTGACCCCTCACCAGCCCTGGAGCCCTTGTGGAAAGGAAGCTCCTATTGATGTTGCTGCTCAGGCTGCTTTTGAATAGCTCAGTCTCCATGGTTGTTGAACTGGTTTCTGGATTCTTAAGCTTACAAAACTGAAGATGGTCATTTTTCTGCACAGGTTACTCTGTAGGGCAATTCTGTGAGCCTAAGTTAGATTCCCATTCCTCTTCTTGTGGAGCTTTCCTCTCCATGCAAGGCTCTGCAGACTTGCAGCTTAGACACCTCACTCAGCAAAAGTAAAAACTTGAACCAGAAGTAGATCTTCAGGGATTTGGGTGGAAAGACAACTTATTTCCTGTTTAGGTCACTAAAATCATTAAACCCTTTTTACTGGAAGTTGGCAATTTTGATTTAGGATATGCTGCTATATTTTCTGTTCAAAAAATCATAGAGTCTGTGCAGAAAGAGTATATGTGGGCTTTACAAAGCAGGATTCTGTTCAATATTTTCTGAGAGGAAAAATTAAGAGGAAACTAAATGACCAAATAAATAACCAGTGAACCACTGTGTTAACTGTGGTGTCATGAGCAGTGGGTTGGCAATGGAGAGCTTGACCAATACAGTACTAAGATCAGCATTAAAGTGTTGCTCACAGCAAAAATTCTAGAGTTGCCATTCTCTATATGCTACCTCCACATCCGCAGTGAGGGCTAATCAAAATAGCTGCATTGGGCTTGTCACTAGCCTAAAAAACACTCTTTGATACAAGACAGCCTCCAAGGCAAAGGGAAATATCTTCTCTGGTCAGAAGGGCTAAGAAAAGGCTGTCCTTCAGAATTGCTCTTTCAGTACTGTCCCCCATGAATTTTATGTCTGTTGTTACTTCAATGTGTCTTGCACTGCACACAGATCGTATTCAGGTGTGGATCTGAAGCTGGGACTGATTCGAGGTTATTCTGGTGTAACGAGTGCTGGACCCAAGTTTTCTTGGCTGAAGAAGCAGATGAGGCAGCAGGGCCTACATCACTGCATCTTGGTGCAGCTCTGTACTCACCAGAGCATTTGTCTCTAAGTGAAGAAAAGGCATCACGTTTTCAGCTCTCAAATACACAAAGCACTCTCACCGCTGATCAGCTTTTCTAGGTTTGTGTCATAGGCTTTGTTACCATGTAAAACTCACATTCCCAGCTTGCTAGATCAGCAGGAATACCTTCCTTTGAAGTGGACAAGGAACTCACAGCTTTGTAGAAAGCAATATTTGGAATCCTCCTGGGATGCTTCTAAAAGAGATACCTGTAGATGCAACTTGCCAGCATAACCTCTTAGAATATTGCTGAGCTCAAAAGCAAATATCCATATACAAAAAACACACTAACAAAATCCTGTTGAGTCAGAAAAAAATGATATAGCTGTAGTATGTAAATGAATCACACCACTGAGTTCAACTTTGATTTTTGGTGGTAGTTTTAGCAGTCTGCAGTCTGATTTGTCTGCCTTCTGAATAAATTGCACGCTAACTTTCAGTAGCTGTCTTTATTCTCTGCAGGACTGTTGAGAAAGATTCTCTTGAGATTCAAGAGCCTGGACTTCTGTATTACTCCTCTGCAAAATCAATGAATGATATTAGAGCAAGTTAATTAGGATGAGAGGTTTTGCAGGTAGCTAAGTCAGACATTCAGGCTAAGGCAGTCACCCAGTCTCTCTCCAGACTCACTGGGGTGAGAAATGCAATTCCATAGATTCATATCATGTATTAAGATGGGATGAATCACAGTTTTGGAGAGGTCCATCAGTTTTCCCTGTGTTCCCCTTCAGTTCTATACTTAGATTTTTTACAGCCACGGGAGCATGGAGGTCTACGGGATTTATTCCTAAACTTGTTGGAGGTTTCTGCCTCTGTGGCTGGATCATTTCCATTACCTATTTAGTTTCTTCAGGTTACTTGAAGTATGACAGGTTTTCTGTCTTCTTCATCTGTAAATACTTCCCAGAAGACCATAAACACATAAATATTGCAAAAGTTATGACGTGCTCAGGCACCTAGTGCTGTAACCTCACCTGTGGTTATACAGCCATCACCATGTGTCCATGGCAAAATAAAATCCAAGCCAAAACAAAACAAAAGCCCCACCCAAACTAGGGAAAAAAAGACAAAGTTAGGCTGGCTAATGAAACTTATTTTGGTCAAGCTAAAGTGCCATGGAAAGATGGAGCAAATCTAAGGAGAAGAGTTAAAGGTTTTTTCCACTGATGTTGAAACATCACTTAGTACTTTGAAGTAAATCCCTAACTTTAGGGATATCCTACTGACCTTTGGTTAGACAGACAGAGTACCTTTATGCAGTTTCATCAATACTTTAGGTGGAAAGCAGGAAAATTATACAGATATTTTAGACAACAAAAAATGCAAATACAGATACATGTAAAAGGAAAGATGAACGAGTTGTCCTTGTGAAGAAGAAAAAGGAAAAATCCTGGCTTGTGTGGGCATGAGACCATTGTAAAAGGAAAAATCTTGATCCTGTAAATTTTAGACAACATTGATTTTAATATTGATGAGAGGCTTAATTATAGCTATCCAGCTCTTACAAGCATTGACAAATTTAACCCAGACTTGAGTATTTTCTTTGTTCTGAATGAGCTACAAGTTCTGCTCTCTTTTTACAGATACAGGGTGCCGTGGATTTTGCTTAGGCAGCACAGGTGTAGCTGGAAGATGAATTTGGCCCAGAATGTTTTCCCACATTAACAATTCATTTGACATTTAAAATGAGCTACACAAAGGCAACAGATTAATCAAGCCAGATATTGTAGATATGCCTGGAGCACAAAGGAAAACAACCCCACTGAGCTCAGAGCTGCATTGCCTGAACTATAAAGCAGGTTTTCATTAAGTGTGTGTGATTCAGACAAATTAGGAACGAAGTACAAGGGAAAAAGAAAATCAAACTATATTCATTCCTGCACACTAAGTTAAGATTTAAAACAATCAAGCTATTTGACACATTGCTGACCATGTGAACTTCTGTGTCCAGGTGCTTAGACTATTTTGTGTCCACCAGAATCTGCCAAAGTTTTTTGTTGTTGGATTTTTTCCCCCTCTCTTCTACTGAAAGACTCTTCCCTGGCTCACAGATTTCAGGCAAAATTAGGAACCCTCATAAATAAATGTGCTATGCAGTCACTAAATCACCATGATTTCCCACATGCCTGCATTTTAAAATGTACACATTATTTTCAGATGTGGCTCTCAAATATGTTGTTATTTTATATAACCCAAAAAAAAAAAAAAAAAGTAGTAATGTGTGTTCCTAATTTGAGAACTTTGTAGTAACATAGCTACTCATTAATAGAGTTTTGAATCTATTTTTCAAAATAACATTGGATTTTGCCATTATATCAGTTAAGATGAAAGATGTTCTACTGAGTATGGGACTAACTTTGTTCAGGTCCCCATTCTGTTACAAAAGATTTTTGACCTTGGTTAAGACATTTAGAAATCAATAGGACCGAAGCCTAAATTTCACTGAAAATCTGGAGCATTTTAATCATCTGTGTTCTTGTTTCCCTTTTTTACAATCAGGGTTAATAACATATCTCTACTTCCAAATATATTGAAAAAGAAAACAGTGAACCATAAGAAATAATTAGCCTTTTTTTAGTTTACAAAATAAATTAAGAAAAATTAGAATTTTTACTTTTTGATTTTTAAAAATGCTTCTCTTTCAGTGAAAACAATTGATCCCAACCACAAATTATTACAGTCAGAGAGATTACAAACAAAGATACCATGTATGATTGGTAATGTGGGTCACTCCATTTTTTCAGATGCGAGCTATACCAAGAAGAAAGTGATTAGGTAAGATATTGTTCCTTGTGTTTGTCCTATTTGCAAAATTGAATCTTTGATTTATTTCTTTCTTTTCTTTCCCCTCTTTTTTATTTTTAAAGGTGCCAACGATTACCTTTCTGCAGGAGATTTGTTTCTGCGTAGTTCACAAATCTTTTTGGCCACTCAAGGTGTTTGAATCTAAAAAAACCCTTCCTGCTATGAGTGGCATACTTCTTTGGAAGAGGTCACTTTTTCTTTCCTTTTTAGAGTTGCAAGACTGTAGGTGCAAGTCGGCACGTTTAAACAGAAATGCTTTTGAGGCCTTGTAGCAAAAATAATCTATTAGGATCTTAATTGCAGCACCACAGAGCTGCCATATGCCTTACACCTTTTGATTTCACAGAACCCATTAGCTGCAGATCTCATGGATGTGGGATCAGTGGATGTATTCCACTTCCACTGGAGGCATATTCTCATAAATGCACATGCAGCTGAAATTGTTGTGTCCAAGGAGATTGCTATTGGAAAATAATGGAGGGTGAAGCCCCATGCTGTACTCTCTTTCTGAAGACTTTTAGAATACTTCAGATGAACTTAGTATTGATGAGGAACCCAACTCTTAATTGAGTAGTAGATTACTCTTTCAGCCAGAATGCAGGGCTGAAATAAGCTGTTGGGTCTCTGAATCCAGAATCCAGACATCGCAGGCAGCAAAGCCAGCAAGTTACTTGGAAGGATCTGCAGAGCACTGGCTCCATGAACCTGTTCAAAGCACCAGTCACAAAATGCTGCTAACAAAAATATAGTACAAAACATTTCCTGACTCTCTAAGACAAATCAAATGCCACACAACTACTATAAATGTAACTCTGTCTTGGGTCTTTGAAGTATAAACTTTTTTAGCTTATGGCAACCATTTATACAAAATAGTGAGGGTATATGAAACCAAAAATCACCTCAGTCATTTGGAAAAGGTGTAAATTATGGTGGAATATTTGTTTATTTAATCACTACAGTAGGCAGTGACTGGCAGCAGATCTTGATGATACATCATAGAAGTAAAGCTGCTAATTTTAAAATGACAATTTTTCCACAAATGCTAACAAATATCACTGAAATTTGCAGATATTATTACTGTGGTTTTATTCAAGAGATATGACATAATGACATTATGACAGTCATTCACTTAAAACTCCTTCAAGCTCTAATAAAAAAGGATACTGCAGGTTGTCACATTAGAAAAGGCTTCTACTACTTTTTGTCATCTCACAGCCTTGTGGTGCAGTCTTGTTCTGGAGCAGTTTGCCAGAGCAAGCAGAGGAGCCGCAGTCCTCTGAGAAGAGCACACACTGAGGGCAGATCGAGGTCAACTGTGATATTTTAGGAAGAGGTCAGAGCCACAGTGGTCAGATACTGATTCAGTCTTCCCCAAATTACAGAGGTTTCCATATCCAAAGGTTGGCTTCAGGCTCAACTCTTCTGATTTTGCATTTTTAAAAACACAGAGTTTAGTATTCGGAGCTTGTGTTGATCTTGTGGGAATACTCAGAGGAGAGCACATAGAGAGAGTTTGCAGTGCAACTGTTCTGTTTCTTCTTCTCCCACATCCACTTAGGAAATTTCCCGTAATATTAAAAGACTTAACATCCATTTCTGAGTGTGAAACTGGAGTAAGTTGAGGGTGTGAAGACAGGTGATTATAAACAATCATCTCTGCTTTTTCTTTCACCTTTAAGAGAAAATAATGGTATTTTTCATCTGTGCTTCCTTATGAGGCTGCATTTCAGGACCTCATGGTTTTGGTAAAGAATTGCTACTGCTGATAAGCTGGAAGGTCTAGTCTCTGTCAGAACCCATTAGGAGCCCAAACACATCTTCAAAATATGTGTGTTGCAGGACATCATGGATGTAAATACGTTTTTACTTTGATATACTCGGAAAACATTCATGCCACTTTGAGAAAGGTTATTATTGATGATTAGAAAGTGTATATCTTCCTCACCAATTTTTTAAAATGTGTAGATCTCTAGACTATCTAGTTCAGTATCTCTGACTTCCCCTTTCACCTTTCCATTTGGCTTATCTCAGTCCTCTCTTTGATGAGTTTACTGAAATAAACTGTCTTGACTAACTGTGATGTGAACCATGTGCATTTAAAAATGGAGAGTAAAACAGGGCTTAAAAAGGACTGCTCAGTGATCTGACAGTGATGCTTGATCTGAAGTTCTCAAATTTGGCTGCTGTTCTGAAAATCTGGAGCACACTGCTAATATTATTTCTTGAGCAGAGCCTTTACCACAAAGGGCTGTCTCAGGGTGTCAAATCCTTATTTGGGATGTGTGCAGAAGGAGCTGAGAGTCTTTTTTTTCTCCTTCATCTGGGGGAAGTAAACTATAGCAAAACACATGTCACTAGCCCTGGACTAAGCAGTGTTTGCAGTATTTCCTCTTGACACTGGCCTGATTTGTAAGAATATTTACAAATGATTACACTGTGGCTTGACGAGAAAGCAAGGCTAGGCTTTTCATGAGACAGTAACCATTTCCAGAGTAACTGTCCTTGCTATTCAGGGCAGGGATTTCAACTACAGTTTAGGATTATTTGCTATCTCATTAGCCCATTTTAACTAGGTTCAACCCCTCTTCTGATATGTTGCCATTTGTACAAATCCTTGGAGTTTCCACTCCAAAAGTCTATTTTCATCTTCCCGGTACCAGAGAAACAGCAAAACTCACAAGTAAATATTAAGGCTGTAGCTCTCAGCAGAAGCAAGCCTCTGAGAAGTAGTAGTTTTTACAAAGATGCTAATGTGACCACTCTTTCTTCAGGTTTCCAGGTGAATTTTCTCCCCTGGCTATCGCACATTATAAAACAAAGCATTGCTTCATTTTTTTAGGAGATATTTCATTATAGTTTTGAGACACTGAGACAGAGATGAAGAAAAGAGGTGCATACCTTCTCTGACCATTAGGATATGTATAAGGGTATATATAAGAAGAATCCTTAAATTTCAGATGTTTTCCCTGAAAATACTTAATAACGCAAAGTATCTACAAAGGTAATTGAGACAGCTTGCATGCAAAAACCCTTGACTTTCCATTCCAATGCATGATTGACTTCTTTTCCCAAAAAAAAGGGCTAATGGCTGGTTTTTTTTTTTTGTTTTTTTTTTTTTTTAATGGGAAGATTCCTTGTTTTTTTTGACCAGTACCAATGTAGGCATTGCTCTCCTGGAATAATCATCATTCTGACTCCTCACATTATTTCCAGAGGATACGAACTAATGTGAACAAACTCAGTTGATATTATTTCTGAAACACAGTTTGAAACACTAGAATTTAGATTTATTGGCAAGAAAATGTCAGGCATTACTTTGTGGGGTTGTTAGGTCCTTACTTATAAATCGCAGTATACAATAAAATATTAAAAATATTTCTAAATATTTTAAAGAACAGTCATACTCTGAAAAGGGAGTATAAAACAGCTTTATATATACTGTGCTTATATTGTCTCATAAATTTGCTTGCTTTGTCTCAAAGTACAACACATTACATTGATCCACTTCAGAAGCTGCAAACTTCTCCAGCTTCTCCAGAGGCTGCTTGCACATCTAAAAACAGGGCTGTGAGACAGGATTTTTTTCCACAGCTGAGAGCTCTGCAGGAGAAGAGAGAAGGTGATATAAACTCCTGGGTCTCAGCTCTGCAAGCCCGAGGGTGTGAGGACAGCACACACTCGAGTGCAGCAGAGACACACGAGGGACTCAGTGTCGCTAGCAGGGCACGTTGCCCAGGCTGATCAGCCTGAAGGCTGTCCTGCCTTCTGGACTTGAAATCCTGTCCCAGAAGAGCACTGGACCATGGCCTGGGGGAGGTACAAAGCTGTCAGGAGCTTGGGTGGTTTCTGCACCTCCCACCTGGTGAATATGGACCCACTGCTACATCTGCAAGGCACATCAGTGGAGATCAGCAGTGCTCTCCTGGAACTGTCACAGTCCCTGCACACGAGTGGATCACGTGTGCACAAAGAAATGGACGTGCAGCATTTTTACATTCAGTCAATTGTTTTCCCAATGTATGGCCCATTCACTGTCATTTAAGCTTGTAGCATCTCCTAGACAAGAATGTTCCTGAATTAAGTATGTGGTCGTGTGAGCTGGATTTACAGTTTTATGTAAATTGCATTTACATAATTAAGTGTTGCCCTGACCTCTGCAGTCCTTCTATGTGTTCATTCTTTGATAAAGTTTCTCACACACTTTTTGTAAACATAGTAATATTTTGTTAACTGTACCTTCTTGTTTACATTCTTTCTACGGGGTGGAGAATGTTTGATGGACTGTTCTGTTAACTAATGGGGATGGAAGAGGTGGCAACCTCACCCTCCAATCCAGGGTCATTCCTAGAAACATTTATATATATGAAAAGAATAAACAGCCGGGTCTCTTTCTGTCCTGGGCGGAGATGTGAAAAGGATTCGAGTTAGAGTGCTTCTTTTTGTGTTCTAGAGCGTCAATTAAGAGTCCAATTTTTAAATTAATTTGTATTTGTACCAGCATATGCAGAAACACGTGTGCTGTTGCACACGTACTTCTTCCTTTAATTATCTTTGTCTTGCCCATTTACATATTAATGTTTTCCAACTGAGGCAATTATTTTTAGCCTCCTTTTAAAAAATTGAAGCACTAGGTTGAGAGACAATGAGCTGAACATCCTTCGATCTGCTTTAACATGAGAACATGTCTGACAAAGCAGAAGGTCTGATCTGTCTCAAACTCAGAATGTGCAGAAGCTCAGTATAAGGCATGAGTCTCCACAAAGCTATGCATCCATTCATTCACTGAAGGACCAAACCCAAAATAGATTTGAAATCCTATTTGTACATACCATAGCTTTGTTTGTACTTCCTTCCATTTTTAAATGCAATTAAAAATAAAAGAAACTCTTCAGAGAAATGCATACCAGTCTGCAAAATTCCCCCTTTCCCAGGGCAGAGGCCAAGAAAGAGACAATGTTTCTTTTGCCCTAAATAGGTTCTGGTTGCACTAAACCAAATCCAGCAAGAGAAATAATTGTCTGTGGTCACAGACGGATCAGGACTCTCTTTTGGTAATTTGGCTCAAGAAACAGACAGACAAATTTACTAAATGGAATTTTAGTGCATACATTTAAAAAGTAAAAGGTCTGCAAAGTACATAGCTGAAAGTGGCATTAATTGCACAGGGTGAAAGAGTCAAATAACACACACGTATGAAAAATGTACCTGCAATCTATTTTGTGGGAAGTTGCAACTTTGCACTCACATACAGATATTTCAAATGCTAAATTAACAACCATTAGCCCAAGTGGAAACAAACACTCTTTAAAGTTGGAGCAGAAAGTGATCAACAAATGAAGATGGAAAACCAAGCTGAGGTGTGGGGATACAGGTCATGTTTTTTGAAATAGTACACAAAGAGCATTCAGAGTTGGGAGTTAGCTGATGAAAGTAGAGGGAGAGCGTGAGAGGAACTTTTCTGGGGGACTCTTTTACGCTTACCATAGAGACAAATACGGCTGTGGCCTTAGCTTAATCACTTGAGAACCAAAGGAAAGCAATAATGCTGAACAATGGAGTCCCTCTTCTACGTGGGAGTACAAAACCTGTTGACCAGCTGATAGCTGGAGTCATGCATTACAAAGAGCTAAATGCTCATAGCTTACAGATTCCTTCCCACAGGGAGCTGGGACATCCCCCACACTCTCCATCTGTGCACCGTGGCAAGCATGAAAACAGTTCTCTGAAGCTCCTGCCACTATGCTGAGCCTTCTGACTCTTTCCGTCACCACTTGAAATAAGAGTATGCTTTTCCCTTGTTAAAGAAGATTAATCTGCCATGATGTCAGTGACTGAGTGGACTTCATGTATTTGGTCTCAGTCATGGTATTTTCACCCTAATTGGAGACAATGTTGCTGATTTAGACCATCTGCTGAAAGATGACATCCTTTTGAGGCACTCGCAGACCATAAACAATAACCTCTCAACATGCATAGAGATGTTTTACACATCTACCCAGCATTTCCATAGAAAATCTCAAAGCTCTCTGCATACCAGCGTGTTCAGCTTCCCAGAGACTTCAACCAGTGGAAAATGCTCCTGCTTTACACATGGCAAGATGAAACCCTGAAGAAGTCAAGGAACCTGAACTCAAGATCACCCAGCAAATCTTTATGGGGATGGGGAATAGAAACCAGGTCACCTTACATGTGGTTCTGCACTTTATTCACTCCCCTGGTGCTCTGACCTCACCATGCTCCATGAACCTCATCATAACTATATGGGAAACGCAGCTGTTAGTTCAAACATTACCTGTTTGAACTAAAAACACACCAGCAGATGGAAATACAGTAGGTTAATAGCTATTCCAAGAAGCAATCATTTAGGGTACCAAGAAATTGCTTCTGTTAACCTTTTCCCTTTGTGACATTTGACCAGTATATATGCAGGTTACAAAGGTCACCCATTATCACCATTTTATGAGACTTGGATTGCCTCTGATCTTTCTCCACATTTTGCATTCAATAGCCTTTACCTGATCCAGCAAATGGTAATATTAACCAGCTACAATACGTTTTTTTTCCTTTATGACCCAGGGTCCACGGTCATAGGGAAAGTATAATGTAGCTTTCTTTGCAGTTAGATACTTGTTCTTAAGAGTCTTATACCAATTTTATGGCAAAGTCTTCTTCCCCTACATCTTTGATACAGACTCAAATTCATATGCATTTTTAGATTCTGATATTACATTACTAAATATATTTTGGATGTTTTTTAGTTTTTTTTCAGTTATGCATGTTTTGTTGATATATCCCTTTACTGTCAAACTAACCTGAATGTTGTGCTCCTTGTCTCAGTCCTCAGACTTTTACAGCTTCTCCTTCATAAAAAGCTTAGCAGAGATCTGTGTGCTATCTAATAGAGTTGTAAAATATTGGGGTGTGTCTGGCTTATCAAATCCTTTTGAGGTTCAGGCAATCAGCACTGCTAACGTCCCAGCCTGATCTGTATGCCTTGAAGGACAAGAGTAATTCCTGAAATAATTTTCCAATGTGATATAACAAAGAACCCTTAGGGGAGAAAGGGTGTGTTTTGATCTAAATTCACATCATACAGGAAGTTTTACAGAGAAAAAGGAATGTGGTGATGATTTAATTATCGTCTTCAAAGCAAAAAGCATGTTATTAGCAAGATGCTGTGACTCAGAGGTTTATACTTGGTTTAAGTTCTTATTAGGGGTTTTGAAACAAGAGAGATTGATTGACTCTTGTTCACTCATTAAACTTGTTAATTTACAAAGATTCATTGCACTGGTGTTAATTTGAGAGTTGCAGGAAGTTGCAGAAAGAAATTGAATATGGTGCAGACAATGTTATTTCTTAAGGGATGATCATCTTATTCCCTGTAAGGAGTCCTTTGAACCACATTTTGGAGGATTTTCTGTTCTTTTCACATGTCTAACTAATGAAGGGGGACGGATACTGGAACTCACCTCCTGACCCAAAGTGTTTTGCAAAATTGTCTGCAGAAGCAGTTACTCCAAGAAATAACGTTTTGTCATCTAGAAGTTTTATTGGTGCTATTTCTGCCATGGGAAAACAAACACTAGACTTTGAATCATCAAGTGTTCCAGCATTAACTGTGCAACCTAAGGATATTGTGGGATTATCTTTCTCTAAGTTAGGCCAGACCCAACACAATTTCTTTCTGAGATGTCTTATCAGCAATAAAAGATGTGAATACAGGGTCTGTCATGCAGGAAGATATCGGGCTCCTTCACAAGGCTAAAGCAAACTAAGGTGTGGACTAAAGGAGATTAAAATAAAAATATTATTTCAGCTTCTACCCTAAATCAAGACCAAACAGAATCAGCAAGTGTGTATGGCAAAACACATCAGGTTAAACCCCTTTCCCCACTGACAACTGCCTGTAATTTATTACAGCCTTGCTTTACTCTTAGTACAAACCATCAGGATTTAAGCAACAGGCAGTGATTATGAATATCCCTGCTGAGATCTGTTTGCCAGAAAACAAGTGCTCAGTGCTTTATATAAAAATGTAACACCTTTAAAATATCTCAGTCTGGTTACAAAACAGCAAATATCCCCCCTTCCCTACAAAGGTTTGTTTCAGGAAATATTGGCTGTGGTGTGACAGTTAAGATGCCCATGATGAAAAGAGTCTGTTCTCTGTTACATTCTTAATGGATTAGTATCTTGTTGGTTGAGGCTACACTTCTCCTTTCCAGTCCTTGATGCCGAAAGGTTAGGTAGGAGCACAGGAGGTCAACTCTGTTACTTTTTATGGAGGCAGAAAATGGCATAAAATGAAAATAATTTCCTGTGAAAGCTGAGGACATTCCTTCATTAGATTTGTTTCCTGTGCTAGGTCATATGGCTTTTTTTCCTTTCTTTTTTTTTTTTTTTTAACATGCATTTGCTGGTTTCCTGTGCCCCAAGGGCCTTAGTGATCTGCTTTTATGAGACCAGGCCCACCAATGCTGTTTTGTGTGGTAAAAATGAATGAACTAAGTGAATCAAAACCATCAGAGGCGTGCTTGATAAGGGACAACAGGTGATATGTGTTTGATAGGGGCTAAGTTACTTAGGTTATAAAATCTGAGTTATTACAAACCCACATTCTAAATTGCCACCTCACCTCAGTACCTCACAACTACAGGTGGCACATCCTCTCCCAAACAGCACCAGCTGGACTTCAAACAGTTCTGGTTAGTCAACTCCCTCTTTTTTCACTATTGAACATAAAATGTCCAGCAATAATAGGATCCAGAGATCTTTTATATTTTTTTCACCCTCATAAAAGCTGTTGTTGCCTGGCAGGAAGGACCAGCTGGTCCCCTCTTTTCCCGGCTCTGGTGGAATGCAGAGTGAAATGGTGTCCTTCGTTCCCGCTGCCAGCAGACCTGAATCCCAGGAAACCTGTCAGGAGAGTCCCAGAGATTCACACCAAACACAGCGTGTGCTAGACCAGCACGAAGGAAGGAGATGAGGCACTATGACAGATCATGCTGGCTGACTGATTTCTCTGCGATATCACAGCTAAAGACCACTTTTTCCTATTTTTTTTGACCTTAAGAAAAAACACAGCAAAGATGGTCAAGTAAAAACATGTAAATGGGCACTACCTCCAAGAGATAAAACCTTGTGGTTATAATAAATGGTTGGTTCCTCACTTAGTAACCCTCAGAAAGCCAAGTTGAATATTAAGCTGTATTAGGAAAGGAATAGGGAGCAAAGCATTCCTACTATAAAATACATGTACACCTGCATTCTACTTATGGGGCTCAACTCAGGCTGCTTTCCTTCCCTCTCTCCCCCCCACCTTCAGGAAGGCTGTAGTAGAACTAGGAAAGTTTTTAAGAAGGGCAAGGGTAATCAGAGGCATGAAATATTTTCCATATGAGGAACAAATAAATAGACCGGGACTTTTCAGCCTGGAAAAAGAAGATGAGTGAAAGGAGATACGCAAAAGCATGAATGACATGGAGAAGGTGAATAGGAAATTATTGTTGGCTGTCTCTTCCAGTACAAGAACTAGTACATCAACCAACCAGGCAGCAGGTTCGTAGACCAAAAGGTGATTTTTCTTCAACCAGACATGAAGAACTCCTTGTCCCCTGGAAATTGTAGTTGTTGGGAGCTTTCATGGTTTCCAAAAGTGATTGGAAAAAGTCATGAGAAGAAAAAGGAACAGAGAATTTTTTATTAAACACAGAGTCGTGGCTGTCCATCTCAGCCACAGAGCTGGTCTAACCCGATTCAGCTGCTCGTGTGCTCTCATGCTGGGCTCTCCGAGAGGGGATTATGAGATTTCTTGTAGCTCACCTCTAAGTACAGACTATTTTGATTCTGACTGGTTTTTAAGCTCAAAAACCTTTGCTCAGTTCAAGTAGGAATTTTGTCTGAATATGTGTTTATTAAAGACTGGAAAAGAAAAGACTTCCCCAGGAATTCATGTGGAATGAAATACTCTGTCAATGCAAGTGGCTGTAGGTAATCTTGAAACCCTGAGTAATTACACCACAAGTCTGTGTATAAGACTTCATTGATTTTAGTGCATGGATACATACAGAACTGCTTCCTAAGAATTTTAAATTGATTGTGTCAGGCAGATCATACAAAACCCAAGGACTTTGGGAAAGGTTTGCCTTATTCATTTTTTTTCTTGCTCAGTAGGCTAAAAATATGCTGTCTGAAGTAGTGCCTCTGAGGCATTTCATTCCTTTTAACTTCAGACACCTTACCCACCATCTGAACTCTTGAACAAAAGCTGCTGTAGAACTCAGATCATTATTTTGTGTCCTACTGTACATTAAGTTTACTTCTTACTCAAGGAATACAAGACCTGCAATCTTGTCACTATTTTTGTTTAGTAGCTCTTTTTTTTCCCTCCTAGTGCTTTAGTGTTATATAGAAAATATTTTACAGCAGTGCCTAATGAACTGTTTTCCTTCCATAATTTTGATGGACAGGCCATAAGGACACAGAGTGGTCATAAGCAGAAGAGTCTGTATGTTGTCTGTAGCTGGCAAATACTAAAAGCCCCCACAAGAAATTCTAATATGACATATTAGTTTGTTACCCAAGGAAGAGGCCTCAAAGGACAATGCATTTTGTAGCTAACAGATCACCTCTTATCCCTACCAGTCCAATTCCAGCTATTTCTTTACAGTGGTCAGCTGTTTGTGTCATTTTTGACAGCAATTTGTAATACCTTAGTTTTCTAGAATTGTTATCCAAATGGGAGATGACATTGAAATACAAATTATATTACAAGCTGAACAGGGAAACCACAATAACATTGAGAGTTAAATAAAAGTGAAGATATTTTAAATAACAACTCAGCTACTGCTATAATGGTGTTAACCACTACCTTCCAGAGAGTCTTCAGTGCGGGCCAAAAGATGTGAGTAAACAAACTCATGGCTAAACTGACTAAAACTGAATATGATTAAAATTACTGGATATTAGTAAACAGCAAATGTATCGCAAGAAAAGAATAATTTTGGTGTGAAGCTGATATAAGGCTATGATGCAGGAGATCAGTTGTTTGAAAGGGTCAATTTATGTCTAAAAAGTATGGAATTCCAGTGGAAAGAGCAGCCAGGGAGGTGATGGAACTGGGCAGGGATATGAAACCTAGTACTTCATGGCACACTGCTTTCAAGTAATGAAAGGAAACCTGTGACAGACAGAGACACAAATCTCCATTTAGAGATTTAATCATAGGTAGGGAAGAGGATACAATAAAGAAGACAAATATGGTGGAGCAGTTATTATCCTTCCCAGTCCCAGCAGTGGATCTACAGGTGCCTTCTTAACTGGAATTTTCATCTAACCATAAACAACTTCAAGGTGACCTATTCTACAGGTTTTTGCTAGAGAAATCATTAGGGTTTTGCTTCCAAAATGTGGTGAATGAAATTTGCAGCTATATTACATATTATTGACAAAAATAATCAACATCTCAAGCAATCTGCACTTCTCTAAAGATAGAATTTCATGAATGTAACCACGCACATATATCTGTGGATAATTTACATCATCAGGTAGTTCACCACAAAAATTTGTTAAAGAAATAATAATAGTATGAGGTAGTGTTAGCACATTTAAAATAATTCCTTGATGAATAAATAGTTCCATAATTTAAGATAATTTTAGGAAATGACCGAGCAATCCAAAATTTCAACTACACTTATCAAAATAGTCAATTCTCTTGTTTCAAAGCATATGCTGGATTTTGTCATTGAGAAGAGCACTGCCTTTGGCAGCTGCATCATACTCACAGTTGGCATTTGGAGATAGAGAAAAGTTTCATCAGTTTAATTTCCTGAAGTGTTGGCATGATCTTCAATTCTGAATTCAGCCTGCATGAATTCAAAAGAATTGGGGAAGTGTTTTTTTGGGGTTTTCATTTTTTTTTTTTTTTAACAGACAGGCATTTAATCTCTGACTACACAAGTTTTCTGCAAATTCTCCTATTTTTTCTTTTCTGCATTTTTTTTTTGTTGGTTCTTCTCATTTTTCAGCAAAAATGATTCAAAGCTATAAATTACTGATTGTGACATGGCTGTAGTAATTTTATCTGGACTCTAGAAATGGTGAGTCTAGTTCCAATTCAGAGAGATTTTCTATCATCTTTTTCACTAGTCAAGGTGAGGAAGTTTTGCAAATAAAAGCCCCCACTACTAGTTTTCAATACTGTTTTACACAATTTCTTTGGTTTTTTTGGGTAACTGTGAAAAAATCCTATTGGCAAAATTTCAAGAGGGATCACTTCATGCTTTTGAAGAGGTTTTTTTTCATTAGAACAACTTGGAACAAACATAGTTTTCTGATGAATGGTGGCAGAAATAATCATGCCCCTTGCATCTGCTTCATCAGCTGCTTTTCTTACAGGGTTGTCAAACACAGGAGAATTCATCAATGAGGTACAAACTGCTTTCTGCAAGATCTGAGTTCATTGTTAGGTCAGTGATATATGAAGAAAAGCTCATCATTTTTCTAAGGAGACATCAGGCATCTCCTTGCCCGAGGTTTTACAGGTATTCTTGGATGACTTCAGTTTCATCAGCATATGCACTAATTTGGGCCACCTTTAAAGCTGCTGATTTGTAATTTTTAGGCACTCATCTGAATAGCTGCTGTTACAATTCAAGTATTGTGCAGCTGAATTGTACCTACACACCTTTTTATCTGAAAGGTGAAAATGTCTCAAAAGACTCTTCTGGCAGAAACATTTCCCCGGGATCATGTATGCAAAGGAGTTTTTTCTCTCCCCTCTCTGCAGTGAGAACACCACTTTCCTATGCTAAATTCATGTTTCCTTATTGCAAGGCATAGGCTACAACTTCTACCTTGAATTCAACTGAAAAAAATTTAGCTTGTTGTTTCTAATGTCGTTGAAACCACTGCATCCTGCTCTCAAAAAGCTGAATGCTGTTCATTAACAACTTGTGTGTGTCTGTAGTCGCCACTTTCCCTGGGTAAGGTAATGTTGTGTAGGAGTAGGAGGGGGACAGAGAAGTGTATTTCAGCAATAAGAGGCAGGAATACAGTGCAAGGAAGGGCTCAGGCCAGAGAAAAGTGGTCCTGCTGTTGTGTAAATCCCTCCTTCCTGGGGCAGCTGCCAGTCAGAGTCCTTCATTTTGTCTTGGAGGTTCTGTGCTGCAGGAAAAGAGAAAGATATAATGGTGGATCTCAGGCAGAGAAGAAAATTACATGGAGTAAGAGGCAGCTAATGGCTGTGCTTAGCTTACTTTTGTACTATCCTCTTGTTCCATGGAAATTTCATGACTGGCTTTTATTTTTATAATCCTTTAATTTTTGTATTACATGTGGTAATCTTGAAAGTATGTTATGTGAGAAAGAGGTTCTCCCTTTGTTTGTTTTAGCAGCAATGCTGGTATCAATGCATTGCACTGTGAACCCTTGGTTCCTTCACTATAAGAGGGACTCATTGCTCTGCACTCACCTTCTTCAGCAGTCAGTTCTTTGTAGATCATCTTGTAAAAGGTTTCTGTGCTGTTATCATGCCCAGACAAGAGTTTTCTCACTGGACTTGTGGGAGGTGAACTTTCCTCAATCGATGGTTGATGTGGGGAAACTGCCACACGCTCACACATATCCATGCACAAGGAATAGATTAAGCATGTCAAATCAATTATTCCTCACCTACAACTCCTTGGTACTTCTCAGAAGGTTGAGGGATTCTAGTAGCCATGATGGGATTTAGATTTCTCCTCTTAAGTAATTTGCCCCCTTCTCATGTGAGGCCCAGAAGAAGGAGGAAACATTTTGTTGGAGAGTAAACAATAATTCCACTGTCTACAATAAATGACTCCAGTCAGCAGTGCCAAGGTTCATTCCTGATCCTGTAATGAGAAGTGCTCAAAACTCTGGCAGTGGAAATTCCAAAATGTTATTTTTACCTCAGGCTTGTAAGGAAATGAGGCTTTTTTGATCATACTCTGTGTGCGTGCATGTGTCTATCTATTCATCTGACCTTTCCTAATAATGTTTGAGGTCTTTGTCTAATTTCAAGAAAATCTGATGAAGAAGTAGAAATCACAAGCAATGTTAAGTACCAAAAAGCATCAGAAAAGTAAGTGGTTCCATAAAAAAAGGGATGTTTGGTGTCTCCATCGAGGGAAGTGCAAATATATTTTACAAGGTATCAGAAAGGGCTGCTGAAAGACAGGCTATATTAGCTCTTTTCCACCTTGAATGACTGCTTTTAGTTCAGTTTTCTTTTTCCATTTAACTTTTGCCCATAGGCTTTTTTTGCATGTAAGAGTGGTAGCATACTACAGACACTCAGCCAGAGCATCCCATGGGAAAAGCACTCAGTCTGAGCAGCTCAGGACTACAGATCTTCAGTTTGTGGCAAAAGGGAGCTTCTGGCCTGTGTTGCTTACAATGCTGACAGTTCTTTTCTGATTCAGCATCCTAATACCTTGCTGAAGAAATTAAGCCTGGGAAATGACAATGGAAAGCCATGGCAAGGTTGTTCAAATGAAAATATTCCAATGTCAAAAGTTGAGCCAGGAGAAAATATGAGATTTGTTTAAATATCTCAAGGATGTGTTGCATTTTGCCTTCTTATACCTGTGATTTGGCATAACACACTGAAAATAAAATGCACGCCACACAAACTCAGTAACCAGAATATATCTGTATCTATATCTATATCCATATCTATATCTATCTATCTATATCTATATTTATATCTATACAGGGATACCAGCTGAATGATTAGGCAGGTGGGATTTTCCCATTATCATTTTTTTAAAAATTTCTGAAATCTAATCTAAAAACTCAGAAGGTTCCTATTGTAGCAGTTTTATTCCAGAAGATATGGAAGGCAATCCATTGCTGGTGTCAGAATTCCACTTCACTGAGTAGTTTGTTCCTTAAAACTGTTCAGCTTACTTCTGGTAACTTTTGAATCAGTGCTACATTGATGTTGATATCAAGCCCAAATAAACCACATTAACATATTTGGATCCACTTAGAATTATTACTGTTAAACAGCAACTAAATTAGCAAAGAATCCTGAAACACAAATACGAACAAAAGTATTTTATTAACTAGGACTAAGTAAATCATTACAATACATTGATAAGAAAAGGTTAGGGTGCTAATTGTAAAAATATGGAACGGGTAAAAACAATAATATAAGAACTGTTGTAAAAGGGTAGGTCTGAAGTATTTAAAATGGTTAAAAGACCACACAACAAAGTAAACATGTACATTTAAAATGGGAAGACTGGAGAAGAAAATAGTTGGGAAATAGTTCACCTTTGAAAACTTTTTCTGTCTATAATGAAAGAATTATTTGGAAATTTTAGCGATTTTTTTATTATATTTCTTTTAAAATCAATAAAAAAGCATGCTTAAAAAGTAGATTCTCTTATTTTAAATGGACAAATTAAAGGCCTGTCTATGAGATAATATTTTCAGTTTATTGGAATAAAGCTTTCTCATTTACCTGTAGTGAACACTTTTTTTTTTTTTTTTTTTTATGTTATTCTGTAAAAGAATTTTGCAAGATTCTGTTTTGTTTCTATTTTCCCCTTGGTTACAAAATGCATTTGCTGACCAGCTGTACAAAATAGTCACGAAAGCAACATTTTTCTGTCAAGCAAATTCTTCCTTGTATTTTGAGCAATGATATACTAATCTTTAGTGTCTTATGGAGATGATGCATAAAATATTTACTATGCACTTAGCGTACATCATTTCTTTCAACTCAGAATGAGTAGGTTCCTCAAACTTTGATTGCTTCTGTTTAGAACCCACTGTGGATTAGTGAACAATTTGCAAAGTGGGAATCAGCAGGTACAGGAGTAACCTACAAAGAAGGAGAAGAGTTTTCCTTTTCCAATTCAATCTGATAGGAAGGCTGGACAAGTCCATTTGCTAATCTCTGCACAGTCTCTGCCCCAAATCTGCAAAACAAAAGTAATCCGAGTGTTTTAGCAATGCAGTTTGAGATTGATGGGTAAAAATGTTACCTAGGAGCTAGATAGTAACTGTTTATTGTTGACTCTGTTTAGAAAATGAGGGAAATACATGAGAGTACTTGTCATCACAAAGCAGGATAGGGGCTGGGATTGGAGTGCAAGATTTGTACTTCTTAATACCCTATTTCTCATTTTCTCTCATTTTGAATGAATGCTTTATATCATATCTAAATATTCTAGCATATGTAAATGCTTTCTCAGATCATAAAAATAATCAGTTTTTTTTTCTTATCAGGTCTCGTGACCTTCCTGTATGATCTTCAAATTCAGACTGTCATTTTTTTGTATCTTGATCTATGCCATGAGATTTAATAATAATACATCCATCAAGAAAAATAATAATGCAATCTAGAGCAATCTATTCTGCAGTGGTCTGGAAGTTAAATCTGGCAAATGAATCTAAATGCCTCAGGATGGTGATCATCAGGGGCCCCACTGTTCAGCTGTAAGTGGGATTTGTGTGCTGTGATAAGTAAGCAGAGGTGTATGAAGAAGAACAGAAGTTGTAAGTGATCTTCTCATCCTTGCATGGACTTTCCCTTGGATAACACCACTGGTCAGGAGCCCCTGACATCAGCAGATGTAGCTGCCTTTTCTCCCTCTATAGTTAATGCATCAAAGCAGAGACTGCTCCAGAAGGTGATTTTAAGAAGATGTTAGATTTAGGTGCCCTGAATTGTCTTTCAGGGATGTTGCTCTGTCTTTGCTGATCAAAGTCAGAGAAGACTAGCTGGAGGAATAAGACATCTCTGGCACCAAAATTCAACAAATTTCCTTTTTTTCCCCCACTTTTCTTGTCTCTGTAACTCACAGTTTATTCACAATGCTGACACTATCCTTCCCATGCAAGCCCATCCCAAGAACAAGCTAAGCAACTCCTATGGAAGGTCACACAGAAGAAACTGCAATTTTAGCATTCCCTGCATGAGCACTTACTGGGAATGGCTATGCCAAAGCAGCATGACCTCTTAGCAAAAAACCAACATGCATCTTCATTTGTACTGCAACCAGAATCTTTAAAAACATTTATAATTCATTTTCCCATCATTATAAGCTGAAATAGTTGGTTCACCTAGTTGGTTTCTCATCTAGAGGACACATTATTCTGTCAAAGCGAGTTTGAAAGGACTTGTATTTGATTTCAGTTCAGATTTAACCTCATGGAAGGGTCCAAGACAACCACACAAAATTGCTGGCACTCATCTTCACTCAGCACTCTCAAAGTGTTATCCTTCTGAGGCATGATCAAATCATCCAGTAAAGAGAAACAGAAGACAGATGGGTTTTCTTTCCATTGAAATCAGGGATGACTCTAAAGGCTGGGAACATCTCATCAATGACGCTTGCTTTGACCCTAGCCTGCAGCTTTGATATGAATATCTCAACTATTCCTTCCTGCAGGAAGGAAGAGATAAAATTTGCAAGCTGGAAAGAGGGTGGTGTGTGGTCTGACTTTGAAAAAATAACTGAAAACAACTTTTCCTTCTGTTGCCATGAAGATACACTACAGGACAGGATGTGCCTATACGCCTCATGCACATACCTTAAATCTCTTCTCCCTCCTATAGTTTTCCCAAATTGAGAGATGGCTTCACGAATTATCTTCTCAGCTTTCCAGAATTTGCGGTGTGTTTCATTTTGTTTAAAAAACTAGGGCAAACCCAGGGAAATGACTTCAGCTGTGTGGTGAGAATTGCTAGCTGCTAACTGAACCACAGAGTACTGCTGGGAAACTTCATGCCTGCATCTGATAACCATTTTATGGGAATGTGTGCTGACCCACAGCTGTGGTTCTCCGCAAAATACTGGGAGCATGAGTCCTCTTCTACCAAACATACTTTAGGGTCTATTCTTAGCCTTTTTTTTTTTTTTCTTTTTTTTGGTGTAGCAGACTTGTTCTTTCCTAAACACTGAGATTAAGTGGAAGAAAAAAAAATCCTTGACAATGTTTCTTGTGTTTAATTATGTCTTTAAATTGTTTGTAAATGGAGGTAGCCCTGTTAACCGCAGGTCTGGTGTGAGTTGGTTAAGGACTGAACTAATTGTGTTTATTGATTTGTATTTCCACATCTGTAACTTCTCAAGAATGGCTGTTAATTTCAGTTATGGCATTTATCAACTCAGATTGTACAGAAATTTAAGGAAATAAAAAGCCTTCACTAGAAATATCTCAGTGATATTAGGATAGATGTTCCCCAGTCTTCCTTTTCTCCAGGATGCACTTCTGNTGTGTGGGTATTTAATGAGACAGTAGACAACTAAGCTGTGGTGAAGGTAAGATTTTATGCTTGACTTCTCTGGGGCAAAAATTTTATATTGAGTTTTCCTAGTCCATTATCCTGTGTGATTATTGGAAAGGTTTCAATGTTCCAGCCGAAGATGATCTGATATGTTAGTACTTCAAAATAGATGAGTCACAAGTTCTCTAAATCAGGCCTAAATGCATCAGTGTGTCAGGTGAGACCCTGTAAAGCCCCATCAAACCAAAATTTCTGAGAGAAATTTTCAGCATGAGCAGACTTTCCCATCACTTACCAGGTATGAAAGACCAAAGCAACGTGCCGCATTTTGAACTTTTCTGCCACCTATTTCAAAGAATGATGAAAGTCCCAAAAATCCACTGAATATAGGTAGTCTACCTGAGGATAGAGGCGTCTTGTCTCCCAGCTGTGAAAACAGTTGTATCTCTTGTTTTCAGATTAGTTTGGATGAGATTCATTGATTTAGTCATGGCATGTTCCAATGAGCAAAGATAATCAGCACTAAAGAACAGAGCAAACTGGGTGTACAAATGCAGTCTCACCACACGTGCAGCATCCCATGCACAAGGACACACACACATTTATAGAAGTTACTGTATATTAATCTGGCAAAGTAAAACAATGTGCAGAACAAGGTCATTAAATTCTACTTAAAGGATCTGTTCTTTCTTCCCCTTTTTGTTGCCTCTAGCAGGTACTTGGCTGCCTTTATAAACAATTAATCTCTGGTCTGATAGCATTGAGCATAGCAAACTGGAGCAAACTATTCAAATAGAGTGAAGACAGCTGTAAAGTTTCCCTCCTGAGCCCCCCATCTGACCTAGGAAGGCTCCATCCTGTTTTCTGCTTGAAAATGCACTGGGGTCTCATCAGACATTTTCACAGTCCCCACATCTCATGGGATTGGAAACTGACCTGCAATGTCCCTCCTTTTTTCTATTGCCCTATTTGTCATATCTTGAAAACCTTGAGGCTGCTGTCATGTATTCACCCCTTAAACAAAGCTAGTATTGTGGAAATATGTGGGGATGAGTACTGGCAATATGCACATGCTGCTTTTAAGGAATGTTGGTTTGGAAAGAAGAAGAAAGCCCCCAGTGTGTGTCATAAGGCAAACTCCTGAGATATGGACTTTTCTTCCTTGCCTCGCTCCTCTAGAAATGTCCCACCAGGCACCTCTCATGGGAAACTGAGGCACAGTGACTCTGCCAGAAACCAGCACTTCCATTCCTTCAGAAAACTGTTTTATACTGGAAAAACAATTGCAGTGAAGACTAAAGGGGCTCACGTACCATGGTGACAGGAACACTCAAGAGAGGAAAAACCAACAGGCAGCAGTGCAGCTTTCTTGCAAACACTTTTGGATTCTACACCAGCTGTGAGCATGGACCTGCTCTTCCCTCCGTGGGCTGTGCTGATGCCCACACTGCTGGCGTGCAAGCTGGAGAGCTGAGGAGCTGGGTCTATCTGCACCATTTACTGCCTGCTGACAGAGTCACTGGAGAGAGCTTGGGCTGCCTTATTCCAGAGAATGCTGTAGGTACAGCAGGGATGAGTCTGGATCCAGCCTGCCCACACAGCAGCAGTGGCACAGAAAGCTGCTTCCCATGATTTCTTCCCCCTTCCTCCTCTCAGGGCACTTAAGGCAAGAAAAGTTTGCCGATTTGTCTGCTTTGGAGTCAGCAATTTCACTTGCATGACAGTCTAGTTCAGTGAACAAATGAAATGGTTTATTTATAAGCTTGCTTCTCACCAGGGAGCCAATTTATGCTTAAAATTAGCTAATTGTCCCTTTGATGGATTTCTACTTGAAGTAAATAGAGGTCATTAAGTTTCTCTGTTAGGCTGGATTCAGAAAATAGCTATCTGACAAGAGGTTGACCTTACTGAGAAATCCCAGGTAAAGTCAACTATTTGGAACTGCTATTTAGCTTTACACGTTAGCAAAGTGCCTAGGGGGAAGAGGATGTCATTACCCTGACAGTTTCCTCATACCTCATACCTTTTATGGCTGGAGGTACAAGTTAGAATAACTTTAGATACACTCATAAACAAGTCACTTTTTGGGGTACAGAATGATTTTAATTTCCCTCCTTGGAAACACTAGTACCCCATTAATGACTTTTCTTATCAGACCTCCCAAAAGACAATTGACTTCTCTTGAGAAGAAGCAGAAGTGCTAATAAAACATTAGGCGTTCTCCCAAAGTCAAACATTTGGCTCAATCTGTACTTTCCAAGCTCTGCCAAACCCATTAATACGTCTCCTCTCTCTACTAAGATATGGCACACCTGCATTTCAAGCTCCAAAAGTACAAGGAAACTTCTGAAATATAGCTTATTTAAACCCAAGATATCAGAATATTCTTGTCCACTGCTATCTACGATTTTTCACTACAGCACATCCTCAGCACTGGGGATAGACAATGCAAAGGAGCACTCACTGAGGTATAATTTAAACAGCAATGCATCATGCTGTAGGGAAGTGCTGTGGCAATGGGAATTTGGCCCAGCATGATCCAACATTTTTATTAATGACCCTGAAGAAGAAGCATACACCACATTTGTTAAATCTGAAGCTACTACTAAATTAGGAGGTGCTGCAGGCTGTGAGGAGGATGGGAAGGAAACAGAGAAGGAACCAGAGTTGTCAGATATATGGGCTGGGAATACTTAGCTGAAATCCATCCTGAACACAAGGTAAGTCAAAAATTAAAGAAAAGCCCTTTAGTCTGTATTTAGCAGAAGGGAAATGCTGAAGAGCTGGAGAATGAGATGAGATGCTTGTTGGTTAGATAAAAATGTGTGAATCTGATATAGTTCAGTGAAATATGAAATCCTGGCACTGACAGTGGCTCTCCATGACCATTGTCTTTTTGTCAGAGACTAAGAAATTCTTCCTACATAACACTGATGAAACATTCCCGAGAGTGATCTTATGAAAAAAATGTGGAGGTCCATGTAGTCTAAAGTCCTGTCTTCAAAAGGGACTAATCCTAGATAAAAGAGGATAAAGTGTAAGGAATTCTGGAGCAAAGAGTTGTTGAAGGGATGAAGACATGGCATGCCTAGAAATGCAGAAAAAGTCTTATATAAACACTTTCAGGGACAGGGAGGACCTCAGTTAGTCCCAGTGAGAGTGTCAGGTGGGAGAACTGGTGTAGGAAGCTGTTGTCCTGCTAGAACCAGAGTCAGTCTCCCAGTGTGACTCCACACCTGGGCACAGGGCCTGGAGCTCCACCACACCATCTCCATCTGCCCACAGGGAGAATTCCCTACCCAACTCTGCTCGTTGGAGGGTCCTCAGTGCCCTGAAGACTGATGGCTTCCATCCATTTCAAAATTCCTTAGGTAAAATATTAGTGACTTGGAAATTATTGGTAAACTCTCACTGAGTTCAATGGAAACAGGATTTCTTCCAATGGATATCTATTATATGGCAAAGTCTGTGTAGGAATGGAAATGTCTGCATAGCAGCCTGCATAGATTCTTCCTCTTATAAATCTGCTATCTCCCTGTTGCTACTGCTGTAACAACTTACTCTCCCCAAAGGTAATGTCTGAAAGATATCAGCTATCCATGAAGAATTATAAACTAATTAATCAGGAAACTGGCCATGGAAATCGTTCATAGAACTCTTTGAACATTTTTAAATCTCAGTGCAAAAGCAGCTTTGTGGAAAATAAAGGCATAGGAATTTAAAGTTTATTATTTGATCACTTTTGTTTTAAAATACACAAACAGAATTGTCAAAGTTACCTTAAACAGAACAAAAATGTTGAGTAGATATTTGTGGTGCTTCTCTCCCATCCTTTGATTTAACTACGCCTGGGAAACACAGTAGCCAAATGTACTTTTTTCTGCACTGAGAAGAAAGGCATGGGGAGGGGCATTAGATAAACAATTTTCTCTGAACACTTAGTTTTAGGGTGTTGTGTTTTCCCCAAAAGCATAATTTTCTACACTCTACCCCTCAGCAGCTGAAAGGGACTGCAAAGCTGCAAAGAAGGAGTCAAGTTCCCCGTTCAGCTTCATTGCTGCAGGAGGCTGTCACAAGAAGAGAACAGCAGCCCTGGCACAGCCTTCTGACACTGGCACTGATGGCAAAAGGAGCTTTCCATGCATTTTACAGCCACACTGAGCTCACTTATCCAAAATTTTCTTCTCTCCGTTTTTTTTTTTTTCTCTTTTCATTATTTTTCAAAAAACTTAGACGTGCTAAGAATTTGTTAGAGTAATAAGGCTGTAAAACTGACCAGAACCTTCAGTGAAAATAATCTACTGCTACATAGTTTGGTTCACAGTCTTGTTATCTCTGCTTTTCTGATGCTACTGCATCGTATGGGTGGAAACTGCATAAAAATAAACTCTGCTTAGGAAGTGTATCCTCTATATGGATTTTAGGCAGCACATTCAAGCAATAACTATTATTTGATTTGCATCAGACAATGATTACTTGTGGCAACATTCCAGCTTCTAAATTGGCCAATTGTGATTTCTTCCCTTACAGTAGGATGAACTGACTTCAAATCTAATTGTGTGGAGCATAGATAGAACTGTTCTAGAACCAATGTAAAGTGAAAGATATCAGCTTAGTTTAATCTTATTTTGCTTTTGCACTTAATATTATAATTTATCTTAAAATTGAGAAGAAATCTTTATTTTTTAACTTTGTTTTAAATGCAGACAATATTTATTCAGTACTATTATGCTGAAAATCAATAAATGCATAGAAACTCTCTTCAAAACAAATAATTACAAAATTATTAACACAGGTCAATACCACAAACAACAATGTTGAGATTTAGGAAGTATTTCTAGGGTTAACTGCTGTTTACGACATTTAAAATTATTGTTAAGTGAGACATATAAATTAAAATATATCTTACTTTCATCATTCATAAAACTGAGATAATTATAGTTTCCTTAGAGATGTAGTAGGAATTTACTTTTCTGAATATTTTAATGTGCAGCACATTATTAATTATTTCTGCAAACAGATTGAAGAGTTGGACCCCTATTTTCTGTCTGATTTTGTTAATGTAGAGCTTTGCATTTTTCTCTAACTATAACAGGACTCTGCAGTGAAAGGAATTGGACTCCAATGTATTCTGGTGAAGAGTCAGACCTTGGTAAACTCAGTCTGAATGAGGGAAGATGGACTCACAGCTTGCAAGTCGTGGTGCTCTCTGGAGGAAGCCCAAATCAATGGACTGTAGAGTCCTCTGGAATGGGGCACTCTCAGTCTCACTTGTTGAAATTGCTGCACCTTTACACTGAATATTCAAAAACCCATTGGTTATTTAAAAAAAAAAAACGTTCCCCCAGGTGTCTCTCCTCTTGACACCCTACACATTTTTTGAATCTTTTTGTCACCAACTTTTCTGGGTGTTGAATGGGTGAGCACAGGCAGCTGCTGCAGTTCTCTGGACTCCATCCCAAGGCAGAACAACCCTTATCTAATCCTTGAGCCCCCTGGGGATACATCTCTTTTACAATATGTAGAACAAATGGCTACTTTTAACTGCTATTATGGAAAATGACATTATACACAGTGGTTGTTGAAACTGTTTTTACTCCAAGGGGTCAGATTACGATGCCTTTACTTGAAGCTTTTTTTTTGTTTGTTTGTTTTGGAAAATAATGTTGTTCCATTGATTTTTATCACATTACGCTAATTTCCATTTTCTTAGGTTGATTGGCAGATTGAGGTTTAGTGGAAAGAGTGAGAGATGAAAACTGCAGCTAAAGAGAAGCAGCAGACTAAATGCAAAACAATGCTGGCAGGTAGAAAGCAATAAAAACCTATATACCTATGAAGTGTGAGTCTGCTTAGTAGCTAAGAATAGTTTATTTTTCTAAATATTTTATTGTTATTTTGTCTTTAATTCTATAAACAAACAAACAAGCAAATAAAGAGCTGGCTGTTTTATTGAAGCAGCAGCAACAACAAAACTTCAAGAAGGAATCAGATATTTCTAATTTTCCCCTTATGGGAGTGTAAGAGTCCAGCAGCTGCTGCAACTGGCAGTAAAGTCACCATTTCAAAGAACTTATTGAGCAGTAACTGTTAAAAAGTCCAGGTTGCCACTAAATCACAGTTCCCTGCTTGGTTCCCACACTATTGCAATGCCCTGAGCTATACACAGCTGCCACACATCTCCCCAGAGGTGGCTGCATTTCAGTGCCATGCAAAAGAACACCCAAATCACATCAGCAGGCAGATTAATACACTCTCTAATTCTACATGACAAGCAATAAACAAATGCAAACCATCATTTTATTCAATAGGTGACAGAATTCCTTCTTGGACAATAGAAGCTAGTGTCCCAGCATATTACTAGGAAATACTGAATGGCTACAAATTTTTGGCTGCCTCTCCAGCCTCACTGCACTGTGTGTGGTCACTTGGAAATATTTTGATGCAGTTTGGTAATGCAGCAGAATCAGCGTGGTAACATTTTCTGCTAACTTTATTTTGATTTCTACAGGGGCAAATAGTCATGAGACCTGAAATGTAATGTTGAATGAAGTTCAATCTCATTGAAAACCCCAAAATATCAAATGTGAATGCAGGGCAAAATTCTAAGAGGTCTATTTGTACTGGAAAGGAGTGTTATTTATATTAGAAATATGGTAAGGTCAAAGGTGTGTAAGAAATGGTGAGAAGTGACTTTTATGAATATCAGTGAAGGATTCTTCTGATGTATACCTACATCCTCTAAACACAAAAAAGTCAATCTGTAAAAATATAGATTAATAAATATTAAAAAAAGTGCCAATAGCTCAGGTTGCCATAATAAAATTCTTTTGCCATAATTATTTATCAAATTCCTTTTCTGTGCCTGGAAAAGCAAACAGTAACTAGCATTTGACTTTCCAGCAGACATAATCTTCCCATGAAGTAATGATATGCAAGTGTTTGTGATAAATCAGAGGTTCAATGACACAAAGTGAAAAGACATCCTAAAGGCACAGGTAAGAAGCCAAAAGCAGCTGAAGAGAAAATGAAAAACAAGTTTTTGTACATCTCACCAGAATTAAAAAGTATCCTTGAATATCTCCACTATTACAAAGTGCCAATGTACTTAGCAAATCCCATAACTGCTCTAAAAATGAGTAAGAACTTACTTATACAAGGCATTTCACAAAGCCCTACATTGTCTCAAAAATAATATCACAGCAACTCTGGTATCATCCCTCCTTTTTTTCTATACAGGTTTTATTAACTCCATATTGGATTATTAGAGCTCCAGTCTGCAGGGCAATTTTTCAAAAGGAGGTGGTGTTTAACCTCACAATTTACTTCTTCCAGAAACATAAAACCCCCTACATTAGCAACAAGTTCACTATAATTTAAAAAAAAAACCCAGTCCTCTAGCTTCTCTTAAATCAGAGCAGAGATTCAGGCTCTAAACTACTGCTGCAAGCTCTGTAGGAGTGATTTATATGAGCTGCTGCCATCGAGAACATATTCTTTTAATAGTTCTTTGTGTTTAAATTGTTTATATAATCTCAGTTTGTCATTTTTAGAGGTTTTTTTTTTTTTTTTGCATCTGTACATTTGAAGTGAATATCTGGAAGGACCTGCCTCCCCTTGAACTGCACTTAGTGACTTGAGCTGTAATAAAGCAGCTCTCCTTGCTCTGTTTTGACAATTTTGGTAGCCAACAAACAAGAGTAGGTTAATGTTGATTGCACAGAGTCAAGGCCATGTATTCACCAAAATGCTCTTTTTCTCCAGACTCTCTTCCTTTATTTGCAGTATGGGGTGAAGAAGAGCTGTCTCCAAAGTTAATCTGAGTTGACAAGCTTCCTTTGTATTTTATATGTGCTGAAACCCATGCAGGCAGAAAGCAGCTGCTTTCTGCTTGCAGTGCCAGTGCACGAATGTCCTCCCCCAGTAACTGAGCAGGAGTTACTGCCTGACCCTGGAAAACCATGGAACAGCAGCAAAACCCCACAGCTTGTACACAGGCTTTCTTCAAGGCTGGCTGTGTAAGGAAAAGGTGCAGAGGGTTTGAAAGTGATGCTCAGAGAAGACTGAGCAACCAAAACCCCCCCTCTTTAGTCACACATTTGGTGGTCATTTTTACACAGTGTTCATTCCAGAGCAGGGTTCCAGCCATGAAAATGATGTGTTCATTTTTTCTTAGATGGTTGGGGTAGGTCTTGAGTGTGCCTTTTGAGGTTGTGGCCAGGAGTGGCTACTCTTATGGATATAATAAAAATGCTAATAAGATTAGAATAATGAAGGGGAGATATGAATCATAAGGAGGGTAATTGGTGAATTTGAAATGGTAGAAATATTATTAGCCAAAAACATTCAGAATTTTAAAACCAATGACTAACCACTTGCAAGTTCCTGGTTAACCCTGGCATTTAAGTAGAGTTTTATGTTGCCTGTGTCATCAGTAATTCAATATGCTTTCACAGCCATGATGCTTTCATGCTTTTTTCTGTGTTTGACTGTCCCAGTCTGCTTCAACCACACACTGGAAAATGTACAAGAAAATGTTGCATCGCACCATTATTTCTTATTCATATCACCAGGCCACATTAAGACAGCTCAAATCAATTCACAATTCCAGATGTTGCAGTTACAAATAATTTGAAGGGAGAGCAGGTGAAAAGAGTAAAAGCATGTACAAGACAAATATATGAGAATTCTAATTGGAAAGTCTCAAATAACAAGTTCCTAAGAGAAAAAACATTTGAATTTGGAAGGTTGGACAATGTGTAGTTGTGAATTTCACAGTTTCAATTCTTATTATTCATTTTTCATAATCCCTCCTTTGTCCAGGCCCGTGGCTTGTGTATATATTCCCACTGCACGTGCACACTTCCCCAAATACACATGCAAATTTAAAGCTGTAAGGAAAGAATATATTAGGAGCTTCTTTAACTGTAACAGTCTGTGGGTGTCGGGTGTATGTCCTTTTGTGATTAAACTCTGTGATCTGAGACTCTTCAGCCTGATATTTTTCACTGCCCTTTTGACAGCTCCTGCTTGCTGCTTACAAAAAAATGTGCTTATTTAAATTATCTGAATCAGAATGAACCAGGCCAGCTAAATTTCTTTTAAACAGCTTCAACTAGCTGAACTCTTTTGCAGCTGAGTTAGGGGGCATTCAGAGGAGCAAACTGGCTCACAGACCTGTCAGTGCTATGGTCTCTTGCAGACACGTCAGTGAGCAGCAGGGAGCAGAAGGCAAGGTCTTCTGCTTGCCAGGAATCTGGAGAGTGTCTGGACAGTTCTCAGCCTAGGCCAAAACTTGCCTGTACTTAAGCTGTCTTCACTAGCACCTTGTCAGTAGGCACAGACCCTGAATCTGAACCAAAAAAATGTTTAGGTCAAAAAATCCATAGACCCTGAATCTGAACCAAAAAAATGTTTAGGTCAAAAAATCTTCTCACGTATCCAGATCCCATACAGCTCTCTGCACAGTCTAATCCATGTTTTCTGTCCTCAAATATTGCCAAAAATACACATTTTGTGTTGTTTTTAACTTGCAGATTTCTCATCACACTCAGTCTCCCCAGAACCCTCCTCAGATATACAAATACTGAGTCCTTCAGGCACTTCTTCAGAGGTGAAAGCCATTGCTCTTGCAGTGGTGGGCAGCAAGGCAGGATCTTCCTTCTTTCCTTCTCTTAAAGGAGATCTTGTTTTGTCTTGTTGTTCCCCACTGTGAGGGGAAGTGATTGACATAAGACCAAGTCCATGCTCTGGCAAAAACTGAGCCCAGGGGCTGGCTCAACCTCCTCAGTGGTACCTGAAGGAAATTCTTCTTGTCTTGGGGATATATAAAGTAAAGAACATCTTAAAATTTTAGGTTATGCTGTCTTCCTATGCGTATTGCTACAGCATTTATTAATTACTACAGTTGCCAGGACTCTCACAGAGATTCTCTTCATGTAGAAGTCTCTTTCCACTGCTGTGGTGATGGTGAAGGTGCTGAGGCTGAGGAGATCTGCACACTCACCTCATGCCAGAGCAGAAGCTGTAGACAACTGCAAGACAGCTGTAGCCTGCTAGAAGTTTTGTGGGTGGCTCAGAGCAAAGCTTGGTGACTCTCTGGATGTCTCACTGGCAGAGGGAAGTAATTTCTCCATCTCCAGCAGCACGATGAGCGTGCTGTGGCCGGGGTTAGAGGTGCCTGGAGGTGAGCTGCCTGCCAGGAAGGTGTGCAGCAGGTTGCAGCAGCTCACAAACACACACACACCTGCACCCACAGCTGCCACACTCAACACAATCCAACAGCACTTCTGCCCATCACACACGGACTGGCAAGTTTTGGATCTCTGCAGGTGAGTGAATCACTTTCAGTCTGAACATGTGAGCTCATAAAAACACGTTCTTCATACCGGGCAGAGGATCAGGGCTGATTGCTGTGCTTTGCATCTGCTGGTGTAACCTGCATCCACAGCGACAAATCACAGATGTGCTCAGGAATTCAGAGCTGGCTTTAGGGCCATAAAGGATACACTTTTACAAAAGAAGCAGGGGTATTTATTCTGAGAGTTCTCCAGGCATGCCTTGATGATCTTTTAGGCAACCAGCTCTAACAAGACCAAGAGATGAGAAAGTGTTTTGTAGACCAGAAAGCTGATCTTGATGCTGGACTCACTAGTCAGTTCATTTGTCTTCCTATTTGGTGGATTTTCTCAATCTGCCTTTCTGAGGCTACCCTAATAACCGAAACAACACAGTGCATTGAAGAGTGAGACATTACTCTGGATATGAGTCAGGTTCTCTTTGTACAGGAAACTACAAATACCATTTCTTTCTATGAAACAGAGACAGAGGTGTAGGAAAAAAAACCCTTCATGCATTATGGGCCATTTCACCAATTCTGAGGTTTTGAAAAAGTTTGTGGGAACCTCCATCCCTAGAGTGTTCTTGAAGCATATTCCCCTATGTCAATAAAGGGTGCTGTTGTCTTTCATAAGAATGATTCAGTTGTTTGAAATACATGTAAGAAAAATGGTTCTAAGCCCAAGAGTCAGGCTCAGATATTGAGTTTCTTCAAACTTGAATGCTGTTTGCATTTAGTCTCTGTACTGCTTGATAATAGAGGTTGCAGCCAGCTGGAATCAAGTAAATGCATATAACTTTCCTTAATGTGCAAATGATTTGGATCCAGCATTTCAGCCTGTGTCTGCCTGATTAAAAAAAAAAAAAAGAAAGAAAGAAATTATTTAGTTTAGTTTAGAATTGCTACAGTGTGTTCTGGAACCCAAGAAAAATTCTCTGTCTTGCCCAAACTGATTAAAGAAATCTCTGAATGCTTAAAGGAGAACAGTCTGCTCACAGAGAAATTATTTCTAAATGTCTAGTGATTAGTGACTAATTTATATATTTCCTTCAAACTGTTTCAGCAGCAACATTACTATCCAGCTCGCTGTTTTATTCTTACTCATATGGAATTGTTAGTCTCCATGTTACTTCTCAGAGGTAAGATTTTTCAGGATACTTGCATTTAACAAAATTAATTCATTTTAAAATTATATAATTTTAAGAACTGATTCCAAATATAGAGGAGCTAAAAATACTCCTTTAATTTCTATGGTGCCAGAAACCCTTTAAAATATTCCTGCATTGTTACAGGAAAAAAGCTTTAAAATGCCAATTCATTCAGTCTAACAAAACAGAAGACGAAATAGTACATTTTTAGTATTATAAACCATAATTTAGTAGTATAATATCTTGATTTTAAGCCTGTATCAGGATCCTTGATTAAAATTTGAGTGCTTATTTCTGCAGTGGAGCCATTCACAGTTTAAGACTCTAGCAAGCAAAAGCTACATGGGAAAGAAGTGAGTTACTGCTGGCTCTGACTCAAATAATTTTCATGGACACCCAGGCAGGATCACAATAAATGGTGATTGCAATGCAACCAGGAAGTGACGAGCAGCAACAAAAATGGAATCCAAGTTTTCTGTGGGAATTTCCCACTGACTTCTCAGACACAATTCCCTCAACTCTTGCACTGAAAGTCTGGCACTGCATTGATAGTGCATTGAGATTCATTCCAGTTTGCTCATCTCCTTCACCTCATTCCTCTGTGTGGGGAGACTTCTGCAGGGTTCTAAATCATTTGAGGGATGTCAGATATGAGCAAACCTGGCAGATTGAGCAGTCCAAAAAAGGACAAAGGATTTATCCATAACCTTCTGCTCTTTCTGGCTGTATCAGTCACTATCATCAAAACATTTTCCCACTGAAACTTTGAAACATCTTTCAGAAAATTATCTTGCCATTCATGCACCAGTACTTTCTAAGATTTCTCTATCAATACTGTTTTCTAACTGTCACAAACTGCAAGAATTAATGCAGATCCCATTTACACTTTTTTTTAGCACATTGATAATGCATCAATTGAGCAGGGTACACTGTGCTTACAGAGCTTGGAGGAATCTTGATTGAACCTGGTATAGCAGAGATCAGAGTTTTAGCCAGAAACATAAGACCCGTAATTTGAGGCCATAAAAATTTCTTATTCCAGAATAAGATTGCATCCTTTGGACTGACTCAGTACAATGAATAAAATTTCTTCTGTTTCATAGAAGAATAGAATGGTTTGTGTTGGACAGAACCTTAAAGATCCTCTAGGACCATCCCTCCTGCCATGGGCAGGGACACCTTCCACCAGACCAGGTTGCTCAAAGCCCCATCCAACCCAGTCTTGAACAATTCCAGAGATGGGGCACCCACAGCTTCTCTGAACAACCTGTTCCATTGCTTCACCACCCCTACAGGGAAGAATTTCACTTAAACTTACCTTCCTTCAGCTTAAGGCCATTCTCCCTTGTCTTATCACTCCATGCCTTTGTGAAAAACACCTCTCCAGCCTCCTTTAGGTACTGGAAGAAATAGTACTAAGTGTTGTTTGAAAGGAATTATTTATTTGACAAAACCAGTGGCCTGATTGCAAGTAAAGCATTTGTTCCTGATAGCTCAAACATTAAATCTGATCTTGATTGAAGTGGCTTCATGACTGTTGAACTGCAGGAATTTATACTGGTTTTATGATTTTATGCCCATTGCACAGGACAGATGCCTCTTCCATCAAAACATGAAACGTGGTGCAGAGAGAATATTTTGAATAGCTCTGAACCAGGAGAAAGGGTTTATAGCACCTTTGAGCTTTCTTATATACCTACAGCATTTTTGACTTGGCAGCAGTGGAACCTGGTTATACCACAGAAGGCCAAGAAAGCAAATCTTCAACCAACAACAACCCTTCACACGGGCTTTGATCATCCTTTTGCTAACACTCACCCTCTGAGATATTTGGCACTTCAGAGTTATTTCAGATAACAGGATTCGTCTCAAATCGTGATTTCATGCAATCATAACTGTCATTGCAATAGCTCAGAGCATTATTGTGGACTCACTGCCAGCAAACTGTGTCTCTACTTCAAAAGGACAGTCACTGTGGAAGACAAAAGACAAAAAAGAATAGGATGAAAAGGTGTCATTATATTACTCGGGAAAGAAAGAAGTTTCCAATGTCTTATTTTGGAGTGGTAGTAGAGTGAGATACATAAATAAGTCCTCCTGGAAGTTCTTTCTAACCCTGAAGCACCTAACAACTTAAAATAAATTTAAGGACAAGAGGTCATGAAAATAGATAATTCACTTCATATTTTCCTTCTTCACCAAAGTTTATAAAAATAAGTTAGGAATTACTCCCCAGAGTGAATTTCTTCTCTATATCGTACATTTTGTCTTCCTGTTTCCTTATTTACTCTTAAAGTTTAACCTTAATATTCATATTAATAAAACAAATAATGTCCTGCACCTCTTTTATGCCCCATGTGGGAAATGGAGAGGCTTTCATTCATAAGTCTCACCACTCTTCACCTTCAGAAAAGTTGAATGGGATGGCTTGGTCCATCATGTGAGCAGCCCTTGTCCTGTCCCATCCTGCACTGTCCCATCCCATCCCATCCCATCCCATCCCATCCCATCCCATCCCATCCCACAGTCCGGGCACAGGCACTGTCTGGCAGATTGTTGGTTGGCCCAGGCCAAAACTTCCAGGAAAAGGGATCAGCTTCTCTGGTTTCCCTGATCACTAATCCATGGGCACAACGGTGCCCCGGGCCAGTTTAGTTCAGAAGCAGACTTCCCCCTCTCAGGCTTCCTCAGAAATCTACATTTTTTATTTACTGAGATCTGATTCTCATGCAAGTTAAAGGAGAACCACAGCCAAATATCTCAGAAATGTTTATAACTCTCATAAAGACAATTAATAGTAGACAGCTGAGTAGGAACAGACAGAGCATGGGTTATAATACAAGCTAATAAAAAATTACCCCATATATCACATGAAAACAAAGAGTGAATAAAGCCCCAAATCGTGCCCTGTGAAAAACATCACATCAAGAGTAGAACAAAAGTATTGATGGCAAGAAAATGAGAAAAATAAGTAGCAAGTTAAGCCATAGCCCAAAGGTTTTAATTTCATGCTTTGAAAGCCTCGTGCTTCTCCCTTTCCAATTGTTATTTCAGGTTCCAATACCCAATCATAAATTAACACTGCCCTTGTCACTCAATAGCTACAATGGATGAATTAAATGTAGGGAGGAATGCCGATCCCTGGCAAAAGCTGAAGTCCAATTTAGAGTTCAACAACAAAAAATGTTGTGAATTAGGCTGAAGAAAATGCAGCTGAGAATGTCTTTGGATAATCACACAAAAATAATAAAAAAGAAATTAACCAGGAGAGCATTCACGGGATGTGTACAATTTTGTTCACTATGAAAACACCACCAGAACTCTCATTTCAAAACCAGAGCTGTGAACTTCTTTATCCACTCTCCTGACCATAAGGGTAGCCATGAAACATCACCTCCAAATGACATAAAAAGACATTGCCTTGAGCAAGCAGGGAGTGGGGGCTCTGAATGAATGAAGCCAGACAAGGAGCTGTATTTACCTGCACCTTCTCCCATCACTGCTTCTGGCACCTGCTATTCTCCAGACACCATGCAGGATGCCATCACTGGAACATGACCTGTGTGAATGTTGTTCCTTCACTCCCATGAATTGTGTGAAGCTTGTGTGTTCATCCCACTTCCAAACCTGTCATGAAAACAGTGAGTGAACAAGGAAGGGTATGAACCTAGGTGTTGGTTAGCTGGTAGAGTGCACAGTGTTCACGTCTGTACTCTCTGGGTCATCTAGCCTGAGCAAAAACGTCTGTAGAGATGCAATTTTTTTCCCTCTGGGATGCTGTTGCAGTCAGAATATTAGTAGTGTAGGAGAGTTTTGGATAAGCTCCTCTCACCAGTGTGAAGTAATTACACACTCATACACTGAAAGGTTCAGAAACCAGTGAGAGGTGTGATTTATTCAAGAAAATAATAAAATTTTAGGCTGAGAATCCAAGCATGTCACCCTTTAAGCATTCTCTTCAAAACACAGGAGCATTCACTTTTTGCTAAAAGAAAAAACCTAAACCAGTCAGAAATGGCCTTATGTATTTTGATAAAACCCAATGTCAGTACAACAGGATCTTCTTCTTTTTTTTTCTGACTGAACTGTCCAGTAACCAGCAGCGGAAAAGAGATATTGAAACATGATAAATGGCCATTAATATTATACTGCAATCACTAGAGGCGAACAGCTCCAAATGATGAATCATTTGGAGATCCTGGGTTCAGAGAACCTCAGGAGCTTGATAAATGCAAAGCCTGATCCCAAACACAGCTTATCCAATACACAATTTTTAAAATTTTTAATTGCGATTCTGACCAAAACTATCAGGAAAGTCTGGAAAGTCTAAAACTTGGATCAAGAAAATAAATATTTTTCAGTTTTTTTGGGAATTTTTCATCAGCTAAAATAATAACTACAATGACAGTCATCATGCTACCGGAAAGGCTGCTACTGGGATAAATGGATCATTCCTTGTCTGTATTGCTTTGCTTCAGCACAGTAGGAGTATTTAATCTGCTTCCAGAATTCTTTCAGACAGGGAACTATGATTACCCAAAGAAATGTTTGACTTGAAAGTAGACCACAAAGCATTTAATGAAGATATCTGTGTTTTATCTGACAAATAATCATGTAGCCAATCAGGCAGAGAGTGTTGGAGGTTTTTCAGTCTATGGTACAGAGTTAAAAATACACAGATAATTTCACTAAAATTTTATTTTCCTTTAAGGTTTTTTTCTTCTGCAAAGGTTTGACATCCTCCAAGCGGTTAGTTTTACATCAAGCCTGTGAACAGCTAATTGTAAGATCAGTTTTACAGATGGGAAACAGATATCCACAGTCTAAGGGATCTGCCAGAAGTCACAGAATGCTTGACCCACATCCTCATGAAGCTGGTAGTGGACTCCACATTCACTCTCTAGTTGTGCTTAACCCCACGGGGAGCTGTGAGTAGAGCTCAGTTAATTGCAGGGTCCCCGTACGAGTGTGTAACTGTTGCCATTACAGGAAGCCCAGGTCATTTGTTACGCCACTGGAGCATCCAACTGATCCTGTCATTAATCACTGTGACATCACAGGACAGCCACCATATGGTGCAAAATAATCCCCTCCCTTGCTGCAGAAATCAGATCTCTTCAAAGACAAAATCATCTCTATACCTCTGGAAAACTGCATTAGACTTTTGCTTCCTTTTAGAACTTTGTCCTAAAAAGCTGGTTAAGACGATTTGTGAGGGAAAAGCAAGACCTTCAAACACTTTCTGTCAGAGGAAAGAGGGTCAGCCAATGCAACTCTTGCAATATTCAAGTCTAACCTATCCATAACCCTATCCATATCAATCTGATCATTAAAAATCCATCCATTCTAATGCACTGGGAAAATACTGGTCAGAAACAATCATTCACACACTCCCAGACACATTCAGCCTCCTACTCACTTCTTTCCTTCAGATGGAAAGGCTTGTGAAAAGTTCTCCAGTGGCAGCTACAATGATTCTTCAAGTATGGGCCTTTTGCAATGAACAGGATGATATCCCACCATATATTACTCAGATGGAGTTTTACTCCCAATGCAAGCACATTAGTTACACAGTTTTAGTTTTGATATTTCAGTTATCTGAATCAGTGGCCTGGATGATGTCACACTCTGGTTTCATTGCATTTCAAGCAGCAAAGTCATTAGCAGTTTTCAAGACTTGAGACTCTGCCCTCACTAAAAAATATCTTTCCCTTTGCACAATAAAGTTGTGGCAAGTCTATGTACTGCAATACCCTGTTTTGGTGCTACATTTTGGCAGCAGAATCTGGCACAGCAAGTACATTTGTATACCATATTCAAAATATCCAATTTATTCAAGAAGGAGGTGCTGATGTCAGCCAGAGTAAAACATTAAGCATGCCCTGGTACTTTATAGACTCAGATTTATTAGAGAAGAGGTTAAATACCAGAGGCTTGTTTCCATTTCTTCTTAGTCCCTATACTTTTTGCTTAAATAGGCTGCTAATAGCTCACCTACTTGTAGGCTTTAGGTGTCTCTTCAGACATTGCATTGTGTTGCAGTTTGGGATTTTGGCATCCATATTTTTCTGAATTCAGCCTTTAGTCTCCATGTAAAGGAGTGAGAATGTGGGATTAGAGGGAAGCACACCTGTTGTCACTGATGTCCATGCTCCTGTAGGAATATCAGTAATTTTCAGAAGCCAAGTAAGTGGGGTGAACTTCCTTTGTGTACACACATTCTGGATGGATTGTGGCTTGGAAAGGCTTGCAACTTAAACACAAAATGGGAAAGGAAGGGTTTAATCACTGATTTACTAATGGGAAACTGAGGCACAGAGAAATTAAATTCAACTAAAGCACCAGATCATCCAAACCAAGGAAGAAATTGAATCAAGGCTTGAATCAAGTGTCTTAACCACAGGATCATTCTTTTTTCTTCGATCTTTTGTGAAAGTCTTGATGACTATAGTGGGTTCATTTCTTTCTTCTTCATCTTCCACAGGAGATTTGAAACATAACTGGAATTCCTAAAGTTCTATTTGATCAGACTCAATTTGGGTCTAATTATGAGCACAAATGTTTCAATAATTTATTCTTCTTTCTCCACCACAATAAGCCAAACACATAAAATCTTACAGTACTTCATTTTGAAAGAGAAAGCTTGTAGGAGAAATTATAATGCAAACCATGTGATGTCTCATCTCTGTTTACAATCTTGCTGAAAACTCTATTTCCCAAGAAAAAAAGGGTTCCTCATGTATAACCAAGTCCAGATTCTTATTTCATTTGGTTCAAACATATTGTTAACATCTTGCAGTATTTCATATACATTTTGCATACATACATATGGCTTCAAGTTTAAAAAAAAAATTCTCCACATCTATGGCTGTAATTGCATTTAACTTAGGGTGACTATTCATTAATAGCTCTCCAAAATCTGTATCAGCAGGAATTAAACTCAGCTGAATAATGGTAACCTGTTTAGATGCTTAGATATTACTGGTGGGTATTGAATCAATATTTTAAGGCAATAGAAATGCAGTCAAATGTAAGTCAGACTAATAACTTTCCATCAAAGTACTAGCAGAGTCATGCTAAAGGACTGTATGTAAAAGCAGATGAAATATAATGGGATTTTTGTGGACTTGTGATTAGTTTAAGAAACAGACAGGAGCTCCTGTTGCATGGATGTGTTGCTCTCTCTTCTTCTAGTTGAGAATCTCCAAAACCAGATCACTTCTGCTCTCTTTCCTCTGATCTACAAAATAGACTTTAAAATGACATCTTACAGGAGTGATTATGGTGTTGATTTAACACCTATGAAAATATGTTATACAGAGGTGAACCTGTCAGTTGGAGCAATGGTGCATATTCGTGACTGTTTAGCTCCCTGGCACCTCTTCAGTGTGTCCAAGGGGCAGCAGAGGGTGTGCTTAAAGAAAACAAGAGAGGTGTTATGACAGGGATCAGATTTGTCCCCACAGAGCAGAATTGTGACCCGAAAAACTTTCTGACATGCACAAAGTCCTCAGGAAGCTGAAAGCTGTCAGAGCATTTGTCAAAAACAAGTTTTCACAGAATCACAGAATGGGTTGGAAGGGGCCACAGTGGGGTCATCTGGTCCAACCTCCCTGCTCAGGCAGGGTCATCCCAGAGCACACAGCACAGGATTGTGTCCAGACAGTTCTTGGGTATTTCCAGTGAGGAGACTCCACACCCTCTCTGGACAATCTGTTCCAGTGCTCAGTCACCCCCACAGTAAAGAAGTTCTTCCTCATTTTCAGGTGGAACTTCCTGTGCATCAGTTCCGGCCCATTGCCTCTTGTCCTATTGCTGGGCACCGAGCAGAGCCTGGTCCATCCTCTGACACCTCCCTGCAGGTTCTGACAGACATCGATGAGTGCCCCTCTCTGTCACCTCTTTTTGANGACAGACATTGATGAGGTCCCCTCTCTGTCACCTCTTTTTGAGGCTGAACAGGCCCAGCTCCCTCAGCCTCTCCTTGTAAGAAAGAAACTTCAGTCCCTTTATCAATTTTGTTGCCCTACACCGGACCCACTCCAGGAGCTCCCTGTCTTTCTTGTCCTGAGGAGCCCAGAACTGGACACATCACTCAGGGTGAGGCCTCACCAGGGCTGAGCAGAGGGGCAGGATCACCTCCCTGACCTGCTGGCAATGCTCCCCCTGATGCACCCCAGGACACCACTGACCTTCTGCTGGTTCTATCCAAGTATATTGAGGAAATCTATTTTAATCAGTCGTGACCAGTGAATTTTTATTTTACTGTGGTAAGATAAAGATCTCACAGCTGATAGGAATTTTGGTTCAGTGATAAGTGACTGAAATGCTTTGGGGGAAGGACAAACTTGTTGTAATGTATTTGCAATAAGCTTAAATGGTCAAAAACACAGTGAGATGGTTTCTCAAATTTAAAACCACTTCCTTTCATTTGCATAGATAGGTAACTATAGCTTACACAGCTATATAAATATGCAGCAGACATAAAAAGATATATAAATATAACAGCTCTTAGATAAAATAAAATTTTATTAATAAATATTTGATTTTGATAAATCAAATATTAACTTTGGATTAAAAGTTTGATGTGCTTCATTTTCCTATCTGCATTTTTTTAAAATAACGTGCTCACATCAGTCATTTAGGTTTACCAGAAATATAAATTTTCTCATTTTAATCAACTGTTTTTCTTTTCCTGGTTAAAGAGTGTGTAACCCAGGTAAATAACTGCTTTTTTTTCTTTTTTTTTTTTATTTTTGTAAGTCTTCTACAGTACTCATAAGCTTCAGTTATTTCAGGAAGTAAAATTCTGTATTACTCCAGCTGAGATAACATTCTTTGAGTTCAGTGCTGATGTAACATCTGGAAAATTAATTCATTCTACATTAATAGTTGTAGTCTAGCTCTTCAGGTCCTAAGCATATTGCTTATGGAGAAGACATTCTCACTACTTATGCTTTTTTCAGATTGTTCCATCTTAAAACAATCAATGACATCATCTTCCTCTTTTTCAGGCAATTAAATGTCCATATCCTCTGTAACTGACTAATTGAATAATCCAGAGATAGTATTAGAATACAGTGCTAAGAACAGGAATGTAGGAATGGCCAGGCTGGGTCAGAAGTCTTGGTGTCCTGCCTGTAATGGCAAACACCAGCAGGGCAGAAGAAGCAACATGAAAATGAACTTCTAGTGGAAAAGAAATTGGGCTTACAGAGATTGACCAGCAGTCATTCTCTAGAGTGTTTGAACTTGCTTTTTTTTCCAGAAAGTGTATCAGATCTGAAACATACTCTATGGAAATACAGGAGTTAATGATAAATAGATGTATTTGTGTAGGAAGGGGGATCAGAGGAATTGTAGGTGTACTAATGGCAGTTAATTGCCTTTGAGTAAATTACCTTTAACATCTGAAAATCCTTCCCCAGCCCATATGCCACAAGTCAGTAAACAAGTCTTGATTTTCAGCAGTGATGAAATTTCGCTCGTGATTACCAGCACCTCTGGAAACCAGGGTGGCTTTTTCTGTCAAAGATAAATTACATTTATCTCCACCAACCAATTTAAAATCTATTAAACTTAATATTTATTAAAGAATGCTTACCAACATGCCTAAAAGTGCAAACTAAAAGGAAGGTCTACATGCTACGTGTGGAAAATTAGCACAAGTTAAGTAAAACTAGGTCTAAAACTGAGAGCCTGGAAAGCCCTGTTTATGTGATGAGTCTGATGTCTGAGGGCTGCTCCGGTTCAGCTGTACACATTTACAGGTAGCTGATGTCCTGCAGCTGCATGCACCCAGCAGAATGTTGTTGTGGACAAAGATGAGTTTAAGCCAACTACTTTGTGGCCAGTCAAATGCCTTGATGGTAACTCCACGTCCTATTTGGATTTCAGCTGTGCTTAAGTAGTAGGAAGGTGCCTGGGCTGCTTCCGTGCACATGCTGACAACTAAATTAATGTAACTTAGGAAACAATGAGTTAAACAAGAAAGTGCCCAATTTCCTAAGCTATTGGTTACTGAAATTATATATAAAGCACAAGGGAGTCTGGATGTCAACACAGGATATGGATAATACAAAGATTCCTTCCTGAGAACTTTTATTACGCCTAATTTCTTAAAGGAAAAATAGAAATAGTGAGTCATTTGCAGTATTTTTTTTCAGATAAACATGAAATGCATCCAACAAATAGTAGCACAGCCAGGTGCTACATCCTGTGTTATGTCCGTCAAGTCCACAGCCAGCTATATGTGGGTGGGGGAATGTGTCCAAAAACTCCATGTGAAAGGTTGGAGAGATATATAAAAGCTTGAGATACACTACTCCTCTATATTAAAAATAAGTCTGTGACGCAGCATGATTCACCTCTTAGGTATATGGCCAGGTCATTTTCACTAGTTCAGCATCATTATCACAGCCAGCACCTGCCATGCTCATTTCCCCCTGATCTGAAATCCAAGTGTATAAGTTGCTGTAAATTCAGTTAAAAGAAAGCTTCTCTCTTTTTTTTTTTATATTGTTATACAAGACTCCAAGGTATAAATTTGCATTTGGCTTCGGGAAATATCCTGCTTCCTAGAAAAGTGGATAAGCATGCTTAATCCATGAGGTTTCTCTCCACAGCATTCCCTGGTTCTGTTTAATAGCTGTGAGGAACAGTAGAGGGATTCCTGACAGGATTTCAGATATGTTAGCAAAAGTAAGGCTGGAACAAGCCAGCTCTGCTGAAAAAAAAACCAAAAAAAAACCAAACCCGCCTTTTCTGGGCTTGCAGCTCTCCTATTTGAACTTTGTGATCCCCAGATAGCCCAGCTGATTGCTCCAAATGCCAAGTATAGTTGTCATTGTTCAAGTCTATTTCCAGAGAACACGGCAGGAGGCTTTAAAGCACAGAACACATATTTATCGTGTTACACACTGCTGGACGAAAGCCCACATCTGTTCCTTGAGCTGACTAGACAAAAACGGGTCAGAGTGAAGCGAATAAAATCACTAATACAGACCTCTCATATGTAAAACAAAAATCCAGAAAACTTCTGACCTTTAAGTGGAGCATTTCTGGTTGCTCCTGCCTATGCCTGCATCAGAACACAAGTGCCTGAGCAACCCCACTGAACGCTGGCTGTTTCCAGGAACTGAGAAAGTTCTTCTCAGAAGAGAAGAAGGTTGATGCAATTTGGAGGCCACAGATCAAAATACATTTTCAAGGAAAGTGTTTTGTAATCATCACGGCTCCCTATGCTTAGCTCGAACTCTACTGCACACAGAGAAAACAGAGGATGAGCATTTCTCAGCCAGATCGTTTGCCTGGGAGAACACCTTTGTCTGCTGATGACAACAGATGGGAGCTCTGGCACGGATCCTCACCTCTTTTTCCTGACAATAGGAGGCTGTTAAGGCCTCATTTACATCCATCTCAAAATGCTTCAGCAAGGGAAGAATAATGAATTATTTCCCACCTGCAGTGGGGGGAACTGAAGCATGTGAGGTTATGTGCTTTTTCACCAAACAAAGGTCCAGCTTCAGACCTGCTGTTGCAAACCTGTTTGCTCGTTCTGAGGTGAGACAGCTGCTCTTAGACTGAACAGAGCTTTGTGCTCTGTTGGTTCTCACAGAATACTTGGGAGAGGTTCTTCATACAGACTTCACTCTATTCTCGATTTGTGATCTTTTTTTGAACATCCCAGGTTCTTTTTTGCTTTGCTTTTTAAGACTATTGGGTGTTGGGAAAGATGATCAGTCTTCCTTGGTGCTGGCTTCTACACAGGTAATTGTTTGAAATCATAGCTGAATACCTGGATATATCAGAAGTCAGGCTGCTGATAAGTTTGCATGCATGTATACACAAGAGCATTTGGGATTGCATTTCATGAGTAATATTGAAGACAATAGCAGAAAAAAAACCAAAACAAAAGGTCAAGTAAATATTAAAACATAATTTTTATACCCAAAACACTGTTGTTTGCCTGAAAACAACATTTTTTCTCAACATAGCACCATCACTGAAAATACAGTGAAAATTTAGTGAAAATACAGTTTTAAAAGCAATAAAGGTCACTGGAAGCTCTAAATATAGTCTTCCAAAAAAAAAGAACCAACAAAAAAACCCAAAAGTAAAACCAAAACCAAACCAAAACAACAAGAAAAAAAACCACACAAAAACCCCCAAAACCAAAAAAATCCCCAACAAACAAACAAACAAACAAATACAAAAAAAACAAAACAAAAAAACCCCCCAAACATAACACAATTCATCCTTTCTATTTGAAAAACCAAGTAAGATTCATTAAAAATAAGTTAACTGCTTCTTGGAATAATACTTGCTTTTATATTGAAAACACAAAGATTTAGAAGAAAGAGCAAAAATACCATCTCCAGAAAATTACAAGGTTATCTCATAACTGAAATACATAAAAGAAACAACCCAGTGGAAAATACCTTCATGGTGCTGTCACTGCACCCCTGCACAAGTTTTCAGTGTCTCAGTTTCCCCATGCAACACTCACATTTTCCAGGACCATCATTCACCCATCTTCACAGGACACTGAAAAACTCCTCTCTGTAAGTGAAGTTTGGAGGTCTGGTCATCCTGGACATGTGCAGTGAAAGTGGATAGTGCTTCAACTGCTAGATGATCACAGAATAATGGAATTTTTCTGATTGTTTAAGATGATCCTTAATATTTGGATTTTTCTAAGAAGTAGTGAGGAAAAATTACATTAATTTTCCATGCAGGAAAACCAAGGCAAAGTTGTTTAGTGCTCAGGTTCCCCTTCTTTCTGTGGGAGTTAGAAAATTAGACATCAGAGAGGGCTGGGTCTAAGAATTTTGTGCAAAATCTCACAGGAAACCTGTGGTAAACCATCCCTGAACTCGGGGGTTGCAAGTCCCTATCTTAATTTGGACTCAGGGTTGTCAAGGCTCTCTGGATGTGGATGCCAAGGTGGTAACCTCTCATGATGAGTTCTAGGACAGTTGTAGCTCACACATTTCTTTGGTTTAGGTTCACAAGAGACATCACATGCATTCAGTCTACCCTTCACAGGTGAACAAGAGAAAAATGAGAACGATGCCAACATTTAAAATAATAATTATACATATGACATATTAAGACTTGTTAAAACACAATACTAATTCAAAGAATAATGTAGAAGTGAAAATCATGGAGCAATCTGTGTGAACCATGTTATTGAAAGACAATCAATATTCATTACAATTTTTAAAAAAGATACAATGGATTAATGAAGTCCAAAGGTAGCTGTGAGATCAGTGCATGTTTGTATGGATGTCTTTGTGCGAGGGAACACCCTTGGGTTAGGACTGAGGCTGGAGTGTCTGGAGCCAGAGCTGTCACAGCAGAGCCCCAGAAAACAGCAAAGTCTGGGGTGAGCAGAGGGAGTGAGCACGGGCAGAGCAGCTCGTCAGGAGTCGCTTGCATTTGCATTTTGATGTAACAAAAGGGGATTACCCAACTGAGCGTAAAACTGCTGATTTAGTAGAACGAGGAGACACCTTTGCTTGTGATTTACTCTGCTCCTTATAAAGAGCAGCTTTATGAAAGGGGGCCACAAAAGCCATTGAACGCAACAGAGAGGATCCAGCTGATTTCAGTGATCATGGATAAGCAATAAAACCAAATTTGTGTAAAACTCACAGCTTCCAGGGCTATGTATCAGGGACCCTCAGCAGAAAGCAAAAGGGAAAACACCTGTCACAGCCACAACACTGCTGACTACAGATGGTGAGAAAATGAATCATCAGTATTATCTGTGTCTTATCACTGGAAATTTTTAGCCAAAATGAAAACAATGAAACAATAACTGCATAGAGAAATCTAGAGAACAGCCAGTCTCCCACACTCAGAAAGGGAGGATGTAGTGGCAGGAGCATGCAAGACAGTTTCAAAGATAATAAAATACACCAGTATTTTCTCAGGAGAGCTCATATTTTTAGCAAAGAAGTAAAAACTGAAGTGTTCCGATTGTGAGTGCCATTGCTTCTTGTAGATCCTTTCCCTAGTAAGTTAACTCTTCTGGTCAATGGCCTGTGCTCTAATGAACCATGGTCTTTTTGTTAATAAGTGGGAAGGATGCAATGGAGACAGTCTTTGTGGTGAAGTATTCAAGTCATGGGACACATAATATATCTAAGGAGAATATATAAAAGAACAAGGAGGTGAAGAAATAGGTAGAACATCAGCCAGGTAACTCAAGAGAATTATTTCAGTCTCTTATCTGACTGAAATATTTTGGTGTCTGTGGTCTCATTGTGTTTATAATTAAAGAAGTCCAGCATATCCAACAAAAATATACTGTAAGAGGAAAAATCCTTTCTTGCTAAAAAACCTCAGAAATTTCTTAATTTGAGAGCTGTTTCAATACTTTCGTAGTCTGAGAAAGTCAAGATAGACTACTGTTGACTTACTTTTTCTCTACATTTAGCAGGATAAGACCAGAACCCTTTTTTCCTCCAAAGTTAGGGATTCCAGTTGTTAACATTGAGTTTAAGGTGGTGTGAGCTGCCAGTTGGATTCTGAGGCTCTGTAATTTTTCTCCAAGTATAAACATGCAGCATTAAATGTTCCTTGTCTCAGACTAATACAGGGCAGTGATACACACACTCCATTCCTGAGAAGGGTTAAGAAACCTGATAGCAGGTATAGAGAAGGAGGGATGCTATCAGTGGCTTGGATCTAGTTCTATGTGAGTATTTCTGAAAGGAGATTAAAATCAGTGGACGGATAGTATCTCTGTGTTTGTATCTTGCTGAAAAAGCAGCCTTTTCCTCTCCCTTTACGTCACTGGCAGTGTCACAACTGCGAATGCAACCACATGAAGAGAATGACAACTTCCAGCTTCGCTGGTCTGCACTCACTTTCCACAGCACCACGTAGGAAAGTACGTGGGACGCTCGGCCGAGCCGGCAGGCACACGAGCAGCACTCTGCTCTGAGTGTCACCACTGCAGGGGACACTGGTCTTGTGCTGCTCCTTCGTCATGGCAGTGATGCCATAATGATTTTTGCCTTTTCTTTCATACCTCTTTTGTATGCCTTTGTGGCCTTTTGTATTTTTGGTGTTTCTTTTTAGCCTACATTCCTAGACTTGATGTTTTGTTGAGTTAGGAGACTGAGCATCTTGGAGGTCTCAGTTTAGTTTACATTTTGTAAATTCAAAGATAGGTCTCGTCCAGGGGAGGGTTCCTTGGGGAGGGGGGTTCACTTGGCCTCACTCATTGGGGAATCTTTGATAGATGTGCTAATTTGTAAGAACTATAATTCTATACCCGATCTATCATGGGTGGGCATTTTGGGGTGGGCATTTCGATGTTGGGAGTGTTCCTCCTGGATGGAGTGCACCAGGGATCCTTGAAATAAATACCGAGGTAAAAACTCCTTTTTCCCTTCTAACCGTGTTCGGCTCTGATTTTAAGAACAGGGATAAAGCATCAGCAGAGTCAGACCACGGTGAAAGGGCTGCCAGTCCCACCTTCCTCTCTCACACATCCTAAGACACTGTTTCAAAGGCAACTGTAGAAGTGTGCTGGTATTAGTAACCCATCATCTCTACTGGTGAATTATCAGCAAAAATGGTTAATAATCAGCAATAATCAGTTAATAATCAGTGTGGTTGTTTCCTTTAAGATATGCAAAATGGCCTTAAAGATAATTTTATGTTAGCATTCAAAGCCTTTCATATATCCAGCTTAGAGGGATATGGTTGGCACACAGTTTCCATAGCTCTCAGAACAGGTGACCTAAAGGAAGAGTGATGTGGGACAGAAACTGCTGGGAATGGCTCTGGCAGAGCTGGGAGAGGTGCAGATGCTGAAGCAGTGACACACCAGTCACTCGTTAAGTGCAGCAATGCACAGCATCGAGTTTCATGTCAGACACGTGTGCTGGGAACAGAGACACCCAGCAGCTCCTACAGACTGGGCTCCAGTGGAGCCTGAATGACTTCTTACTTCAAAAAAGATCAGTAGCCTAGGTCCCTAGCTAAATGTTTCATTGGTCAGGAAATAAACTAAAAGTCTCTGTGTACAGCCAGTCTCAAACAACCAAAACTTCCTGTTAATCTTCTCATGGTCTAGTTGTAGTTATTTATCAGCTTCTTAGATCTCAGAAAGAGCCAAACTGTGAAGTTTATAGGAAAGTGATTACTTCATATATGCTAAAATACCAGTAAGCATTGTGGGACCATAATTTTTAATGTAAGTCTAGGTGCAATATAATTCTCTGTATAGGAGGTATGTACCCTTTGCAGCTTATTTCCTTGGGCTTAATAATGGTCAAATATTCAACAATTTTTCATTTTAGACCAGACTGATCCTTCAAAATATCACACTGAAGTTTTTCCTCTCTTTTCATTTCCTAGACCTACTTTTAATTTTCAGTTTTGGTCCACAAGAAGTCATGGAAATGTCATGAGTAAATTCAGATTCTCCAAGCATTGTTTCCAGACAAATAAAGACATGCAATGTTCAGTTCTATTGGATTTTTACCAATGGCTTCCACGAATCTTAAATTCAAATGAGCTTTCAAGACACATCTAAATTGCTAGATGCTTATCTGACCTGTATCTAACCTCCCAACCTTTTGTGGCTGACACCATCACTTAATATCATCTGTGCATGTGTATGCACACCAGAGATAGATGCATACACTGCTAGGACATCGTTCACTTTTGCTTTTTTTTCCCCTTGAGCTCCATTTACTCTTCATGGAGAAGTTTATTCCTCTGCATCATCAGTTTCTGGGGCTGCCTGCTCTCCAAGGATGACAGGTTGAGGAGTATAATCTGTTTGGTTATATGCCAGGAAGAAAAAAATCTAATTTTAGCAAACAAGTGTTGATACAAAAGGTCACCAACGACTGTCATCCCTTATGTGGGAATTGGGAATGAAGCACTGTAAAGTGGGGGTGTTGCCAAGAACATGACTCTAATGGCTTTACATACTGCCAGTGACATGTGGGAGGGGTGAAGGGAAGAGGATGGAATCCTTGAAGGACAGGGGTATCTTGCCCTTGTTGATCTGGAAGAAAAGATAATACATACATGCAATATATAGTGATCTTTACAAGAGAGGTAATAAAAGCAAAAGTAAAAGATCAGTTCTAGTGATCTGAAGTAATAAATACTGTTTGCCAGATGGTAATAAAATAGTTTTTTCTTTCAAAAAAGTCTCTTTTTTTCTTTCAAAGGTGAAATTTCTCATGAAGATAGAGTTTACTGGAAAAAGTTGTTATCCTCAAAGTTTTCTGCATTTTTTAATTTGTCCTATCCCTATATACCTGGGCCAGTATGGCTGGCAGTTAGAGAACTCTTTCAATACCTACAGTGAGAACTACTCGGTTTGTTTAAGAGATTGGCTAAGGGAATGAGGAACGGAACTATTTCAAATCCTGCAGCATGAAATCAGCACCAAACTTTTTTATTTTTCAAATGTTCCTTAAAAAAAAGAACAAAAAAACCCCAACCAATACATTGCTTTTTATAGCATTTTCCTTCTCAAATACTGACTTTAATGAATTTGACCTCACCCACTCCCACTGGGAGGCAAACAAGACCAAGGTCAGTTACTATGTTCTTTCCTTCAATGGGAGATCACCCTGCTTGATCCTTAAGATTTTACCCACGGAACTCAGCTACTCTGGCTAAGTCTCTACCAGTAAATTAATGTGTGCAGTACTGGTCTAACAATGTAAGTACATAGACAGTCCTGTTCCTATGCCCAGGAAGATTTTCTGGCACAACTTTATTTATTGGTTCATTTAAAAAGGTCCTGGGTCCCTCCTTGAGTGAAAGCACTTAGTCACTGCCCAGCCAACAGACCCTCATAGTCTCCAAATGAGGCACATTCCTCAGTATTTCAGGTGTACAGTCATATGAGGTTTGATTGCTTTTACTTGAATCTGGGGGATTCCTTAGAAAAGTTTCACGGACTGCTGTTTGAAAAGCATCTGTGTGCCCCAATTGTTTCTTTCCCAAATTCTCACAAAGGTCCAGTTGTTGTCATCCTCTGAGCTGCTAAGGATGAAATTCAGTTTGTGTGCAGTCTGTCCTGAGACTTTGACCATGGGAGTTTTATACAGTTAAGCAAAATGCTATAAATTTGTCCAAAATAGAAAGTGAGAAAACTGTCTAAGTAAGCTTGGATAAAGAAACAGGCAGGGAGAGGGGAAAATCCTAAACACACTTCTGATAAGAAATATCAGGTGAAATTTATGCTAAATGATAGACCTGACAGCAACCAGGATCTATTTCCCTAAGTCCACTGAAGTCAGAGATACCACTTGAGATTTTAATGTTAGAGGCAATTTGTTTCCTGATTCCTTTCCTTATCACAATCTTTAAATTGCTTTCCAGATTCTAGGAGAAGCCAGTACAAGCACTGCTTTAATAGAAATCTCTTTGGTGACTTCCCCTCTTCTCTCCTTTTGTGCACACGCACACATTTGCTATATATAAAACCAGCTTGGTTAAACTGATAGACCCAAGGTCATAATTTCTCAGGGAAATGGCAGACTAATGGAAAAAAAGGTTATAAATATAATAAAACATGAGTCCTGTGACATTTACCAAGGACAATAGTTTAATAATAAACTATCGGGCACTTTGAAGCCTTCAATTAGGCCCCCAAAAGACATCCTGAATCATCAACGAGGAGGGGGGTGGGAGCAGGAGATGGAGGGGAAACCAAGAAAACTTTGAAACAGCCAGGGGGAAATATGCCTGTGGTTTCCAAAGTGGCCTGAGCTACTAATGCTCTCTGACGAGTTGAAGGATTAAAAGTTCAAAAGGGCAGGTCACGTCAGGGCACCAAGGTCACGCAGTGCTGTGACCTAGGAAATACTGACTGGTCAGAGAGTGAACCCCTCCACAGCATGTTACCAATTAGTGTTTAATGACCAAATGTGGAATGCATTAGTGCTTCTGAGAACTGAATATGTTTTCAAAGGGTCCAAGATGTTCTTTACAAACATTCCTGTGTGGTTTGATTCACACTGTGTTTGGGGAAATCTTCAAGCTTTGTCCAGACTACAAAGCAGATATGTTGAGAATTCCAGTGGATGTAAGAATGGAACAAACATGGTTTAAATTTCTAAAGAGACAAAAAGTTTCAGCTCAAGGACCCAGGAAGGGCCTCTAGGAGTTAAAAAGGAGATTCTCCTGTCATTATTCAGTTGCTAACATGCTTGGTACTTAATTCAAGACTAAAGAGTATGCAGATTCAATGGAGCTCTCTCAGTTTATACCAGCTGACAAGCTAGTCTGTGCTCTAAGACCTTGATATTATAGAGGCCTGATGTTGCAAACTCTTCCTACCATACACATTGTTTTTATATCACATCACAGTTGCAAATTGCACACAGGAATGGATTTTAGGAAGCATACAGGGGAAGAAAGGAAGGCAAATTCACTATAATACAAAGCCCTGGTTGTACCTTCCTGAAGTCAAAAGAAAAGGGCAAAGAATTGGGCCAGAATCAGCATGCTTCACTGATCCCTAATCTTCCACTTCCCCCATTCCAACCTGACCCTCAGTTGCTCTTCTCCCTTTCTTTAAAGCTTTTTGATTCCGTATCATTTTCTACTTACAACATTTTTTTCCAGGGTTTTCTTTTTCAGACTTCTATCTCTTTTTCAAAATTTTGTCTTGCTTCCCTCTTCAGCTCCTTCTGTCTTCTGAGAAATCTTTGTTCCTACTTGCTTCCCAGATTATCATGCATAAGACTGACACACCTCCAGGTCATATATCAGGCTAAATTTTGTACCCACTGCATTTTAAATGCATTTTTTAAACTGGGACTCTGTCTGGATGAATATTTCTTGTGAGCTCTACTACAGAGAGAGATCAGGAAGTCCAGTCTTAACTAGTGAAGGGCAAAAGGCAAAGGATGAGGCTTCTTGCTTCTTGGTTCTTTCAGCTCCATTTTCTTAATGTTATCTGAAAGTGGTGTAAGAATTTCCCAATATCTCTATCTCCTGGGAGATGATTCTCTCAGTGCATATGCTACAGAAAATAAGTGCAAGACTGCTTTCATTAGGACATCCTCAGAAATCTCAATAAGGGTCAAGGTGGGGGAGTGATGGAGCCATTTTGATAGTGGATGGTAATGATGGTAATGATGCTTGGCTGGGCTGGCCTTGGAAATCCCAGCTAATTTGGAACTGCCTCTGGGAGGTCCCTGGAAGAAGAGGCAACAACTGCTTAAAGTCACAATGGCATCTCTCTCTCGGTTCAGAAAAAATACACTGAAGTGTTTCACATCTGTGGAAACAGACCAACAGCGATGCTGTGCTTGTTCCTCCTCCCTTTAAACAAAAGGTGCAACAGTTTAGTTTAAACTGCATGACTTCCAGTTGCCAGAAGAAATAGAGGGAAACGTTTGGAAGGTCAAAATTTGGGTGAGAAGACGATGACATGCATAGAATCATGGAATTTGATAATGATGTTACAGTAGAAGGTGTAGGAAGGTACAGCTCTGTGTTTATATAGGAGAGCACAAACAATCCAGGGACTAGGATTTGCATATCTTGTCTAAGCCTTTCTGCCACAGGTCTGTCACAGAACACAGACATTTGTGATGTTTAAATAGTTTTTGTGTAGTGTTGCATAAAGCCCATTCCTACAGGGGCTGTAAGATTTTGTACAGCTCTGTTTGGATGCTTGNTGTTTAAATAGTTTTTGTGTAGTGTTGCATAAAGCCCATTCCTACAGGGGCTGTAAGATTTTGTACAGCTCTATGTTTGGATGCTTGAAAAAAATTTTTTCATGGTATGTTATTTAAGGAGCCTTGGGAAACAAACCCCATCCTTGGATTTATTTGAGGTCTTAGCTGATAGAGCATCGTCAGACACACAAACTGGGGATTTTTCTGGCTGTAGAGGAAAAAAGAATTATTTCTTAAGAGTTTTTAGCCCTGTTTTTCTAAGTATGTAATAGATGTTAGCAGTAGAACAGGTACTAGAACAATTTGAAAGTTAGTCAACCTGAACAAAAACTGCTTTTCTTCTGATTTTATCACTCTCTTCATGCATAAATATAAATCATTCATACCTTCTCCAGTCATTTATAAATTCTTCCAACCACCACCCCTTTCCAAATGTTCACATATTCACAACTACATGGGTACTTCCCAGAAGCAGCTCTGAGCCACAGTGACAGAGTGCTGCCATTTTGGATGAGAAGTTTAAAAAGCACACTTTTAAATGTCTACCTTTATTCATTTTTTGAAGGTTGAGTTCTGCTAAGATAATTGGTTGTAAATGAACAGAGAGCAGCAAACAGATCAAAAGCTTGGCCTGTATGAATATTGTCTATTAATAGGTCTGATTTATTTCCTTTTTTAGAAAAAGGCCTCCTGTTAGCAGTCATATGAGCTATTATGCTTTCATGTGATAGGAATAGCCAGCTGTGTGTGTCTCATAACACATCCAGGACCTCTGGAGCCAGAAGGTAGGCTCAGCTCACCTTCAGAGATGCACATCACAGACTGTTGAGGATATAAAATAGGCTTTAGAGTAAAATACTGCCTATGGGTGATAGCACACTCTGTTCCTCCATTGCAATCTTCAGCTCTCAGCCCTTGTTTCATTGGAAAGGATGAAATGCCAAGTCTGGCTACTGAAAGATGGACCAGAACTCAGCCTCCCAGAAGGTGTTTTGAAAAGTTGCTTTTCCATATTCTTTTCTAATTGCATTGGAATATTTCCAGTCTCCAGAGCACTGGCATACGTTGGCTACACAAGCACACCTCCAGTCCAGACCATATATCCTAACACATTTCAACTATCTGGATTCACAGGCACATCTCTGTGCTTGTTCCAAAAGGAGTTTGTGTGGCTGGGCCACCCAGCACCTGTTCAGGGTGGACTCTCCACTCGGTTGGAGGATGTGGATCAGAGCTACATTTCAATGTGAGAGTAGAAGAGGGATCACTGACTCAGCTGACTCGACCATGTGCAGCTGACCCTTTCATTCAGGGGCTGCTCAAAGCAGCAGCTGGTGAGTGCCAGAGTGATGTTAATGCCTGTGCACTCAGGCAGCAGCTCGTTAGGAAATGCACGAAATGTCTGCTCAGACTTTACTGCACTGCTCCCTGAGCTGCTGGAGACCAGAGGTTGTGAGACACTGCTGTCAATTTTCACTGGTTGTGGGGACTTACAAATAGAGCATCAGGCATTTCAAGCATCGTAGGATGGCACTGAAGGATCGAGCAAAGTTAGTGATAGCAGTAACTCCAGAGACAGTTTAATGAAACCCTGACATGGCATGGACCAAAAGATCAGGAGTTATGTGGAATTTAGGAAGCAGTGATCTGATTATTTGTTACATCGTATTTTCTGTGAGACCCTGAGCAAACCTCATGAAGTTGATCTAAGAGAATGGTCAGGGTAGATCTCAAGAGACATCCTTACTCAGCTTGGCTCTGTCCCCCACTGTAATGACTGCTGTGAACTGCAAGATACCTTGATGCAAGCCTTCTTGTCTATTAACAGGAATTAAAAAAAAAATAGAGATCTATTAGATCTTCCCCAAGATAATAGACGTTTAGGGGCAACGTGATTGGCAGTGAGAGACCTAAGAGTCCAAGAACAGTATGTTGATTTTAAGCATTAATTCATGTAGCATGAAAGCAAATTCTTCACAATTGCAGAAATGGTAGAATAGGCCATCATGACCATGTACTTCTACTTTCACCAGGCTGGGTCACAGGCTGGGCCCTCTCCAGTTCCAGGTAAATGCTGAGAAATGTTGCAATGGATGGCAGAGTTACACTATCACAGTACCTGAGGATTTCAAGACACCAAGTGGCAGTGACTGCAGAGAGCTCCCCATCACCTACATGAGACTGTACTTGGCAGACCATCACTTGATAAGAGAGGGCTGCTCCTTTCCAGCCTGTGGAAAATCTGCTCTTTTTGCAGGAATAAAATGCTGATTATAAAGGATTCTCTGATTGGCTAGAGAGACATGTAAAAAGTTCGTGGATGAAAATCAAAGACAGGAACCTTAGAAAGGAAACAAAACAGATGAAAAACCATCGGTCAAGGATCCCAAAGGAAAAACTCCTCATGTCATGAAATCAAGAGAAATGTCCAAGATGACTTTGTCTTTCTGTAGTGATTATCTGAGAAGGACAAATTTGGAGCTTGTCATGCTGGGTCTCTGCTGAGAGTAATTCAGATTTCTCCTTGGGGATGTCACCCTATGGAGGGAGTTCAGTCTTTTCCATTGAATGTGGAGGAAACCTACAGGGACTGTGCTACTAACTTAGACACCAGTCAGAACAGGATTTGGTTATTTTCCTGGATGAGTGCTGCCACTTATGAATTGCTGAGATAATTACAAGAATAAATGGATGAAAAATAAGAGGCTGTGACTGAAAGGAAGGCAATCTGGATGCTCCAATGATTTTTTTTGACTTTAAATCTTTTACAGTATTAATACAGCTCTGTAGAGGTCAGGTTTTCTGTATTGGGAAGTACTACAGGCAGCTCCCTCATGTGACAGACACATGGCTGTAGCTGCCTTGTCTTCATCTTCCTCCATTCAGACTAGGGCTGCTTCCAACCCTGACACTGCAAGTGGAAGTCCTGATGTGGTGATTGCAGGGGTAAGTTCATGTCAGCCCAGGCAGGCAGCCAAACACTGAGCTCATGTTAACACTTCCACCCAGGCATAAGCAGAGCTACACTACAAACACACTGATATCAGCATTCGGTGGGAACAGGTCCAAGAGCTGGATGTGGATTTTGTGACGGAAAAGAAAAATAAGGTATTAAGAAAAAAAAAAAAAAATTAGAAGATCATACAATCATACAGAGTATTCTGGCTCCAGGTTGCTAAATTGGAGAGGGTTCAGAGAAGAACCACTGAAGTGATTAAGGGATTTTAAATATACTTTGCAGAAATACTCAGCAACATAATTTGTTTAGTTTAATCACAGAAAACATTGAGGAATCACTTGATTACAGGCTGTTAGTACCTACTTAAGGAATGAAACTTCAATAATTACATCTTTTGTCCAGCACAAAAAGATTTAACAAGATCCGATGGCTGAAAACAAGGCCAAGAACCCCACCCCACTCAAAAATGCCAAGTATTGTAAACACTTCCCATAATAACTAAATTGTAAAGCAAGGTTAGATTATTTTTTTCTCCATAAAATATTATATGATAAAATACTATCTGTGTTGATATGGCCTATCTGTTTCTCCACTCCCTTCTAAGTGCCCTAATTTGACTAAAGATATTAATTTTACCCAATATAGATATCTACACTGGAGACATCTAATCTAATCTAATTGTTTTGCTTCTATTTATATGGTCAGAAGAGAGAAGTAGGCACTTTTATTTGCCTTACACTCAAGCTAATTTTCAACTAACCTCAATAATAAACCACATGAGGTGAAGGCAAGTTTAGAGGGCTCAGGTAAAAGTTGAAGCATTTGAGACCCACATGTAGAGTTACAGAGACAGGTGCTTTAACTCAGACAGGCATTAGCTCAGAGGAACTTCCAAGATGTATTAGCAAGAAGATTCAACCAGCTAGAGTATTGCAAAGTTTTCTGCATCTTTCTAGATTTTCTTCATAGGCCAAGATACTGAAACCCTACAGATGTATTCCACAATTCTTTAGAGAAATGCAGTGCAAGGAGAAGTTAGAGGCAGCATTTCTTAACCTTTTCTGTTGGGGCCAGTCTCACCTCACCTCCTACTCCTGTTCAGCAGTGTGATTCTGACAGTACACCCTCGTGGTTCAAGAAATCGACTGCTGAAAATTATTTCTTTTGAGGCCCTAACTGAGAACTTGACACTGCACTACCAGAAATAGGTCAAGCAAACACTGAGAAGCACATTCTTCTCTGTTTATATACAGTCTTATAAATACATTTTGTTATGTATGGTTAAAACAAGACAACTAATGAGAGAGGGAATATGCATTTAGAGGCTCATAGATTACATCCATGCAGAACAGAGCTCACAAGGTCTGTAGCTCAATATTCAGCTCGAGACAGGGTAAGTTATGACGTATGAGCAGATTTCTCAGGGTACCCAGAGTTTTGTTCAGTCTGATCTGGAAAACCTTTGAGAATGCAGAACATGAACACTGGTCCAACCTCTTGAGGTCCGCATGGTCCCACTTCTCGAACCTGTCCATGTCCTTATGGATGATATTCCATCCATCCCTCAGGTGTGTCAACCACACAGCTCAGCTTGGTGTCATCTGCAAATTTGCTGAGGGTGCACTTAGTCCCACTTTCTGTGTCATTGATGAAGCTATTAAACAGTACTGGTCTCTAAACAGACCCCTGAGGGGCACAGCTTGTCACTGATCCTCACCTGGCCATGGAGCTGTTGACTGCTACCCTCATAAAAAGCTGGGTGGCTGTCCCAGGTCAGCTTCTTTATGTTGCTCACCCAACACCTACTCTCCTGGAAGAGAGACTGGGTTAATGATCTGTCCATTCCCTTTCTCACACAACCTCATCAGAACTACACCAGAATAATTTTGCTAGATAAAGCATCATAGTGGAGGCCTTCCGTTATGGGTTGAAATCCTCTCTGGTGCTGGACTGAGAAAATAAATTCAGTGATTGCCTCACTGGCTACATTTAGGATATGCCAGTGGAGTATGATGTGTGCTGACGTCTGCTAACTCTCCAAAGCCACCAGAAGTTGCGTAATTCTGTTGGCACACTAACAATTCCATGGTAATAAGCCATGCTGAATGGCAGAATATGCTTGCTCTAACATAGCATTCAGATAGCAGGATCACACATCTTTTGGATTAGGGCTGACTGATACCCTGCCATTTTGGAAAGAACTCACATCTGTGCAGATTTACCTGTCCACTTCCCAGTAAGGACAAGACTCTCCTGTCCCCCATGGTTATTTGGCATAGCTGCAAACTGAAAACAGGATTTTTCCTGAAAAAGTGCATTCTGTTTTCCTTTTATTGACTTGATGGATTAGAAACTGGAATGAAACAGCAAAATAACACCAGTCTATCCATACTCTCCTACCACAGTCTCTGTGTCAAGCACTTTTCTGGACACTGCACATATAGGAGACATCAGACCATATGGAGGAGGTAAAGGGAGAGATTTTCAGATTCAGAATGTCTGATTCAATATCCTGCCTCGGTTCCTCTACAGAAGCAAGGAAATACCATGCATTCCAGTTCATCATTGTTATTGTATACAGAGATGTGATAGTGTGCTTCTGAAATGTCAAAAATCCCCACAGGGCAGGAGTTTTTTGAAGACAGAATTCCTACCTACTGTGTGAAAAAAAGAAATAGAGAAAGTGAAATTAACACATTCTATCTCCACCTTTAAAGCTGTGTACTCAGAGGTTTCATACTAGTATGTGTAATGAACAAGAGGAGACAAATACCATTGGCTTCATTTTTTTTCTGTTGAAGAAGCTCAGAATCTTTCAGGATTGGACAGAAGCCTCTTAGCTTTTCAAATAAAAAGATTATAGTTGGTTGATCCATGTTGTTTTAATGTTTGCTATTCAATACCTGAAGGAAGAGTTTATCTTTGGCTAACTCTGTTAAATGCACATTATTTTATTTAAGTAAAGGAGAGAAGGTATTGTAGAAGCCATCTGTACCTTCTTCCCCTTTTCTTGATCCACCCACATGAAACAAAGAGGAAAATAAGAATGAATTACCCACTCAATTCTTGACTCCTAAGGACACTTAACTGGGACTAAATGGGCAGCTTTCTTCAGACATAAACCAGCACCAATAATATGATATGACTGCAGTAAATCACTTCCAAAAGCTCCAACACTAGCTCAGAAGTGATCTTGGAATCACTTAATAGCTTTGGCAATTCTATTTAGTTTTTTTCCCATTCAGGAGAAGGTGCTAGGCCTCAAAGACAGTTACCTCTAGACCAGGCAACAAATCTCAGCCATTTTGGCTGCTTGCCTAGTCAAAAGTGTGGTATAAGTTTGTTCCAAATACACATCACCTCCAGGCAGAAACCAAACATGGAGGATTGCCAGAAAGACTAATGCATGAGGAAGTTATTAACATGTGAGAACAGGAAGTTATAAATGAAGGCTATATTGCAACCTTTATTTTGGAGGGTGTTACCAGGCTCCTCCCAGCCTGGTAAATATTTTTGTAGCTATCTAGGAACCTGATCCTTCTTCCATAGGAATTAAGACAGTACTCACTGTTGCTTTCACTGGTAGAAGAGTCAGGTCATCAAAAATTTTAAATAAGCATTCCATTTTTTTCTTTTTCAAGTAAATGAATTTTGAAAAGCAAGTGTAGATGAGTTTACAGAGACTGTCTTTCTGAAGTCCTTATGGCAAGAAACTGTGGTTTTCTAACGAAACAGAACTTATTGTCATTTGGAAAGAGGTTTTGAAAAACACACATTAGAACCTGAAATGGACTGATGCTGAAATTTTTGGTTTTCTGCTTTATATCCATCCCATTCTGTCCCCACAACAAGGCTTGATGTGGGAAGATGTTTGAGTCCTACCTATTAATAGACACACAAACCCTCAGGAAGATGTGTCACATAGCTTGAAATGCAATTCTCCAGTCAATGTATTTTAAAATTAGAGGAGCGAAAAAAAAAGAAGGACAAATGGAGATAAAGTTCATTTCCCACTCATGAAGATCTCATGTGGACCTGGCCAAGGGCATCGAGCCCAGATTCCACAAAACTGCTGCTGTTAAACAAAATTGCTTTTTTTAAAACATTTACTTGAAATATCAAATCTAAATGTCCTTAAGATGAAAGAGCGTCTTTAGTTAATTTTAGACAAGGCTCTCCTATTTTGGTTGTGGACTGGAAGCAGAGAATAGTAAAATGTTTACTCTGAGAACAACAGTGCTGGGCATTGAGCCCAAATACAGCTGTCTCCCATAATTCTCTCACCAAATAAGATATAGCTCCTTCTAGACGTGTTTACATCAATCTGAACTACTGCAAAAGGACCATGCAGCTCATTATCAAACAGCAGATCAGTACAGTCTGCTGCACTTCTGTTCACTGGGCTCTTGCCACATAAATCCAGAGGAGTCAGTGCAGAGTGTACAGATGTGTAGTGAAGAAATCAAAAGGAGACTGGTCCTGAGACCTGGGTGAGTCCTTCAGCTTTCAACACTGTGAAAGCAAGGGCAGAGGCACTAAACCTGATAAACTGAACTTGTGTCCCATGGGATGTATGAAATGAACAAGAGTGTGAACGTGTGTGAAATGAATAAGAAAGTGGTCTGGCTCCAGCAATTGTAATGATAATGGAAAAAGATCAGTTTTGGAATGAATGAAAAATTCACAGGTTCACACTGCAGACCAAGTACAAGTCTGTCAGAGTGGGAGATGAATAAGAAATACAGGGAAGTAGACAATTCATTCTGCAGATGACCAAATTCTGCCAATAACAGGCCTTGGCTGGGTCTTTTGACCTGTTCTCTTTCTATGAAGCATGTAAAATAATACTTTCTCAAAAACAGGCTTGTTGTAATGACTCACTAGATGCTGCTTGTAAAAGACATTGATCATGAACACCACTGTAAAAATATAAGACATATTGAAACAATGAGCTACAGGCCTTCTATGGTGGAGTGACTGTATCAGCAGGCAAGGGAAAATGTCATCTACCTGGACTTCAGTTGAGCCTTTGATACAGTCCTCTACAACAATCTTGCCTCTCAGTTGGAGAGGTAAAGGTCTGATGGATGAACTGTTTGAAGAATAAGGAGTTGGTTGGATGGTCATGGTCCAAAGAGCTGGAGTTAAAGACTTGATGTCCAAGGGGAAACGAGAAATAAGTGCTCTCCCTCAGGTGTCTGTACTGGGAGAAATAGTACTTAATATCTTCATTAATTGTATAGACAATGAGATAAAGTTTGTGGATTACACAAAGATAAGTGGTGGATTTTCTTGAGAGAAGGAATGCCTTCCAGAGGCACTTTGCAGGGCTGGAGGAGTGGGGCCATGTGAACCACAGTGAAGATCAACAAGGCCAAATGCAAGGTCCTGCACCTGGATCAGGTCAGTCTCCAATATCAGTACAGACTGGGGAATGAATGAGAACAACCCTGAGGAGAAAGACTTGGGAGTACTGGTGGATGAAAAATAGGATATAGACCAGCAGTGTATGTGCTTGGCTTCCAGAAAGCCAACTCTATCCAGGCCTGTACCCAAAGAAGCATTGCCAACAGGTCAAGAGAGGTGTTGTCCCCTTTCACTCTGCTCTGGTGAGGCCCCACTGGGAGTAAAGTGTCCAGTGCTGGGGTCCCCAGTACAAGAAACACATGGATAGGCTAGAGCAGGTCCAGAAGAGGGTCATGGAAATCATCAGAGAGCTGGAACATCTCACCTATGAGGAAAGGCTGAGAGAGTTGGGATTTTTCAGCCTGGAGAGGAGAAGGCTCCAGGAGACCTTATTGCAGCCTTTCACTACTTAAAAGAGGCTTATGAGAAAGATGGAGAGAGCTTTTTTACTAGGACCTGTAGTGACAGGACAAGGGGGAAATGGATTAAATCTGAGAGGGCAGATTTAGATTGTGCATAAAGAAGAAATTATTTCAGTGACAGCGGTGAAACACTGGCACGTGTTGTCCAGAGAAGTTGTGGATGCCTGGTCATTGGCAGCATTCGAGGTTAGGTTGGATGTGGTTTGAGCAACCTGATCTAACGAAAGATGCACCTAACCAGGGCAGTGGAAATGGACATTTAAAATATCTTTGAAGGTACATTCTGACCCAAACCATTCTATGATTCTATGAATCCTTTAAATATCTATAGTGGCTCCATCACAATTAAAAAAAAAAATCAAATATTTCAAAGAAAGAAAACAAATTCAAAATGCTGGTCATTGTATGACAGTAGCCAAAAAAATGTGTTAATTTTAAATAGCAACAGCTGGGGATGGGGAGGGGGAAATGTTTGTTTCTCTTTTCACTGTTTCTTAATTAAAATTTCACCCAAGAATGGGTTGGGCTTTTTTTGTTTTTTTTTTCTTTTCACAAGTATTTTCTTACTTCGGCAATTCCAAAAGTAAAAATGAATAGTCAAAAGGCAATAGTAAACACTTAACAAAACAAACTAAAATTGTAAGGGCAAAATAAAAGTCTTGATTCACATGAAAATTTTTAATTTTATTTCCAAATTGCCTGAAAAAAGACTCAACCACAAACACAATTTTTCCATGTAAACACGTCTGCTTTTGTTATTTCCATTTTGTCTTGAAGTGCCACTTCAGTATTAGGCTAGACCTGGGACTTCATAATTTTAAATATACCAAATGTGTCCATTAAAACTGAAGCAAAAGTATTCAATTAAAGAAACAGCACCTGAGTCCAAGAGAGATCAATGCACTTTAATTGCCAATGCACTTTGTTGCCATTTTAAACTATATCTCTATGAAGCCCATCAGAAAAGTCTATGATCACTTATCAAAGTAAGCAAAGTTTTCTAGCAGCCGGAGATCAAAGAATGATGGGCCTTTAGTCTGCAGACTGCATCAGTGCTGTTCTTCAAAGGCAACTAAACTCCTCTGCCCATGACTGCAGAGCACTCTGAGATCCTTTGGGATTATAGATGCTGGGTTTCAAAGCACACCAAGAAGTGTGAAAGTCACAATTACAGAACAGTGCTCTGTCATCTGGGAAGAGATTTTTGAATTAACTAGGGACAGATTCTTCATCATCTGTGCGAACTCACAGAAAAGCTTGCTTTGATATTTCCAGAAAAGGCCACTTGTGAGTCCTGAGGAAAACAGCATCTGACCTGTGTGAGCATCTTAGTGCATCTTAGTGGAAGAACCAGATCTCCCCAGCTTCCCTGGTGCAGATCACAACATCAGGCACCCACCCATCTCTGCCCAACACAAAGATGTCTCTTCTTAATAGGGACTCACGTCTGGTATAATAAGAAAGATATGCTGTTTGGAATGCTGCACAAATATTCTGTCCCCAGTACTGAAGCAAGACAGAGAAGCCAATTCCTGAGGCAAGAAGGATGCTTTCCTCTTCAGAATGTTGGGAGTGGGGGGAAAAAACCATTAAGCTTCATCCTCGGGAGACCAACAGAAAAGGAAGTGAGAGGAGGCTTTAAACTGGACATCTAATAGAGATTTGACTAGATGAGCAGGGGAAAGATCACCTAACTACCTATCTGAAACATCACACTCCCAAAGAGAGTATATCCTCATTACAGGGATACAAAATCATTCAGGATAATGTCTTTTAACAAGATCAATTCTAAATAGCTTACTCTGCTTTCTACAATATTTCCATGCCTTCTGTCCTCACTGAGAGATCTCAGAAAGTAAATAAGTAGACACAAAAACTTAGTAACTTTGTGTGTGTGTGTAACTCATTATTTTTCCCAACATTTGGAAAGTAATTAAAATATCCTTGTCTTGGTCTGAAGATGAGGTGCAGGAAGGGAGGGCAGCTTGCTAGTGTTAGAGTGTATCTAAGTACTGCTTGCACTGAGGGACGGGGTGAAATTCCTCTGTTATCCTGACTCCCTTAAGCACCACAGACTGTGCTGAGTATGGAAGGGAGTGGGTATTTCAGCAGTGGCAAGCCCTGTTCCTCTAAGCTCTGGGCCTGCACTCCATCCACTGAGCCACCACTCGCTTTCTGCAAACTGTTCCTGATTCCTTTTGGAGTGTCATTTTAGATTAAGGTCTTGTCATGAACCACTGAAGTATATGAGAAGGCCTTGTTTAAGAATACTTGAGTATTAGACCCATCTTTTTTCCTACTTGGTTACTCGTCATGAGTTGTTGATGCCTTTAGACCCTTCCCTACACAGCTAGAGCCCTCCATTGTGGCAGTCCTTTCCAAACCACACTTCCTTGCATATGCAACAGGTTAATAGGCTCTGCCCATGGAGGACAAACACAAAAATGGTGAGTCAAGTGGTGAATGAGTATGTGGAGTCTAGAGACAGAAATCATTCCAGTAAAAAAAATCAGTAGAATTTCTTCTTTCATTTAGTTTTCAACACTTTTAGCCTGTGAAAAATTTCAGTCCCTAAACTGTCTCACAAAGTGCACAATTGCATTTTTTCTTGGCTCTTGAAAACTTGTTTGCTGTTTGGGACACGTTATTCTAGTGTAGCCTGAGATCAGTCTGTCCTTCATAAAGGATTGCTGCTTCTTTGGAAACTGTTTCTGGTCCAAGACTGATGGCAGGGCATTTGAGATAAAGTTTCGTAGAAGTTGTGAAACAAAGAAACGCTTGTATCATCTCAACTCTCCTTTCATTTCCCCAAATGAAATCATGTATGAGTTAATCTGAAAAATGTTCTTTCTCAGTGAGAAACTGGCTGTTCTCACCTCCAGCTGATCAGATTGTGGTTGAGGGTATGTGGGCCCTCATTGCTGTTGGAAATTTCTAGCTCTTCCCAGAGGAGACTTCCTGCACTGAGAGGACAATAAAAATTAATAATAACAGAATGAGAAAGACATTATTTCCTGCTACTGTGCTGAAACATAGATGTGCAGATATCCAGCAAGGGTAGAAGCAAGTGGTAAAACTGCAGAAATTACCTTGCTTTTTTTTTTCTCGCTCTTGAATCTTATTTGTCAAGAACACCTAATCAATTAAGTACAGTAAATAAAAAATAGTCACAGAAAATAAACTATCATCTTTTAATTAACAGCATAGGGAAGATAGAGTCCTCATGTAATTGAACATTTTTCTGGAAGGGGAGTATAAACCTCACTCAACTGGGGTGATAATGAGGAAAAATACTTCTGAGAGCTTTTAAAAAGCTGAACATCAAAGTCCCACTTTTAGTGTTTGATAATATGTGAACTGTGTTGCTATTGGAAATTCCTACCTGTTCCCAGGGGAGACTTAGTGTGCTGTGAATGAAGACCAGCCACCTTAAGGCCAACTTCTGTGAAGTTAGTCCAGGATTTGTTTGATGCAAGGACATGAAACCAGCCTTCAGAGAAGGGGGCACTTTCAAGAGCTCCACAGTAACCTCTGTTAAACTCAGGCAACATTAGCCCCACTGGTATATTCCATTCAGGGGGTTATTCATAGCACATTTAATCCATAATAGTTGATAATATTACATAACTCATTGATCCAATAGCTATTATCTAAAATAGGTTGACATATCTCATGTAAGGGGTGGGATTTTTGTACTTATTTTCTTGTCAGATAAGGGAACAATATGTGTACAAATAAAAGTGAACATTTCTGCCATCTTAACCAAAATACAATTGACTTATGTCAGCTTAACATTAAAAAAAATACTCAAATAAGAGTCTAAAAATAGACTGGATACTGTTTTATTGGAGTTTATCTGAATGAGTTTTTACCATAAAGCATCCCAGGATATACTTTTTTAAGTCATCTTGTTTCACAAGTGTCTTTTCACTAGTCAGGCTGAGTTAGTTTGTGAAGAAAGCACTTCCAGTGTTTCATCCCTCGATCTTAAATGGTTACCAGCATTGACAATGTTCTCCTCTCCTCTGTCTCTTCACTTGAGACCCCTAGAATAGATTGACCACCGAAATTTCTGCCTCAGGCTTCTCTCCCTATTACTTTCTTTCCACCCTGCCTTGAGCTGGTCACTCTGTAGAGGAAACAGCATGAATTTCATCTTGATTTCCAAAATATGAGGCAGCAGAAAACAGCCATCCTTTCAGGTCCTTCTCATCCCTGGGGTCTAAAGGAAAGGTGAGGCATAATGCCACAGGTGTTTTCTCCCTTCCCTACTTTTTCAGCTAGCATCCCGGATTGCAGAATTTCCACAAGAAAGCCAAAGTGGCCAAATCCAATGACATTATATCCTGATTTAACTCCTTTTAACTACATCTGTAGGAAGCTTTTTACTTGGGATGCACAATATGGACTTCAGTTGTATTGTGATGGAAAACACTACAGAATAAATAGTTTTACAGTAATACTTTTGCATGAGATTTGAGGGAGGTGACATAGATTTGGTTGTAAATGTGAATATTCACATTTTCATCTATCACCCCTTTGATACTTGATTAATTCCTTTGAGTCTTGTGCCAAACACTGTGGTGTTGAGATTACAAGCAAATTTTTAAATGAAAAGTATCTAATATAAAGACATGTATGTTCACCTAGAAATAATTGCCAGATTGGCTGAAGCTGAGATCCAGCTGGGAAAATTCCCGTTCACAAGCAATTATTATTTGTTTCTTCCCAACTCGTCAGATGCTTGTTGCACACAGACTGACACCTCAGCATAAACTTCTGGACCCCTTGTAATGAAAGTCCTCTTGGCAGTGGCAGCCATTGCTTTATGAGATTCCTGCTCCAAACTCGTTTTTCCTATTTATTTGTAGAAGCCTAGTTAGGATAGATAATTAGGGCCTACAGTCATAAAATTTAGAGGTTACAGTTTTACAGGATCACCTGACTCTAAGTACCCATCATTGTTTTGTCCAAGATCACCGAAATGATTCTTTAGCATAACTTAAAACAGAATCCAGAAGTTTTATGTCCTGATTCATGGGTCTGAACCTCTAACACTTCCTCCCCAGTCAAAACTTAGCCACTTACCTAGAATTTAATTTATTAAATTATGCTTGCTTAAATATAAACTGTATGTACTATATAGAGAGTTCCACAAACATTGATATGTATATTATACATATATATGTATATACATGTTATATATGTATAGTTGCACAAATACATATATCTATATGTATATACACATACATAAATACACATATCCATGTATTTTGGGAGTCACCAAGACAAAACTCAAAGGAACAATGAGGAAAACATTCTAGACTCTTAATCAACCCAGTTCCTAATATCTTGTCTCAAGAATGGCCATAGGTGTTGACTTGGTAAAAATCAAAGTTGTTTTAAGAGAGAATAGATTTCCTACCAGCATTGGGCACTGAGTGACCCTGTGTGCCTAAGTTCTGTTAAGCTTCAACCAGTAGAAAATTTGACTAAACACTTCTAGAGCACGTGGACAGGAATGCTTGAATAATAGCCAAAACAGTGAAATAAGCAAATTTTAAATTATGTTGCCACATGCAAGCCTTATTCCACAGAATTGTGTGAAAGAGTTCCTGAGTTTCCAAGATGTCAGCAGAAGATCTCCAAAAAACCATTAGTGTAAGGGAACAGTATCAGAAGACAGAAAATTGGCACCAAATCAAGAGTTTCCAGCAAAGAAAACGACCCCTTGGGTGTTTATTTCAAGATATTTGCATTTCTTAGAAAATTAATTTGTCAATATCAGGAAGGAGTAGAAACCTGCTTCACTTTATCTAAATATTTAATTATGGCAGCTAAATCATTTCTAGATAATGGAACTAATGCCATGATAATAAATACATGGATGCATTGAGGTGTACCCTCAGGTCAGTACTCCATCCAGCATTTCCCAGTGCTCTGTCCTTGGGAAGAGTGGAAACCAAAGACACTTTTAAAAAGGAGCATAGGGGGATGGGAAATGGAAGAAGAGATTTCAACATTCACCTCTGCAAGGAAGACACCAGGAATCCTACTGAAACCAAGTTAGCAGTTTCATAGTGAAGAATGGAAAAAAAAAATTAGACTAAGATAAGAGGTGTGGGAAACAGAGTAGAATAAAAATGAAGCACAATTTAAAGTCTAACACTGAACAAATTAGTTCATCCTATCAAAGTTTGACCTTGCTTTGACTCTGTTATGTACTAGTTCTGAACATCCTGGAATCAAAAATATAGAAGCTCTTTTTCTGAAGAAAAAGGGTGTTCTGTACCAGGTGGTTTTCTTTTTAGCTGGGAACTAGACTTTTCAAATTTTCTACTGCTGACTGATTAAATAAACCCATACAGAAGGTCACTGTCGAAGAGTGTGAAATGGATAAAAGAGAGAAAAAACTCACAGGTTTTACACAGTCATCACTTCTTGATGAATAAGAAGTGAAATATTTAAGGTATTAAAAAAAAGGCACTAGGAGAAAAATACAGTGATTCCTCAACATCTGAGGAGAATCATTGGCATGAAATGTAAAAAAAAAAAAGAACAAAAATCCAATACTGAAATAAATTCATTCGTCTATGAATAAAATTGAATATAAAAGTAACCACAACTCTCCTTTCTCCCTTTTGTGCTTCAAGGTTGTAAGGAGAGTATAAATCCCACTTAGTAAGCCCTGTGAAGAAAACTCAGCATGTTGCAAAGCTGAATGCTGGGTATCTTGCTGCATAGGGAAAGCTTTTTTGTTGCTCTTAGGGACGCAAACGAAGGTGAGTTCTTACACTGCTCTGTATTTCAGATGCTACACTTGACCCTAATTTATATACAGTAAAACAGATTAATACCTTCTCCCTAGTTTTAGTATCACTATTCTTTAAAAGATCTTAAATTAACTTGTATTCTGTTTTCCTAATATGTAGTAAGTTAATTTGTGTTTGAAACCCCTTTTGTGTATTACTAAAGGCCAAATCAAAACCACCACATTTTTCCTTCTAGAACTAACAATTGGCTGAGGTGTGAAGAGAATGTTTCTATAAGCCTTATTTTGATTGAATATTTTAATAGTCTACTGCACAAGTCACAATTAAGGCTATTTGATTAGCTATAATTATTGCTGTGACGTCCTTCAGCCACAAGTACCTAATAACTTAGCTGTGGAATGTGATAGTAAACCTATTACTTTTTCACTGTGACTTGGGATGCATATCCAGATTTATTCCATTTTTTGGTCCTGTGTTCTAGCACTATTTGTAATTCCAATTTGCAATAATTTTGAGTCCCAATTCGGCCTTCCTATCATTTAATAATATTTCAGTACTACTAATTGCCAGTTAATGTCTCTGTCATGCAAATCCTATCTGTGGGAATATTCTTAAATAAAATTCCCACATTTGCAAATGAATTTTTATAGATCAAAAATCTGTATTCCATCAAAGGAAATGTAAAGTAATATTCTTTAATATTCTTTAGTTTTAAAAATTAATGTTCTTCAGGATATTTGCTCCAATTTATCATTCTTCTCCATCTTATACATCCTTTAAACTCTGCTTTTCCTTACCGTAGGTAAAATAGAAGTCTCTGAGCAAAAAAAATTACAATATTTGGTCCAGTGTTTTGGTTAAATATAGAACAATATCTTAATTTTTAGCTTATAGCATCCTTTAGGAAGGTAAGTAACAAATGTTAATTGTGCTGATGGAACAGAGCAGTTCAGCCATTAAGGAAGTGACAAAAAAGAGTTTTACTATATACACTGGTAGATTGGAAAATAAGTAAAAATATTCTTATAATGAGTACAGATATTCAAATACATATTAGAGAAACAGTCCATTTTACAGATCTGTCACATTAATTTAGAGAAAATTAAAGAAATGTCAAAAACTATGAAATCCATCATATTGGGTTTTGATACTGGTATCTTTGCAGCTCATTGTGAGTTAAGATGTGCAAGATAAAGATAAAAACCAATTAAAAACTTTATTTATTCCACACAGAGAAAGAAATACTTAATGTGTTCTGAAGAGAAATGTCTAAAGCCCAGTTCAAACAAAATAAGTGGATTATTGTAGCGCAAAACTTGAGGCTAAGCATTTATTGCACCGCTCACCCGCCATAACCCTGCTATCCTCCGCCTGAATTTTGGGAAGTGGTGGAGTAAAACCCTCCTCCATGCTCTCCACAGCATCTCCATGCAGCTGTCCCACAGCTCCAGCCACACCCTGGAGAAAGCTCTCCAGACCACACTTCCCCCATTCCCCAGCCCACAGTGCTGTCACACATAACTCTGATGGAACACATTCCCAAGGCCAATCAGAGATTATTTATTCACTTTTTTCCTCTTTTCAGTTCCTTTTACATGTAAATCCTTTCTCGGTGCTTCCAATATAGTCCTTGTTTCGTGAGACGTTTTGCAGTATTCTGGGACAATATTTCATTTTCAGTGCTTCATCACAACCATTCTGACCAACCATCCCTGTCTCCATCACGTAGCACGTGGCTGTTCTGATTGCTCACCTCACAGTTTACCCCGTGTTCACTGCAGGCATTTAGGAAAATGGCCAACACGAAAATTCCTCTGGAGACCTAAATTAGAAAATCATCTTTTTCTCCCCATTTCCAACTGACAGGTTTCTTAAGACTGTTAAAAATACTGCACAGAATTTCTTCATCATCCTCTCCCGTGCTGCAAGCTTCCACAGCTATTATTCAGATTTTGCATGTTGTATTTTAAGCCTTCTGGCTGATTGCATGTCTTGTATAATGTGTGATATAGCTCACCTACCAGTGAGAATGGTTGCAAGTTCCTTGCCATAATTCTTATTAGTTATACAGATTGGTATTAATTGTGTGGCGAGAAGCAGATTGATGCTCTTCAAGGGCTAGAGTTTTCACTGCTGAACTGATTTTAAGACAAGCTGTTTCTCAGAAGACTCTATCATTTGATGCTTAAACAAGGTTAAAGCCCAACCTGAAAGGCTCTTTTGTTAGAAGGAATCACTTGTGTTGGTATTTTGTTGGTTTTGAGATGCAGTTTAATTAGGTCTTTAATTTCTGAACCACAAACTTTTCTTAAATTAGTGAAGAGAAAAAAAATGAAACAAAACAAAAAAACCAAGGCTTTATGCCACCTGGAAGAAATTAAAATAAGTGTCCTTCCTCACTAATCTTATTTCAAGTCACAATAATAAATACGCTCTGCATTCAACAGCTTTGTTAGCCTGCAGCTGAGGGGAGTCCTCTGTGCAAATGAACTATTTCCAGCACGGATACTTGACAGCCACAAATTAACAAGCCTTGGTGAAATCACCAATGCCTCTGATGTATCCCAACTGCTGCTAGCAAACTGTGGGCAATTTCTGGGAGATTATATATATCCTGGGTTTTTTGCTGCTGGTTAGGAAGGTATCAAGGGAGTTTAAAAATTACTGCAAGTAGACCATGAGTTTGAAGATCAAATTTTAAATGATGGACAGGAAAAAGGAAGGAAATACGGAGTTCTGCTTGTACCCACTCATCTGTGTACCTGGGAGACTCTGCCCGAGTGCTTTCCCTGGCAGCAAGGAGAACACAACAGCCCTGCTAGCTCAGACTTCTCCCTGCTGCTGACCCCAAATATTCTATTGTCCCAGTTTGAGGGCAAGATTTTTTCTCCTATACGGACCAGTACCTGCTGTTTAAAATCACACATTTTCAGGAGTTTTCTGCCAGTTTTGAGCTTTATCATCAGGACAAGGAGTTGTAGCAGGACAGGGGTTCCCAGCAGCTGTAGAAACCAGCTCGTTCCCTGTGTCTTCACATCCCCATGAAGATAAATTATGTTTCTTGGATGACCTGGGGTGTAGTGGGTGCCATTGATACATGTTATTTTCCAGTTCTACATTTGAAGTCTATAGTATCACCCCTATTTACTTGTGCTCCCTGTCTTCCCTCACTGCTGCATCACTGGACTCACTCAAATTTCTGCTTTGTACCCCTAGTCTGTGTATAAGAGCCTTTCTGGTTCAGGGTGCTCCTCTGACCTTTCTTTTCCTGAGGAAATCAATAGGGACAGACATTTACAGGCAAGTGTATGAACACTGCATAGTGTGAATAAATTGGTTTATGTCTTCACAGGTTTAACAGCTGTATGGTTAAAGTCAATATGAAATACTTGAAAGCACTGAAATGCAGGTATCTGATCATCAAAATATAAACCTGCTATGAAAATGCAGACACTGTTTGCTGGTCTAGGAGCTTGACTGCTTTATAATTTAGGTGTCAGATTCCCACTAATACCTTTAACTCCCACCTCATGCTCATTAATTCCTTTTATGTAACAATTCACGACCCTCACCATTTCCTCGCAGTTTAATGACTTCAGAGAAAACCTTTCATGGCATTGTAAACCCCCTTCTTTAGCTGTTGCCTTTTGCAGAGAGAACACGGTCTGCTCGAGCAGTGCTGCTCATGTCCCCCAATGCTCCGAGGGAGGATTCCCCAGAGATAATTGTAGCTGTCTGCTTTCCCCCTGAGGGCAAATCAGTCCCAAACCAGCCCCAGTACAAAGATGCACAGTTGGGCATCCAATTGTGCTCTGAAGTCATTAGCAAGACAAAACACTCTATGGAATTTAGGCTTTCAGAATCTCCTCTGCAAGGAGAATTTCTAAGAAAAACCTGGCAGTTCCAACTGGGAGAGGAATCCCTTCTGCTAAATAGAAGATAAGGAAAGATTAGTTTAGTGACAACAAGCTTGGAGTTAATGCTCTTCAAGTGGGAATGTTCTCCTCCAGTGACTTCTCCTTCAGAGGACTGAATCAAATTATACATATATATATAAATCCATTTTCAAAATTGGCATTTCTTATTAAATAATGTTCTCTTTAACTGGAAACATCTTTTAACAAGAGATACCTGTTGCTCACAATATTTTGAATTACCAGTACCATTGCCAGCACTATTAATAACTTTATGTCAATATTCCAAACTCAGAGCAAAATAATGAAGTCCCCACATTTGGTATATCATTGAGAACACCGAATTCTCTGTGTGGCTTGGCAAAAAAAATTGGTCTTTTCCTTCAGTTTCCAATTTACAGGGAAACCTAAGCTTATGGAAAGTCAAAGTTCCTGTCACAAGGCTGAAAGCAACACATACTATCAAATAAAGCCTCCCAGAGAAAATAAGACAATTTTATCTGTACCCCAAACATCTAGCCAGTTAGAGTAAAACTTGCCATCTGGTTTATAAATAAGTCAAATTATTCAAAAACAAAATTTGCCCTTGGATCTCATTTGCCTTCACTGCATAATTCCATCACTAAGTGACTGTTACCAATGGGAAGAAATATCTGTACACATGAAATTTGTTAATTATCAGTGCTCGTGAATCATTTCATCAGTCAGTTATACTGATGGAAATAATGCCAAAAAGAGCCTGTGTTATCAAATTTGTTAAAGGGGAATGTTGACATAACTATAAAGAAGAGGAAATATATATGCAAAGCAAAAAAATTGCTTTTTCCCTGGGCTGGGCAGGAGGAGGGAGGGGGTTAAACCATCCAAAAAATTCATGTCTAACACTTAAAACAATAAAAAGAAGCACTCAAATTCTTAATGGAATCATGTAGTGAGAAGGATGAAAGTGTAAATATACTTAAGGCTACACTTGCAACACAAATTGCACTGCAGTTGATGGGGAAGTCATTATTTTGCCCACTTTGAGCAAGATTTTTTTTAGTCAGAGTCACAGTGGGAGTGTTGAGCATGCCTTAAAATGAGAACCTTATGTAAGTTCTTAATTGAGAATCACACACTTTGTAGGGGAAGCAAACAAACAAAACCAAACACCACTACCCCCTCACCCTCCTTACTCTAGGTCACAAGAATTTGAATAAAGAAGTGGAGGCTGAGGCAATTTGAAATCTGGCTGGAGCCAAGTCTGAGGACTCTCACAAAGGCAACCTGTGCTGGCTCAGGGATTAATTAACTCTGTGATCTCCATTTTCTAGGAACAATGTTGTCCTCTCAACTACATTCCTTTTTTCCATAATGAAATCCTGAAATGTTCCTAGATTAGGGGGATGGTTGATGTAACATTCTTAGGACTGGTTTAAATAATCTGTAGATTATACTTTTAATTTTAAGTAATTTATGCTGGGTTTATTAGAATGAATAGGCCGCAGCTTTACCTAGACTGGCTGCATTACATTGACCCATATTTAAAAATTGGAAGCAAACTATTGTTACTTCATTAAATGGTAAAAATTTTGGGAAAGAGGACCAGTGTTATTATTGTTGCTATTATTATCTTGAGATACCACTTAACTAAGAAAAGAAATTATAAAATAAAACGCAGGTCCTTTTATAGGTTAAAAATTGGAATTTGTTTGGTCAGACTTTAAATTAGTTTCTTCCTCTCAGTTCATTTGAGACAGTTGATTTTAACTACTGTATGGAAACAAAATTGCATCTGTTTCACACAAAAATTGTTTATTTTGGCACAACTTTCAGACAGATCTACCCAACAGGAGTTCCACCCCAGCTGAAGAGATGCTCCTCTGGGGCTAAGACCCCATTGCAGTGAGTTTCAGCTTTCCTTGAAGCAAATGACCTGCAGCAGGTTTTATTTCAGCCTTTTGTTTGTTTGTTTGTTTGGGTGCTTGTTTTTTTGCTTTTTAGTCAGTTTGAATTGCTAGAAGTTTAATTTTAGTTTTTCTGTCCATTTTCCAGCATCAGCCTACTAACCACAGTGGATCTGCAACTGCTTCATGAACAAAAAAAACCCATTTCAATAGGATACAGGTCTCCAGAAGGCCCTTAAAATAGCCACACGTTGTTGAGTTGGTCCCAGTAAGCCAGAGCTCATGGTTCAGAGCTCTTAGAGCTCTTGGGTCCTTGCACTGCAAATACATTCATACAAATTTAGGTGAGTATGAATAAGACAGACTTAACATAATTTAGATTCTGCCTACAAGTTTAAGTGGCCTCTCCTGGGCAGTTAAGTTCATTTTGGTTATGAATTGCTGTGTGTTTCTTGGTGTGGAGAAGGTCTGGCATGCTGGTAAGTTCTTAAGGTGGAACCATGTCCTGATATAATTAATGAATGTTGCTCATTCATTATGTTAATACCAATGTGTGTGCCAAAAAAATAAAGGAAAAAAAAAAAAAGAAAAAAAGGCATGAAAGGGCAATTAAAAAAAAAATCAGCAGAGGGGTGGATCTGAAGGCTTTTCAGTGTGAGGCTGCTATCTGTAGATTGTTATCTCACATGGCAGCCCTGTGTTTTAAGAAGCAGAAAAGTTTTCAGTTTGTGATTACACACATATGGTAGCAGAAGAGGCCCTTGGGGCTGTTGCAGAGACCTCACAGGAAGCTCAGAGCTTCAATCCAGGGCATGGGGGAGGAGGAGGATGCATGGAACTCAGGACTCAGAGATAGGAAACAATTATCATTCAGCTGGCAAAAGGCTAAAAATGTCCCACAGCAACATTCCCGGGATACCCCAGAGCAGGACCTGACAGTGGAGAGAAGACAAGGAAAACGGAAACTCATTGTTTCACCCGGGATGAATTTCACATCCTATTACAAACTCTAGCAAACCCTATTTGCAGTGAGTGGGTGCTGCAAAACACAGTGTGAAAGCAACAAAAATTGGCAGCAAATTTTGGTATGTTGAATTTTGGGTGTCATGCTGGCTGTGTGCTTCACTTGTGTAGTCTGGGTAAAGAAATAAACATCATACAGGCTAAGGATATGATTTATATACATCTATTTCTAAGCAGATTTTGGGGCTGACCTGGTGCTTTGTAAGGTAAATGAAGAGTTAATAGTTTAGCCTCGATAATTTAGAAAATACAGAAAGTATCAAAACATTATTTGAACAGTGAACTAAATGACTAAAATTTGGCATAAAAATAAATAAAAAAAGTTTTGAGAAATTAATATTCTTTATTGTTTGACAGTGAAAAATGTTTGCCAGCATCAAAAGTAATTGTTAATGCAGTTGGAGAATTGAAGAATCTATTATTTGCACAGCTCATCTACATATATGTCAGCACGTAAACAAAGAAAAAAAAGGATTGATAATGTAAATTATAATTTCAATGTTTCTTTAAATAATGCACAAGTGAAAACAAGCCTAACAATGGTATGTGTCTTGTGGAAGAAACTGAAATTTCTTAGATGTATATGGTTCATGTGGAATATGAAGACAGCCAAACCACCACGTAGATTTCCTGGGACAGCCAAAATTTTTCTCAATAGTTACATTTTTTTAAGTGTCATTCCTTTTTTTTAACAGTTATTTGTGTCTGTTAGTGTTCCTAGAGACTGTTTAAACAAAGATTTCATTTAACATTACTGTCCATTGTTCAACTATAGCAATCTTGAGGCTTCAAGGGTAAAATAATTCATCTCCATCTGAGGAAATTTAATGCCAGAAGCTCTACAATAGTAACTGTTAGGATGAGATTACTGCCCACTTGAAGATACTTTTTTTTTCTGCCTCAACTGGTACAAAGATGAGGAGTTCTAATATTCACCATTTAATTATCAGAGGCAGATGCTGTAGTTATGTGAAGACAAGGTCATCAATTTGAATTAAGCATTAACCTCTTAAGACTGTTGTTTCCTTTCTGACAAAAATTTCTACCAAGTATTGTAGCAACAGAAAAATGCAATAGGGATGATAATCTGTAGCTTCCCACCATCAACTAAATCACTGTCCATTCACCTTTCAGGAGTGTTTATTAAAAAACTATCATTGGATCTGAGTGCTTTTGTTTCTCAATGCCCCACCTTATATTTGTCTTCCCTTAGCAATAAAAATGCTGAATACTATTTGAAGCTTTTGAAAAAGCGGTCTTCAGGAGACATTTCAGTCTTCAACAGTGGGCTAAGATTTGTCACAGGAAGCTGGAAGATTACTATGCTGTAACATCAATGATCTTCACAAAAAATTAATGAATAGTGCTCCGAGAGGCTAATGCTCACTCTGCTTCATGAGTCTGCAGATCACCATTTGCAATGCTGTGGGTGAGTCTTGGATAATAATTGTCACAAAACTGTTACATTCTCAGTCATGGAAAAACATGTGGTGACTATATTTATTTTTTACTCCAGTGATCTCAGTCCTACATTAGCAGGATGTGCACTCAGTCCCGTGAGCCCACTTCCATCCATGGGATCACTAACATGTTTCAGCAGACAATCCTCAGCATGTTCTGATGCAACAGGACACTTTATCCAGAAGCTCTGTTAGCTCATGGGGAGGACATGTCCTGACAGTGCCTTCTGGATTAAATACTGAAACATTTCTTAGACTTTCTCCTCTGTCCATCGTGTAATGCCATCACCCTATTTTCATCCTGCATTTTATCCTACCACCTTATTGACCAAGAGACCTTTCCTCCACTGCAATTCACTTTAACATTGGGAACTACCAGTCTTGCTCTCTTGTCTTCAGCATAGAGTAAGCAGGTCTCCAGCTTTGATTTAGAACTTTTAATGCTATCTTTCCAAAAACATTCAATGCTATTTTTCCAAAATATAAAATGTGCTTATTGCCCTCCTGAAGATTTAAGTGCTTATATTCAAGTACTGGGATGATGCAACAGGGGAAAATTCTTTATGAGCCAAAGTTTGTGAATCTTTTTAAAGGACTTTTCTTCTCTGGAAAATGGAACATCAGTGAAAAATAACCATGACTATTTAAACTGAAAAAATCCCAGCATTCCATATCACCCAAGCTCAAGGGTCACGCTCTCTCAAGTTTGTCACTCCTCTCAGAAATTCCCACTGTTCATAGGCATTTATTTAGATTGCCTGTTAACTCTTAATGTGGTAAATGTCTCAGGAAGTACAAGTAAGGACACACAGCAAATATAGAAACAAGACTGCTCTTACGCAGGCCTTCCACCTACTTTCACTTAAAGAATAAAAATTCATGAATGATAAGCTAAATTACATATTTTCCATCCAGGATGCCTATCCCAGATCCACAAGTGTACTATGACAGACCTCACTAAACAGCATTTTTCTTTCAAGTCCTGATGTGTGAATAAATGTTCACCTTTGGGGAGATGGCCCAAATTTTAAAATTTCATTAAACGTGCCTCAGAACAAAACCCCTGTTCCTTAGAAAGGAAACCGTATGATTAGTGGAAAAGCATCTTTTCTGCCTTGAGTTCCAGTTTGAATCATTTCCATAGGCAGAGAGATAATTCCCCAGAACTTGGTAGAAATAGCAATTCAAGATACTTAATTTCTCTGCCTGCTGCACTTGTTGGCCCCAGCCTTGGAGCTTCTACACCAGTTGAGTGAGTTACATTTGAAACTCATGCAGAGCCTAAATTGCTTTTCCCTTTTAGCTCTGGAGCAGACAGAAAAGGTATCAGACTTCTTAGGAAAAACAGCTGTGAGTGATGTTCTCCTACATGGATTGACTCACTCATTGATACTCAGTTATTTTGGGATGTGCTCTGTGCCGAGTGCTCTTACAGCTGCAGTGCAAGGCCTTTTCTGTGTCAGAACACTTCATGAACTGCATGAAGGAAATGGTAATGGCAAATCACAGAGAATACAAATTTAGCATATTTTCCATGAATTCCAGAAAGAGCTGAGGGATACTCACAGTGGCTTGGCTTGTTCAAAGTGAGCACTGCAAGCACACAACTGCCCTTTGTGCACTTCCTTCCCAAACAAGTTAAGAGCTTTATGCTAGAAAACATATTGCTCTTTAAAATCTTGAAGTTTAGTCCTGTTGGCATTTGGGGGTGTAGGATTTTGTTTGTTTGTTTGGGGTTTTTGTTATTGTTGTTGTTTGGTTGGGTTTTTTCCTTAAGAAAACAGGATTATACAACTAGGAGGAAGCATTTTAGTTGTTTTGAAGAGCTGCTAAGCACAAAAAACTCAAAGTAAATTTTGAAGCATAACCAGTAGAAAGTGAAATTAAGACTTCATCTCCAACCCTGGTAATATCATTTTGTAACTGCAGTAAAAGGTAATTCCAGAATGTAAAATGTAGGCATAGCTGGCAACGTATCTTCTTTTGCCCAAGATTTTGTGTGTGATGATAGGAAAGGCAAAAATGGGTTGACTTTGAGATATTCATCAACATATTTACTTCTTTTGAAATTCTGGGTACTCGCAATACCTAGAAAATTAGCTTTGTTCTTGTTTTATCGCAGTGTTTCTCCACTAGCTGACAAGAATACTTTCCTACATTTTAAAGATGATAATCGGAGTAGGTTTTATTTGATTTAACCCATCTCACTTTTCCACTAAGGCAGCTAGATTCTGGCAAGTAATAAACTTCCGTTTCTCCCTTTGAATCCCACTTTAAAAAAAAAATACATATATATCTATATATATATAGATAGATATATATAGGCATTCAGATAGACATTCAGATTTTAAAGTGGGGCTTGTGAAGGAAAGAGATCAACAGCAAGGAAAAGAACAGCCACAGAAGAGATCATCTCTGTACCAAGAATTTCTGCTTTGTTAGTGGTGTTCAGAAAAACACATATGAAAGTGAAGGAAAAATTTCTAGTAGAACAATAGATAATACTCCCATATAACTATCTAGAGATACGTTCACATTTTTATGTTTACTATGCAGTTACTGTGGATTGCTGTGTTATTTCACCACTCCAATACAAGTGACAGCTTTTTGCATGAAGAAACCTGTCTTCAAACTAGTTCATGCTGTGGTAGAATACAAAACAATGTGCAAGTTAATTATGTTCACAAAGTTCTTGCTGTTTTACAGTGTATCAAGACAGTTTGATCTAAAGTTAATTACTCTTGAATTTAACTTCCCAGCTGTGATTTGTGTATTGATTTATAAATAAATCTATAGAAGATGCAGAGATTTAAGGTTTTGCTATGTTTGGCCTTCAAAGTCGGTCATTTTTGCTACTGATTTATGTGACATCTTACTTATCAGTCATGTCCTTCTAACCATTCAGCTAATAAAATTGCAGTTATTTATTAGGGACTATCTTATATGCATTAAATGTCACAAACTGGCAGTAAAGGTAAGTTAAACCAATTGGTTAATCAAAACACCAACACACTGAACACAAGAACTTAGAAACTGGGCTTCAGAGTGCACAATGAAGTCTTAAACTTGATTTTAAAACAATAAATCTTTGCAGGATTGTGGTTTCAGGCACCTGAATAAATCACCTGTTCATTCTACATGCTAAGCACCTATCAGGTCCCAAAGGCATGAAGGAAATTTGTTGAAGGCTAAACATTGTCTTAAAATGAGGAATCTTATTCACATGCCTAAAATAAAGGTTAGAGAATTAGCTGAAAGGATCCACTATTTCTTTTAGTAGCAACATGTGCTATAAAAACAGCTATTAACTTCAAGCTTTGTATATTTTATTTGGCAATGGGCTCTTTAGGCTTGGTTGATCTATTAGCTTCCACTTAGTTCAAATTAAGCAAGAATAAAAGCTTTCATACAAAATAAATATTAAAAATCTCAGTTAAAACATCTCCTGTCTCTCACCACCCACACCTCACAGCTTTGCACAGAAATACAGCTGAAGCACAACACATGAAGGAATGGAAATGGAGTGCACCATTTTCCTACTCAAGCTGCATGGCACTGTGAGTGTGAGAACATGTACTCTGAAAAAAAATTAAAATTATAAGCAAAGCACACAATACTCACCTTTGTGGAGAAAAAGTAGGGAAGAAAGCCACAGACTAACCAGCACAGCTGTAGCAATCTGTCTTTTCTAAACTTAAATGAGCAACTACCTTAAAAGCATCCTGGGAAGAAATTTCAGCCTGTCAGGGGAAAGCTGAAGTGGGGAGTTAAGCAGTGAGAGAATATCTGTTGTAATTTCATTCCTAAAGCTTACTTGCTTGTTAGTTTTATTAGAAAATAGGAGTGAAATGTATAGTCAAGACTTCCGAATTTCTCCCTCTTATCCTCTCTCTCCCTCCCCCTCAATTTCCTCCCCTTTCCTAAAAATACCCACAAACTGCCTGGGACACAGCACACAGATTTTAAGAACCTGATTTGGAAAAAGTACAATTGTCTGTTTTGTGCCCTTAGATTTTAGTCAAGGGACAGTAGTACTAACTTGGCTATCAAACAGAAAATATAAGTAAATATGAGGCAGCCCTGCAGGGATTTGATCTCAATGGATCAGTGATCTCAATGGATCTCTTCCCACATCAGGAACCCTGTGCTTCTGTAAGTACAGAAATCCTCATGTCCTCTGGTCAAAGGAACCACTCACTCCTGTCCACATGGGGGAGAACGCTTCTCTCTAAGAAATTTGGTCAGGCAGCTGTGGCCTCACCTCGTACCAGATGGCTGAGCTTCTTCTGCCCATCTTTGTTAGAATCTACAGAGACTTTCAGTAAACTTTGCAAAATCCGTATGGATGGAGAAAGGTTCACCCTGCTTATACCTACAGCTTATAGGTAACCAAAGCAAGTGCTTTGAATTGTCCTTTGGAAGCACTTCCCTCTTTCCTTTTGGTTATTGGAGGACTGATTTGGTGACTACAGGTACTCTGAGGCACAGTCAAGGTAATGGCCTGATTCAGAGCCTGAAATAGGCTGGTAAATACACCCCACATGAGCAATGGGCAGGCTTTCCTCACCCACTTGCACAGGCAGTTTTGTTTGTACAAGTTCATTAGCTCTTAATAAAGAACCTTGCCTACTGTAAAACACCTCGTCCTGCATAGCCAAGCCTACATAAAGCAAAGCTTCCTAATGAAGTGACTTTCTAACGAGAAACTTTCTCCAGAGCACCCTGCAGATCAAGAGTCCTGAAGGCACAGGGTGAATATGACAAAATTACACATTACCTAATCAATTAGGGATGATCATGGCAATTGTCCTTACCTGGAAACTATTATCCCCCACATGCCTTTAGAAATTTACTGCTGCAGTCCTGGGTCTTCAAGCAGGTGCTGTGACAGCACTAGTTCAGCTAAAAGGCAGCAAGGTGTCTAGTTACCAGTCAACTGGGGTGAAAATCAGGAGATAGTATTGTCTCAGGAATATGTTTTGTTTGCTTGTGACTATGAGAAGTATGTATTTTACCTTGCTGTCCACCTTTAAGTGGAGGAGATGATGCCATCTCTGTGTTACTAAGAGAGGGAGAAAACTCTAACTGAAAAGATCAGATAATGTGACAAAGCTGGACACCTCAGAAATTTAGAACAGAGACAGAACGCTGTGATCTTTGTCAAATTTAAATATTTGATTTCCAAAAGACACTTAATTACCTCCAAGGGGATCTTACAAAAAAAAAAAAATGGTGAGGCAATCAAGAGTATAATAAAATCTAACAAAATTGGAAGCAAAAATGACATTTTTAGTTTTCCTTAACAAAGATCTGGGGTATTTTTCATTAACATGGCCATCATTACTAGATGCAGAGCATTCATCAATATGTCATGGGAGGATGGTTATTCACGCTGGACCAGTTACTCCTTCCCTATGTATTTATGCTCTTACTTAGTTGGACATCCCTAAGCATGACATGAATTTTTCTGATGTCATATTGTCTTTTCAACAAAACAGATTCCTCACCATTGGTTTCTGGGAAGGCAACATAATTGGCCATGGCTTTTTTTTTTTGGAGGAGCTGGCCTTGTTGGACATGTAAGCAATTTTGGGAAAAAAAGGTCATTTACTGAGTGCTAATACAAATGTAGGAATCTGACCTCTGTTATTTTTAGCCCTCTGACATTAGTCTTGAAAAAGGCAGTGTTTGCACTGGGATAGCATTCTAGCTGAATAATAACAGATAGCACTGGGATGGGTCTTTTTGCTGTAGCAGAGAGAAGATCTCAGGCCTGGAGCAGAAATACTTTGGTCATTCAAGAATACTAGGAAATGAAATTTTTAAGCAGCATCCAAAGAGGAGAGAAGAAAAATCAAGAAAGGTTGGAGAATAAGGATGAGATAAATTTAGAGAAAATATAGTTTCTGTGTGTGTACGGTGCATCTCTGAGGGTACGACATGAGTTTTGAATAAGTGTGTTGATTACAGCTGGGCAAAATGTGCTGGTTTCAGACCATGAAAGGTTCAATGAGCTTTTCCATTGGTTCCAGCTCTGATCCTTAATGCCAACAGCAAAATGATACAGTGAAGCTTCAGACACTATTAGGAGCTGTGTAATGTCAAACAATGATTTGTAGAGGCACTTGCATTTCAGTGCTTGAAGACACTGAGGCCAAGCATATTTTGGTGCCAGTGAAGACAGGAAACAGCAAAAGAGGAGTAATGTCTGGGGAAGGGAGAAAAGAGGAGAAACACATAAGATGCACATTTTAAAAGTTCTGTTCTCTGGAAGATTTCCAAAACCCCTCACAATATAGATAAGCATATATCTATCTCAGTTTAATTCTAAATTAGCTGCTCAATTGTCTACTGAAGAAGAAAAGACAGGAAAGGCTTATTAGTGTCAGTGCTGGTAGGATGTCTGAAGTGAAAAGCTGTGGTAAAAAAAGGAGGAGGTTTTAGGGTGGAGTGAGAAGGGAAAGAGTGGAAGGAGTGAAAAATCATCTCTAGTTCTAGTTGTTAAGGTAGAAAGGATATGTAGGGAAAGAAAGGGTGAGGAAAATGGCATAAGTTTGTTTCCAGAGGCTGTCTGGAAGGTAAAGGTAAGTCCTGGTGAGAAATTAAAGAGGCCTGGAAAATTTTGCCAGGTGCCAAAAGACGGGGGAGAGGAGGGGAGGGGGAGAAAAGAAAGATTGGTTAACTGTTGTGATAAGGATGTTTCCACTTCTGAATCGTGTCATAAGTGAGTATGACGTTTGAGAGAAGGTATAAGAGAAAACACGTGTAGGAAAATGGCTCATCCTTTGAAACCCAAAATATCCTATCAGTCCATTGCAGTAACACCCTGATTTCCAGCGAGGAGAATCACTTTGAGAGCTCCTCTCTGAGTCCTCGGAATCATTAAGAATTAGCAGATTACTTCCTTCTGTAATTACTTTAATCATATTTGTTCTGTGGTTATCTGTTGTTAATAGAGTTCTTTGATCTTAACTGCCTCCCGTGCAATTAGACAGTGGTGTAAAACACATGGATAATACTTTGCTAACGATGCACTACTTGCACAGTGGAATATACAAGAGCACATGGTAACTCTCTATGAGGTTTTGACTCAAAATATTGCAAACATATTTTATCATGTTTATTTTGTTGTTAACAAAACATCAGGCATAATTGCTTGTTACATCGTTAATTGCTTTGCTTACAGCCAAGAGGTTCAATTAGATCCTGCTAATATTACAGAGTGTTTCTTTGTTCTGAACTGGGTCAGATTCCAGGATGTTTATGTGTTGACCCTGCTGCCTTGTTTAAATGTTGGGGTTTAGCAGCAATGACACTGAAGAATTGCACTCGTTGCAGCAAGAAATATCACCCTGGAATCCCTGTCTTATTAATATTTAGTGTCTTCCTTTGGGCCATGTAATCCACTCCTATCCCCTATACTGCACAGTTTTGGGTGGTCATCTTCCCTGGAATTTTTGGAGGTAGCAGGTGACTAATTCCTGATTTCTTTTTCAGAAGCTGCCATCTTGACCATCTCATCTGGAATTAAGCTACCCAACTCACCAAGGTACTGCACAATTTGACATCCAAATCAACTTGTCAAGACATTCACTGTCTAAATGAAATCTGTAAATGAACTTCAGAAAAGTTGCAGATGGATGGAAGAAGCTGAATGTCACAAGAACTTAAAAATGTTCTCATGAGTCAGACCAATGATGCATCCAGATCAGTATTCTGCTTCCAGGTTCTGCACAAATAGATGGCTATGCACACTTGCAAAGAAGGGCATGAGAAAATAGTTACTGGTGTAATGAAAAAGAATGAGAAAAAGACAACGGAGAATATGGAAGAGTCTTATGCTGTTCATGTCTAATGTAGGTCTACCTGAGAATAGGGATTTCTTCCCAGACTCTGAGCATTATGAAGTGATTAATGAGTTGCTCTGGAGACTTCTGGTAAGGAGGTGCCATAAACTAAGAATTCAGTCCATCCTACACTCCCTGCATAGATTCAAATCATAATTGGACTGAATAACTCCAAAGCCATGTATGTCTCCTTGTTGAATAGAGAGGGAACCTGTAGTTAATACAGTTCTGACTTTAATGTTTCTGAAACACGTTTTCAAGCTCCAGGCCTGAACCTGGTTTCACAGTATTTTGCCCATCTGGAATGTTTCTTCTGTCAGTAAAACACATAATAACTGTAAAAAAAAATTTAAAAAACCAAATCAACCTAGCTTTGATTCTATGGGTATTTCTAAATCTACCTTTATTACAAAAAAAATTCCTCAGTGAAGACATGCTCTGTAGCAACATTCCAAGCAATACACAACTAGTTGGCAAAGCAGTATAATTTGATTTTCAAATGGCAAGTAAGTCTAAATATCTACATATCACCATGTTTTTCTGAAGGAGAGACAAGCAAGATTTTTCTCTACAAGTTAAGGGCAGGCAGACAGTAGTAAGAAAAAATACAGAATTGTTTGTAACTTGAACCAGAATGAACAGAGCAGTCTTTTATCTGAAATGAATGAAGTAAGATAGCCCAGAATGCAAACTACTGAGTTTTAGAGTGGAGTTTTTAAGAGCTGATTTTTTTGTTAAAGTAGGCACTATAGATGAACCTTTGGAAAGCATAAATTAATCAGGCCCTTCCCTGAAATTGTCAAAATACACAAATTCCTTGCCTGGATTAGATTGTGGAGCAGCAGGAAGGAGTGATATTTCATTACTTTTTAATCAATATTTCCATACAATGGGTTTGGGGGTTTTTTTGTCCTTTCTTTCCCCCATCTTTTAAACAATACTCCTCCCTTCTGTTAGAGGCTTTCTGATCACGGAAATTTGATTGCTTTTATGTTGTAGATGGGAGACACACCCTATCAGAAGAGGACACAAAATGTAGGAGGTCATATACTGAGACATTGTGATTTTGCTGTCGTTTTTTCAGTGTTAAGCATCTTGTGTAGCCTAGAACAGATTCTGCCAATATAACTCACACCGACACCAAATTTCAAAAGGGAGCTCTAATCCAATGGTGTTGTTCTTAAGTGCAAGGTATGCCATTGTATGGACCTGGCAGAATTTAACTGAGATTATTCACCATCTCTGTGCTTCCATGGTGGGTTCACCTGTGCCTGCTGCTTTGACAGTAGAGGGTTTCAGGGCTTCCATCTGGTATTACGTGGTTTCTCAGCAGCTTCTCTTCAACACAAGGTTAGACTGAACTACTCTAAACAAGAGGTCAGCTGGACAGAACCTCATTGCTTTGCAAAGTAATCAAGTCACTGGATTTTATATTAACATATTTCTTCCAAATGCCATACCATGGAATACAGTAAGTGGGATTCCAACTGAACTGATGGTTTTGCTAAAATATGAGGATACTCCTAGTGACCAAGCTGTTTTGCAGATCACTGTATGGGTGCTGTTCTGATAGACCTAAATCACTGTAACCAGCATGTAGAACAAGGTCTCTGAGAACAAAACCTGAAGACAGCTGAAAACATGCAGTGCAACCAGCTTTATGTTTATGAGTCTAGTGAGCATGATGGATTCTGTTCCACAGATTCCACTGGTTACTTCAGCTCCAGGCTGGAGTAAACATGAAGGTGGGTATTTTCCTCGCCTTGGCCTGTTCTTCAGTGGCCAACATAGCATAATTAATTTTAGTATAATTAATTGTGGCAGTAAGAGGGTTCAAAATGAATTTAAGCCTTCAGTTAATCCTAATAGGTGCTGCTGAATCCATTTATCACCACCCTTTGTGACTGGCAGCCAACACAAAACCCTGTAGTAAATGCAAAACTGGCTGCTTGCCCACAGAGCTGGCAGGCTCTGAGACACTGAATGAATGAGAACATGAAGCAAGCAAAAGAACTTTGATTTTATATGCAAAAGCCCACTGGAGATCCAGCAAAACTCTGTTCCGTTCAAATGTCCCTGCTAACACAACACAATATGCTGACAAGGTACAGCAAATCCACTTGACTAAACATAAAACTGAAATCCAACACAATATGCTTGCAATTGCAAGACGAGCATTTTTTCAGCCTAAGAGAAACTCTATCATTATTCCAGGGATAGGAGGGAGGCAGAGGACAGGAAAACTGGGTGGATTATTCCTTGCAGTCTGTCCTACTGTTTGCATTATACTTGGTTTATGTTGTTCTTCTAACTTGATAACTGCATGAAGACTTAATTTGAATGGAGGTTGCCATTTACATGAAAAAAATCAGTAATGATTGTGCTTTGCTTGGATTCACAGGTGGCATGCTGAGAAAATGGCAAGAAATCCTTATATTTTATTTTATTTTCAGAAAACAGGTATTCTTATTTTTGTAGTAGCACTGAGGAGTATCAACAGGACTAGAATTCTATAGCCAGGTACTGCACATATAAACATTAAAAGCGAGGTATAAGGTATAAGGTATTGCTTTCTTTATGCTACACATGGGCAGAGAATGCAGATGATTTGCTCAAGATCACACTCAAGAAATACGTAGCAGAGCCTAGAACCAGACCTGCATACACGAGACAGAAATGAACCATGAGCAGGAGTTGCAATTGATATCCAGTAAATCTAGGTCTATTGCTCCAGACTTTCAAATATGTCTACATTCTGTTGTTTAAAATATCTTGCCACAAATCACCAAATTAATTGCTGCCTAATCTCAGCCTCTGCATGATTCTGTTTAGACCTTGTAATACACAAGGGAAGTCTGAAGTAGGGGTACCTGATGCTTATTTACATCACTTTACCTAATAGCAGAAATGAGTAAATGCCCTGAAAAATCCAAGTTGTTCTACTCATATAGTCTCAGTCACAAAGAAAACATGTCCAAGAACTTCCTGAAGGTTAAAATAACTGGTATTTTCAGTGTCCTAATGATGGGAGAAAGGAGGACCTTCCAATAACTGAAGGACAGACTGAAAACTTCTGTTACTTGTTGGGATTCAGGAAACATGACATAAGTAAACAAGAATTGCTGCTTTCTGAGGTATGCTCTAAATTGAAACTCAGCTTTTAGACCTAGAACTGTCACAATTTATTTTTCATTAATAGTGTCAATGATGCATAACTCATCTCCCTATCTCAAGAAGAGGGAATCGTCTAGCTTGGATTTTACTTTCTGCTCCACTTCACTTCCTGGCTATATAACATGTTGAACCTTCTAAAAATAGCTTGATAATTAAAACACATTAGCATTTCCTGACTCACCATCTGGATTTGGTCTACTTCTGGATTAAACTGACAGCAGTGGGGATAGTGTCCAGGATATGTTCTTGCAAAAAAACCACCTGCATTGTAGAAGAGAATTACTTAATGTGAGATTCTAACACAAGACAACACACTGTGTTGCTGAGTCAGTTTTCAGCATGTGGAAATGACTGGATCATTCAAAAAAAATGAAAATTCCTTCAAACTGGGTATCACATAAGAGGCAGTATCACAATTTGAAGTAAAATAGTCTTCTCAGAGTATATGAAAGGTTCAATTCCACATATGAAAACACTTCCTATGCTAGTGAAAAATTTCCCTTGTGACTTCCTGCTGACTCCAGTGTGGTGACTCTTCAGCCCTGTAAATAATAAAAGAATTCCTGCATCCAAGTAAAGCCTTTCTTATAAAGTACAACTCATTCAAGCCTCCAACAAAAATGCTTCTGCGATAATGAATACTTGGTTTCAGCTTCTTAGGCTTCCTGATATCCTGAAGGCCGTTTAGCATGCTGCTTTTGTCCATGCCTCCATGCCCTGGAGAGCTTAGTAATTAAGCCAGAAGGATTTATTAAGATTTCCTAGGGTGGCCCAGCAGTATATTTGAAGTGACAGAGTTGCAGATCAGTTCCACTCCTCTGAAGCACAAATTCAATCCACACACTTCTGATCACAGAGAGATGACTGTACCAGAAGTCTGTGTGCTTCCTTCTCTCATTTTGTCATGAAATTGCAATGGGTATAGGTAGGTCACACGAGAAGCAAACAAAACATAGATATGTTCTAGTTCCTATCTCTTTTACTCCATCATAGTAAAGCCATCATGTTAGAGCTAAACTGAGCAGCTCTCCATCATGCAGGAGAACAACACACTTACCTGGAAGACACAAAACTAGCTGCTAAATTTTATACCGTGACACTGAATAAAGAGTTCAAATGATGACCTACTGATTAGTGCTTCAGATAACTCATGTGCATGTGGTGGAATCTGACAGTCAGAGCACAAGCTGAGGGCTACAGAAATCAACAGGGCTCTCCTCTTGGTGAGCACAACAGGTTATGGACTACACACTGAAGCTGAGTGACCCAGAAAGAACTCAGTTCTGATTTAGCCACTACCATTGTTGTCTTCTTTCCAAAATAAGGACCAGTATGTCATGTTTGGGTGTTTGCACTTCCCATCTTGCTTCCCAGGCATTTCACCTTGCATGGGGCACCCACAACTTCAGGCATCAATAACACTTTGAGCAAAGGTCAAAAATCTCAGTGAGTCTGCTCAATACCCTCAGGGTGTTTTAGTAACTTTCCAACCACCAGTTTGTAATGTAACACCCATTAGCTAAAAGACAGGGGGGAAATAATTGGTTTTTTTTTTTCCTTTACCAAATTTCTTTTTGACCACTACTGAAGAGAGGAAAAAACATATGCTCAGATGCCTTTTGCTTACAGAAATACTGACATTGTAAAATTCTGGGATCTGGAAACGAATCATGAACATACCAGAGCCTGGAGACAGAAGACTTTTTATCAGTGTGACTGTTCCCTGACTTTTGACCACACATGATATAAAATGACAGCAGTCTGTCTTTGGAAGAACTCTTCTGTCTTCATCCTGGCAGGGCAGGGAAAACTGAAGACATCTGTTTGAGGGATACATCAGTGTGGTGAAGTGGAGGATGAAACCTCTGTCAAGCTTGTCACTTCATGGGGCAGCTAGTCATGTACAAATCACAGTTTACTTCTATTTGGGAGCAGCTGATTAAATTAAAGGTGAAAAATGTCCCTGACTGAGGGGAGACTGTTCACTCAGAGACACAGGCACATTGTCAGTGGTTTGGCTGGCCATGTCACAGGCTCCTTGGGGACTGGGGTCCTCGAGGAGGCCACGTCCCTCAGCATCTCCCCAGAGTGTGCAGTGAGAAAGACTCGTGGAATCCCCAGACCTCCACCCTAGGAGGCCCAGCTCTCCTTGGGGGCTGTATTTTCCTATCCTTGGTGGACCCAGCTGATCCCTCAGGTTCTGGAGCCACTGATCTCTCACAGGGACATTGAAGCCCCTCTGCTTCCCTTTGCTATTCCTCCCCAACCCTGGCCTGATCTCTCACATGATCTCAGCATCAGCATTTCCTTCAGCTGGTGCAGCAGGAAGTCAATATGGACCCTCTCCCTGTGGCAGCTACAGAGGAGCTGCAGGGCTTGGCTTGTCTCTGATCTCTACTGAAGTAATATGTTTGAATTAGGAACAGAAGAACCGGAATGGATGGAAGAGAGTAAAATTAATAGTATGCAGAGCTGAAAGAGAGCATGGCCTAGCACTCTGGTGAAACATCAGTGAAAACGAGGAGGTCATTCAGTTCTCAGTATGTTCACTACTCTATGAATAAGGATGACTCACGTTCATGGTGGTGTTGCCCATCACCTTCAGACAAAGACACCAAATTATGAACATTCGAGTTATTTGTATTCTGATCGGTGAGGCTATCCTTCTGCCAAGAGCCTTTCAAGTATGTCCTAGCTGTCCAATTTATTTTGTCCACATTTAGGTATCAATTTTTCTCCCTCAGCAAGCCTAGTTCTGTGTGACACTGAGAGACATGGGCATGCACGCTTTCCCAAATTGTGTCCCTTATGTCTAAGAAGCTTAGACCTTAGGGAAGAGAAGAATCTAGACCACTGATAACCAAAAGAACGTTATGACACTTTTTGATGATGTGTGAAGTATTGGTGACCAACCTTCCTTTCCAGGCTGAAGCAAACTTTCCCACTGCTGCAGCAAATTCACCCTCTGCTTGCTCCACTTGCAGCTACCATCACTCCTTGCACTACTTCCTTCACAGGATATTCTGAGCTGGAGGGGACACTCGATGAAGGATCATCGAGTCCATTTACTCTTAAGTGAATGGCCTGGACAGGGTTGAACCCACAAGCCACAGCCCTGATATTATCAACACCCTGCTCTATCCAGCTAAGCTAATCTCAGAGTCCAGTGTGTAAAGTCCACAGAGGCAGTGGAAACTGGGATAGGGACATCCTGGAGTGAGCACCTAAAGTTTATGAGAAGATGCGTAGGTTTGTAAGAAGATCTGAAATATGATGGAAATTATTTTTATCTATCACATTTGTTGTGTCACAGAAATGTTAGATGTGTGCCAAAGACCGAGGAGGGACTGGAAAGGAACTTTGTTCTTTCACTCCTTGCTGCACACTATATTTCCATTAAAATACCACTTGAGAGTCTAATTAGCATGTCTTTGTCACAGCAGATTGGTGTTAATGGACTGACTGGGTTAGAGTCAGAAAGGAATTCTCCCCCAAAACAGAGGAACTCCTGGGATTTGCCCACTGGTTTTCTGGCCTTCCTCTGTAACATGACTTGCTTTCAAGAGTCGTTTGGTAGAGATGGAGCCAGTCCTGCACTGCCTACAGTCTATTTCCCTGCTCTCTATGAATCCAGAAGCTTCAATCTGTACAGAGTTCCGATAGTCCAGTGGAAAAGTCTCACACTGCTTACAAATCTAGTACCCCCTGTCCTTGAGTTTTACACGCCACTGGCACTTGATGTGATTCTGACATTCAGGTCTGATTTTCCATGCAGTTTATGAGCAGTTGGACCCATGATTATTGGATATCTCTGGTGTCAACACAACAAAATGGATGTGATTAAATGAAATAAAAAAACAGCAGTGCTCTGTCAAGACCAGCCTAGTTACCACACAATAGAAATTAGTCCTCGAAAAAGAGTTTTGCTTCTGTAATGCCCAGAAGACCTTGTGGCTAAGATAAAGCTTAACTTGTTCAATGGTTTTCATGCCCAGAAAGAATAAAGGCATGCTCTATCCACACATCAGCAACTGGACCTCTCTAAGCCTTTGCTTGGAAAGAAAAAATAAAATGGATAATCATCTTTTTGTCACAAGATTTTCCTGCTTCCTCTCTTTTCTCGGGGCAGTCAGCAGCACTTTGCAGCTAGTAAATCTGTTTGGCAGGTAATCTGCCACCCATAGACCAGATGCTGCCTTGGCAAGGTTAGCTTTGCTGTTGCCATGGCAAAGCTCAGGCAGCCAAATGACACGGATGCCATGGCACGTTGCCAAGGTAATCTGATGGCACAGGCCTTTGTTAATTGAAAGAGGGAAGCAGGCTGGTGCAGCCTGCTTTTCCCTGCCAATCAAGGCTGAACTCTGAGCAGGGCGAAGGACTAATTAACTGCCTCCACCAGCTGTTGGCTCCAGCATGCCAAATCTGACAAGTGGCCAGGGCCGTGCATCCTTAACCCTTGCTGTCTATGGAGGAGAGGCAGCAGTTAATGAAGCTGTTGGAACACTTGTAAATCTCGCTTTTCTTTGAAAGACTGGTAGTGAGGGGAAAAAAAGTAAAGTGGTTGTGTTCCTCCTGAAGAACTGCAAACGTTGTGTTTGGTTGGCTCATGATTGCCCTTTGAACTGGTGAAGCTGTCAGGACACAGCAGCACACAAGTCATGGATATACTCTCCAGGTGCCTTGCAGAATAAAAATGTAATGTGTACTAAAAGTTTCAAGGCTGACTAGTTAAAGGGATCTGATTCAGCAGTTGCAGGGAGAAACATCTCCAATGCTGTCTGTGTTTGCCTACAGACATCTCTAGTTCCCACTGTGCTGGGAGAGCAAAGCAGTTTGTGTTGAAGGGACAGTGAAAGGAAGCCTTCCTGAATGTGACTGGGAATAACTCATAGGTCCTGAGGTTTCCTGCTCTCCTCTGGGGCAGACTCTTCCAGCATCCTTTGTCTTTCATTGTCTGTAGTGTCCATCCAATGTGTATTACAACAACAGTCCATTTCCAGCATTCTGGATATAATTCTTCTAACTATTCATTTTCAGGGGAATTAATTCAATTTATTCTGCTAATAGAAGAATAGTTACCCAAACTGCTTCTTAAATGATGGGCAAATGATTCCTGGCCCATCCCGTTCATTCCTTTGGCTAAACAATGGGAAATTTTTTTGTCTCTGGGCATCTGACTTGCCTGTCTTATTACTCAGCAGCAAGGATCAACAAGCTTCAGCCACGGGTCTTACAGCTGTTATGGATGAAATCTCTAAACTAACAGCATCTTTACTCGGGGGTTAGTCTTGCCAATGTATGTCTACACAGGGAGAGAGAGAGAGACTAAGAGCTGTAGTATTCTGTTGTTTGAAATAAGTCTGTTGCTTAAAAGGCTCTGGGCAGTGTAATTTTTACTTTTATAGGCATGTCCTGGATGTGTTTGACTTTTCAAATCCTCTCCTCAGAGATCCAAAGGGGTCTGTTTATAAAATCTGCCTCTCAGACTCCTTTCTATATGAAGTTCAGAGAGCAATTTCTACTGCTATGTATAAATGTGTCCCTGATGTTTTCTCCTTGGAAGAATCTTCTTCCAACTCAAACACTTCCCTTCGCAGACAAAAAGGGTGTCTTGGGCTGTGTTTCCAATACAGCCCCCTGCACACAGGTGTGTGTGTGTGTGTAGAGAAAGAAAGATGCTCTGGCTGCTGTGGGAGCCTTTGCACAAAGTCTGAGACATTAACTGTAAAAGCAGCAGAGGGAAATCAGTGCTTCTTCTGCTCAGTTCTTTTGTCCTGCCAAGTAACTGCCTCTGTCCTTTCCTGCCTCCGGCTGCCTGCAACAGTTGTCAGGTCTCAGAGAGACTGAGCTGATTCCTGCCTTCTGTTCCCACCAGAATGAGGAATTACTGCATTTGCACAGCAGCACCATCAGCAGCTCCCTTGTGCTTGTGAGCTAGCTGCAGGTCTGCCATGGAAACCAGCAGGTCAGGGACTGAGCTGGGGTTGGAAAATGTTTCATACCATGGTGTCCTGTTTTCAAGAGCCTCCTAGTCACTGGTAGAAACTGGTGCTTGGTGTCTCCTCCAACTGACCTGAAACTTGACAAATACATGCATATATTCATGTGGGTTTTTCCACACCCATTCTGTACCTGTGCTTGGTGGGTTTGGATGATGCCATGAGCCCGCTGACAAAAACTACCTGCAAAGAATGTATGGAGGCTTACTGTGCTTATTTAAGCTTTTTACATGCTATAGCAAGAAATACAAAATATTTCAGCAGCTTTCTATGTAAGCAGAACATTTTTTCAAGTTTTATGCTATAATATTAGGAATATAAAAGTTCAAAGAATTTGCATTAGCACTGTGATAGAATAACCACCTTCACCTAGTGTAGGGAGGAAGTCCCTGTTCCCATTTCTCCTCTTTTCTAGAATTGATTGGGGTCCTTAAACTTTCTGGCTACCCAGGGGTCAGTCACTGGAAGAAAAACATGAAAAAAATCTCAGTCCCCAAAAATTTGTAAGTACTTGGAAGAATACAAATCACACATGAAGAATCCCAGCCTAGAAATAGCAATGATGTATTTTGTCTACAAACCACAGGGTAGAAAGGATCTTCCTTTTCAAGATGATTAGAGGGATGGAGCACCCCTCCGATGAAGAAAGGCTGAGAGAATTGCGATTTCTCAGCCTCAAGAAGAGGCTTCAGGGTGACCCAACTGACACCTTCCAGTACCTGAATAATTAATATATTTGACTGAACAAAGAGTGAGATTATTGCCATGTACAGTGCTGACACAGTCTTCAGTTGTGCATGTGTAACTTAGCAAAATTTACAAGGATTTTTACTGTATGGAAACAAAGTTGTAGGAATCAACCAAACCCTGCCTGATAGCTAAGGGCAGAGTTAGATGATGCCTTTATGCTGCCCACCCATATTTATCTAGTTGAATGCTGCTTATGCAGAAATCAAAATCTTCTGGAATTGCTTCCAATGTGATAAGGACTGATGAACAGAAAAGCTACTCAGAAAAAGGTCCTTCTTGTGTGGAAGGAGGCATAAAAGGAGTGGGGGATACTGTGATGGTCAGCAGAGGAAGTGAAGTGTAATGTGCCCTCTCTGAGGGTCATTGCAAGTCTCAGAACTAGGACAGGGGTTCTGTGAGTGCAGAGAGGAGGAAGAAGACATAATGAAAGTGTTCATGCACAGAATAAACATTTTTGCTGAAATGAAGACTGAAAAGCCTGATGACCAAAAAGTAGAAACTCCTTTTCTTCTTTTTTTTTCCTTTGTTTTATGTCTGCTCAGTGTCTCCGTGAGAAACTTGTGAGGCAGAGATTTTTTAAGTTATTTTTGTGGGAGGGAGCAGGAAGGAAATTGAGAGGGATTTATGTACAGTCTTTGTTGCTGTCAGAAGCAATAGGATGTTTTGTTGTTTAAGTGCTATTGACCACAGAAGAAAACTGAAACCCTAATCTCAGAAGAAGATAAATCATTACCTATTTCAACACCATCACTTTTTTAGCTTTTCCTGGGGCCCAGTTATTTTTTTGTTTCCATGGACAGGGAATCCTGAAATACTCAGTCTCACAGAAAGTGGATTTCCATCTCTCAGAGTAAACATAAGCAAAGATCACACCCTGCCAGAATGGCAGGTCTGTGCTAAGGCTGCTTGTCCCCAGAAGAGCATCTTGCTTTGAGCAGTGGGTATGTTCCTTGCTACTGACTGGAGAGTGAAAGTGAAATATAAGTATTATAAATTACCTGAGCTGATGAAGTATTAGAATTACTCACTCAGCCAACCAAACCTGTTCTTCTCCTCTAAACACCAAATTCCAAATAAGGACTTCACTGTAAAAGCATTAATTTAATGTCTCGCAAAAATAGACTTGTGCTTGGTCCTTGCTGGGTGCTCCTAGTCCCCCAACAGACAGATGCCAGTGGTAGTGGTAAAAAGTGCTCTTCCACTTCATGTAGATTGTTATTGTAAATCAATCCAGGTTGCTGTAAGCTCTTCTCAGCCTAGACTTGTTTATAACCTCACAAAAATAGCCTATCCTTACAACATACCGTGCAGTGGTAGATATGGTTATCCTTTGGTCAGTTACATACTCAGGTAAAACAGTATTATGGCATGGGGATGGTAAAATTTCATGTATAGTTTGCTACTGAAGACTGCTAGCAAATGATCAGAAACTTTGGCACACCCATTCCCCTTTCCTCACCCTTTTCCCAATATAATACTTTTCTTTAAAAGATACTTCTCTGCTGCCCAGTGAATTCTAGAAGGTTCTCCTTTCATCATACAAGCAATTGTTTCTCACAAAAGACCTTCTCTTCATCCTAAAATTAGCAAGGCTTGTGAGGGGGAGGGAGAAAATTTTTATCTGTAAGAAATAATTTGTTTTTCTTCTATGACAATGAAGTTTTGAGGTTTGGGGTGGGAATTAACAAGACATTTTTTGCCAGCACCAGTTCCATTGTCAGCATCACCCAGTGCTGAAGCTGATTGTAGAAGTGGATGGAATTTCTGATGCATTTTCAACCTACTCCATCAATAAAATTTCAGCCAATTCTTTCCCCTAACTTTCCAGCCACCTATAAGAGCCTCACAGCTTCTGAAAATTTGTGTTTAACCATACTGGGTGGAGGAAGCAACTGCGTTAGGTTTTCCTGTTCTAAGCAGGTTTGAAACCAGTTCGCTTGTAAAGCAAAGAAACCACAGTTGTAAAACCAAAACCATGTTCAATTGGAGAACAAGCAGTACTTACGGGTCAATTCCAAGAATGTTTTCACTTTGTGTTACCTGAATGTTGTGCAGCGTTGGGTCAGTTATACTTAGGTTTCCAGAGAATAAGAGTTGTCTGCTTTCACCTATAACCAATAGTAAATTTCAAATGAAAGGAAAAACAGATAATAGCTCAAAATTGAAACACAACACGTCAGTAGTAGCTAAGTATTCATTGATAAAATATAGTGACTATCAGAACCTTTTTTGTTCAATGTTATCTGTTTTATTTATTCTGATTGATTAAAATTGTGTTTACAAAAAGATGTCAATTTCTAAGGAATTTCCATAAATGGTCATTTTCTGCAGTAATGAGTTTTAACACAACTCTGAAGCCCATGGCCATGCAAAATGTTGATATTGGAGCTCAAAACCAGGAAATGCTTCTCTGATTTCTGTATTGTGACCAACTTATCTGATTCAGAACAAAACTGATTAATGATTTGTCATCACAACTTTCAATGGAATCTCCTGTGTTCAATTACATTTCAAAGGGATCATGTTCAGATCTGAAATTCAAGAAAATATTATCACAGGCAGCTGGTATTAAAAACATTCCTCTGTCATTAACTTCTGATTCTTATGTGTCATCAGGAACAGTTTGTCACCCATTCCAGTTTGTCTACTGATACACATCAAGGACCAAAAGCAAACAGAACTGTTGAGATAGTGAGCAATCTTGAGTGGTAGCCACCACGCAAAGTAAAAAAGTTCGGGGTTTTATTTTTTTAAATGGACTTTTTATCTTTAAATCCTTCAAATTCGTATTGATTCACAGGAAGATGAAGAAATGCTGCAGTATTATGGCCGTGACAAGATTTTTGCATTTCTGCTAATGTGGTTTATCTGCTCTTAGTTTTGCATACGCACAAATTGTCATATCAACCAGGAATAGCAGACTCACTTAAGAAGATCTTGTTTTGTGTAAATAAAAGATATGCTGTGATTCAAGCTTGTAAGGAAAAGGGGGTTGAAAGTTTTCTGAAAAAGACAGTTTTTCTGTGAAAGTAAAAGTGAAAGACACTATGATAAAATCTATATACATGGTGCAATTGCTGCTAATAGATTAACACTTTCCTTTCTACAGATACCATGGTCACACTAACACACAGAGGGAAGTGCTAATGTGTCTAAATGTATTATGTTAATTAACTACTCACAAACACTGCACAGGCCTCTGACAGGCTCCCAGTATCTGCAGTGCATGCATGACCTTTTAAGGAACAGTGATTGCATCTGAGGGCCAAATTGTAGTGAGCACTGGTTACGTGTGCCTTATAACCCTGGCAAGCCCAGGATGCAGTCCATGGGTAAATATGCTGGTGGGAATGGAAACCCTTGTATACACAACATGCAGGAACATGCAAGACATTGATGAAGCCTTGAATTTGGTTTCTAATCATTATGTGACAGGGAGACTGATCCAAGAACTTAGCAATGGCAGAGAAATTAACTTAGCAACAGCAGAGAAATTATTCGATCTTGGGGCATGCATAAAACTGAGACAATGAAATTCCTAACCTACACCTCGATTTTTGCTGTTCATACACCCATAGCAAGCCCATGCCCTTAAGTGTCATAATTAGTGTATGAAGTGAGTGGCACTGAAAATGTGTAAAAGCATCAATGTGCACAGGACTCGAAGGAGGATGTCTCCACTTGGTGCACAGACAGACTGCACCTGTGCCAACCTTTCTTACTCAGGCTTTTATATCATACCCATTGTGTTGGGGAGCACCCTCTCAGTCATTACAAGAAAAGATAACTGTTTTCTTCAGGATTTCCCTGTGGAGGTGGATCTCTGGATGTTTTTGCCCTCGTTTTCCTAAAGGGATCTGTGAGAACTTGTGACTAAATCTCTCAGGGTCTGTATGGGTTCACTGTGGAGATTTGCTTTGCAAACATGGCATTGACAAGAACTGTGTATATTGATCCTGGTGTGAGCAAGTTCTGTGCAATGAATAAGAGAGGCAAGGTGAGGCTCTAAAAACAAAAGATATTTCAATTTCCCTAAAATCCATTAATTTTTTATGAGTCTTGGATGACCATGTGGGTGAAAATTGACTGGCAGCCAGTAGAAGATTGTATGTGTGTCAGACAAAGCAGATTCTTGCTCTAGCTGGTCCAGAATCAGATAAATTGCACCCTGTCACACTCAGGAGCTTTTATCACTCATGTAATGGATGTCTTTAAAACTCTGTAGATGTAGATGTAAAAGGAAAAAGGCTGTAGATGTAAAGAAAGAAAAAATTCAATGATTTCCCTGACTGTTTTTTGGTGACTATTTGAGAGTTTTGGTATATGTCTTTTGTTGGGAGTATTAATCATTTTGACCTTTTTCACTAGTTACTGAATGATTTCAGACCAGTATGTCCCCTACAAGTCAGAATAAGCTCTGTCTACAATGCGCATATGTAATGGAGTGTAGATGGATTCCTTTGTTTGGGAAGTCACATGTCTGCAGCAGAAAACAACTTTCCACTTCTTTTTGGGTCATTTTCTACAGAAAGGAAGCCAAACCTCTGACTTAATGAGAAAAGAAGGGAAAAACAGTGTCAGTTGAGACAAATTTGATTTTCTCAGCTCCTGAAGACACAGTTAATCTTGTACTAGTATCCTGACATGGCAGTGCAACCAGCAATTACTTTTCAAAAAGACAATTACTAATATTCCAGGTTATCACATTAAAAAAACAGTGACTTAAATTAGGTTTCTAGATCTGTACACATAGGAACAGAAATAATTAGTGATCATTTGAAAATAACTCAGTCTGTACAATAATCTAGCTTTAACTCCTGTTTTGTAGGACTTTTCTCTAGTTTTCAGGAACACCTGAAACTTTTCTGAATTATCACCTTAAAACATGTGATTGAGATCCCAGAAAATCTTCAGCCTGAAGAGAAACAACTCTTCCCTTCTTACTCCTGGCTATGAAGTGCTCTCCTTTCCCAGCTTGTGCCTTCTCTGAGACAGTGATGTCCTCACCACCCTATTTCCCCATGACAGAGCTCACCTGTTACTCATCTGCACTTTTGGTGGGAGAAAACGTTAGAAAAACACCAGGGCTATTGGTTCACCCACAAAAAGGCAGAACTGTGTGTGTGCACACAGAGAAATACCATTTCACACTTCCACCTGGGTGCAGAAGTGAAAGGTTTGCTTGTGGTGAGTAACTGATGCTGCCCTGGTTGTGTGACAGCTGATAACACCCAGAAAACAGAAAAATTCCCTCAATTTTTCTCACACAGGTGCATAATCTAAGAGAGGAAAGGCTTTTTCCGCTCACTATAATTTGAACTGTATCTCATTTTTTCCCACTCTTCTTCCCACAAATTCAACAGCTCAGAAGGTGACGAGTGTTTTTAGGAATGAAAGGCTTGATATAATTGGAAATTTCTGAACTCAGCACTGTGTTAGTAAATAAGTTGACAAAGCAGAAGGTTTAATGTAGTGGAAACACCATAAGTGGAGGACAGGCTTTTAAATAAAAAGTTATCACTGGAAATATTTCTCTCATCTCCAGCCTTGGACTGAAAATGCTCTATATTAATGTAAGTTCACATATAAGACCCTGGGTCTGGCCAGCTGTTCTCAGATTGCAACCCCAGAGGTCTTCTGAAGAGTTTGTCACTTAGACCATGGTGGGCATTTTCTTGGGAGGCCTAAATTTATTCCATGGAAGATAGGGAGTTGCAAAATGAAACAGTTTCCAAACACTGATTTAGGCTGTTACGGAAAAGCCCAACAGAGGCTCAGACACCCTGGCTATGTTCTGTTATCCTCAAGAAAACCTTTCCTGTCAGGAGGACTGAACTGGAGCCAATAAATGACTATTCACAGCCAAGGGAAAAAAAAAAAAAAAGCAGAAGAAAAGTGTTGTTGGTTAGTTGGCAGGCTTGAAGCAGCTTTACTGGCACTGAGTACCTTTGTGTGAGCATTGCTTTAGCCAAGGAACACCTCTCAGTCCTTGTTACGCAACTCAGTGAGATGTAATTCCCTTAATACAAAGCCAGGGAACCCCAAAAAACACCAACGAATTAGAAAAGTATCTGACTGAGAACAGTGCTCTGGAATTTACAGTGAAATCTGGAATTTATACTAAAAGTCCAATTGTAGCTAATGTTTACAGGAGGCAGGTTAGTAAAATATCTCACAGAAACTTTCCACTTTCTTTTTGTATCTCCTGCAATCCTAACTGCTGGATAAGTGAGGAAATGTTTGCATTAATTAGTGCACAGACTTGAGGGCCAGTAGTCCTGGGTTATTTTCCATCTCTGGCACTGATTTGCTATTGTCCAATCCTTACGTATATTAAATCCACATTTACTGAAACGATTCAAGAGTGCTTAGGGCTACAGTGACTTAAGAACAGTGTAGCTGGATGGAGTGAGGCATTACTAAAGAAGTGCTCTCTGCCTGCTACCAGTAATGCCATTTTGCAGTAAATCATAGCAGCAGTAACCTTTAAAACCAAAACTTTTGTAGTTGACTCACCAAAAGGTACATACATTTGAACAAGAGTTTCTGGGTGTGAGTCGTATCCTGCGTGACCCACCTTTCTACCCTTTCTCATCTACTGAGTCTCAAATTCAACACTCCAAAAGGTTTTTTTCTTATTTCAGTATGTTTCCAGAGGAAGATGAGTTGACCCCTGCAGACCACTTTTGAAAGTTAAAGCTGTGTCTGTACAAAAAAAGTCTTTTTCTATTTGATCTGGTAAAGTTTACTTCTGTAAAATCATCCAGCTAACAAATACAGAGATATTATGAACAAGACCTTTGAAAAACTAGTGTCACTTGCCTCATCTCCATCCACACCATGAAAAATATGTGTCATTTTTTTAATTAATATACCATGGTATTAGTTCAAATTTTCATCTTCTGAGAATTTTGTCACATTGGGAAAAAAAGGCAATTTAAAACATATATTCAAAAGCAGTTCAGGTACCATATTTATCTATATTGACAAGCCAAAGGACTCTGAGACAACACCGAGATTTGACCAGTAAAAAGTAAACCAAAATTGTAATTAAGTGAGATGCTGCAAGTATAAAGTATATAGTTCATATGTTTAGTCACCATCACCTCTGCTCATTCACATTGGAAAAAGGTAAAGGATGCTGCTAAGGCACGGAGAACAGTTCTATTCCTCCCCAGACTTCCCAGATAGGCTCATGTGCAGTGAAAAAATATGTATGCACTAAATTTAATGTTTTGTATCTTTTCAGACTTGCTGCACACATGCACGTCACATATTTAATATCTGAGCAGTGAGTCTGACATCTCCAGAGGTACAATATTCAGAGGTAACACTTTTGGGAAGTGCTGTACCAAGTAGATATAAAACTGAGCTCAGTGTGTCCTGCTGAAAGACTTAATATTTTTGGACCCAGTCTGACTGGAGTTAATACACAGTGGATTTAAGTGAGACAGAAATCCTGGACTTGTGTATAAATCCAAAGGGGTTTTTTACAGAAATATAGGACATTTTCATGGAAACCAATAATGAGAGGAAGAGAGAGTTTCATTTGCAATAGGAGTCTGGAAGTGTTGGCTTGCTTAGTATGTCAAAATTAATGCTGAGAAGGGATGTCATTTCTGCTTCTTAATGCATCAGGGTATATTCCATGAAGAGAATCAATTATTAAAGCTATAGAAACATGTCAGCATAAGGCTGAATGAGTGAAAAGCCTACCATGCATGACTCAAGGCTGGAAACTGGCTGCAAGTTTCTTATTGCCAGAGGAGGGAGTTTCCAGGAACAATAGGAATAGTGGGACTGACAAAAAGACTTATTGTGCTCATGGTGGTGCTTGATCTGTTTGGGAGCAGGACTGGGTGCCAAAGGATGTCTGTGACAGTCAGAGGAAAGCAACCAAGATTCCGAAGTCACACAGACTGAGAGGAAGGCAGGGATTTGGGTGTGGTGAGGTTCACATCCAAACCATAAAGGGGAGTATCACACGGATCACTTTAGACACAGCTCCAAGGGTGTCAGACACTTCCACAGTGGAACTCCTCTCTTCTTTTACTCAGAACCACAGCGTTTCATCCATACAGCTTTTCAGCTTGTGAAGTAAATAAATCAAAGAGATAACTCCAATAAGCAACAAGCTGAGCTCAAGTAGCCAGACTGTAAAGGTTTGGCTGATTTGCATTAAGAATCTGACAGTGCAATACCCGCTGACTTTTCTTCTTTTTTCCTTCTTTTTTCTTTCTTTTTTTCCTTTTTTTTTTTTTTAATAATCCTTCCTAGCCAGTATTACAGGCAAATTTAAAAACAGGGTTGTATGATTTCCACCTTTTTATCTCATGGTCTGGTAGAGGCACAAATTTAGCAAAAAATTGAAAGCAACACTTACACAGAGATCAAACCCTAAAAAGCAAACACTCATGAAGTATTGTCTGCTGGAAAGAAATTTAAAATGAGATTTAAGATTTGTGATCTATCCATTAAACTTTTCCTAAATTTCTTCTTATACACAGTATTTATTTTTATTTGACTGAGGGCTGCATTTCTGTAACCAAGTTTGAGGGCCTTGCAGATTAGAAATGCTGTCCCAAAGCACAAAAGCAAAACCTTCCTTCCATCACTCCTCTGCTGATATTTTCCAGAGGACTTTTCCCCTGCATTTTAAATAAAAATAACCTAGCAATGTATGAATCAGTATGGGAGAGTGTAGTTACACTGAAAATGGGTTTTAAAGGCTATTGACAATCCAACAGAGAAAAGTATTTTTCTATTGAATGTTGTTTAGTCTAAACCAGAATATTTCCCCTGGCTTAATCATGACAACACCATATCCTGTTACTTTGAATTTACTCCTCCTCCTAGTTTTACAGGATATGGAGTGCAAATCTCTGTTGATTCCCATAATTATTGAAATGCCTGTCAAAAATACTACAACATATTATATCATCCCTAGGTGGATGACTTTGTTCTTTAACTCTTTTTTTGACCCTTTCCCTCCTGGTTAAAAATAAAAAATTGGTGTTAGTATAATGAAAATTAACAAGCTGGCTCTTCATTTGTTGCTTCATAGCCAGATATGAGGAAAGGTGGAAACATCTAGGACTTCAGAACTATTATCTGCATTTCATCTGCCTCTTCATTCCACAAAAATCTGCCTTGTTCTATTCAGCACTTCTTAAAGGTGGTCACTGAAATATTTAAACCTCTAAAAAAGTAGATTGTAGCCTGAAGGCAAAGTTTATCCCAGGTAAACGTAGACGCTGAGGTCTTGGCAGACTGTGAGAGGAGGACCTAAATGACCTCATTGTTGAATTCTGGGAGCTAGCAGATGGACCAGCAGCAATCCTGCTGGAAATCACGCCAAGGTACAAAAAATAGAGACGTGAGGGTTAAACCAAGCAGCACCTGCACTTGCCAATTGATAATACAGAGGGGATGGCACTTCCCTCCTGGGGTTTGCTGCTGTCCGAGCTCACGTGTCTCACCTCTTTTACCAATGTCAGGGTACTTCTCCAGGAGTGTGAACTCCCCAGTAGCTGGGAAAAGGTCCCGTTGTGCTGCTTTAAGAATCTGAGGTGCTGGAAAAACAAAAGTTTTATCCCTGATGAAATGAACACAGGGGTAATGAACACACCAGGGAGCAAGAACTTGTATTTTTCTGAAGAACTGGTGCCGATATTCACTCACCTCCTCTCAGCGTGGCAGGCTAAGATCTATATTATATCTTGGTTCTGTAACTAGAATGATGTGGTGAACTTGACATGATTTCAAACATGCACTGATTCCCTGTGCTGAGGATCCAGGAAATTTCGGACTATGGGCTGTTTTAATGCCATGTGTTAACTGCTTAAGGGAGAAACAGAAAATTCCTAACATCAACCTTGAAGGAAACAGGCCTGTTCTAAACACTACTTATGGATGCACCTAAATGCCCTAAATATGAGCAAATGACAGTGCTTTTATCAAGCAATGATATAACTCAATTTCTGACCCTAGATAATTGCATTAGCTACTGAACGTTTCTTTAATAATATATAACTATCTTTTGTTAACAAGTGTTATTACTATGACTGCTCCATGAGAACTTGGTCATAATCCCACAGTACTTGTTTTGTTCTTGATTTATATATGAAGTCCAGAGCAATATTTTCTGAAATTACGGTCTCAAAAGTTAAAGATGGAAATTTTTTCAGACTAGACAGTTCATCAACATATAAGTGTAATGTATTCCTTAATAATATTGAAAATTTTAGCTAGAACTAATGATGGGAAAATTAGTTACTAAATAGCCAGCAAAAAAATCTGTTCTGTCTCATAGTGCTGTATTCATTCCTTGTCTGTCTCAGGAGCAGGGCCACAATGTTTTTGCTGATAATAAAATTTAAAAAGAAGTGGTGATTTTCTAGACTACTGTAAGACTGACCTGCAGATTGCTAAGTCAGTAGAGAGATTCCAGCTGACTTCCACATACTGTGGATGAGGCCCTCTATCCATTCTATTTTGAGCTGTTAAACATCACTGACAAACACCCCTTTTCTTCTTTAAAGTTCCTCTCCTGAGAGCAGTTGTGTGAGAAAATATCAAATGAGTAAGAGAATAATTTTAAAGTTAGTTTGATCTTAACTATGCAAAGTTTTATAATAAATATTTAAAGTCATGCAAGAGTTGTCACTTGAGTTTACCAAACATGGATTGAGCCAGAATAGCTCAATAGAATCTTTTAACGAGGAATGATTTTTAGATTAGGGAACTTTAGTAGATTAAATTTATTTGGTTTTCAGCATTGTAAACTGTCACATGGGAAGCCATAAATTAAACTGGAAAACATGTAAATTAATAAATGAGTCCTAAATCCAGTAAGGAGCTAGTTGAAGACTCTAAACCCCTGAATTGTGTTAAATTGGGAGTTCCTCTAGAAATAGTTTTGAAATGCATCTTACTTAGTATTTTTATTAGAAACTCTGACAAAAATACAATAATAAGAGACTAGAAAAATTTGCCGATGACATCAAGTCAGGAAACAGCATGAATGAGAACACTTAAAAGGTGCAAATAAAGAAAAAAAAGGAGATTACATGAAGACAATGAACTGTTTTAGTAAAATGTGGAAAATCAGTTGAAACTGACAGAGACAAAAACTAAACTGGTCTTGAACAATGACAGATTAGTAACAATAAGGTTTCCACTGTTCTCAGAAATGAGGTTCTTGAACAGTTTTCCAAAATACATACAAAATAATCGAAGGAGATTGAGGGTGGAGTTCATTCAATTTGTGAAGGGGATTATATGAATTCTTATTGTCTGCAGTAACAGGAAACTGGAACAGTGTAGTGGAACCTCATAAAATCTGTTATTTCTAGCTTTTCTCTCCTTCTATTTTGCAAAATTTTCTGTGCATTTTTTCTCTTGTCCTCTCCAACAACTCAGTATTTTCTTAAAAACATCAGGAACTCTTGCAAGACAGTGAAAGATGTAGAAAAATACTGCAGGAAATCATTATTAAAACACACAGCATAATTTTGTTAATTTTCTAGGCTTGCCTGACTTGAAACACTGGAGTGATACGCTGGGGCTGTTTCCATTGCAGGACATGAGGCGATTACATTTGGATTTGTTTCTTGGAGAAGACCCAGAAAAGGAACTCTAATGGAAAGTCCTGCAGTCGTGATACCCCTGAGACTCTATTAACCAGCACCATTACATCACTGCTCACTCAGAGAAGGTCCGTTCACCCTTCCTTTCTTTGTGGACTGCTGTAGGGGTGAGGAGACTGGAGACATCCAAACAAACCTGTCTTGTTGGCTGACTGGTTCTCAGAATCCATAGACATGTGGGTGGAGAGAGTGGGCAATATCACTCTATATCTCAAAGCAGCAAATATTTTGCCACCTGTAGTAGTTAAGTAGTTTAAACTGTGGGAGATATTCAGGGGAAGGGTTTGCACAGAAAAATTAGTAAGAAACATGACAAAACCAGACGAAATGTGTAAATGGTTCTGTTTGTTACCTGCTATTAGAAAAGTAACTCAAACCCTGGTTTTTTTGATCTATAATTTTAAAAAAAGAGAAAAAAATACCCTAAACTTCCTGCTCCAATTTTAGGATTCATAGGATTCCTTTTTTTCCCCTCACTCCTGTTTTAAGATCATGGTGCATTTAAAATTTTTGGAATTTGTTCTGTTTTGTTTTGTTTTGTTTTTAATCACTATTTTCTTGCCAATGTCTAAACCTGCACAAATTACTTAGGGTTTCTATGTCAGTAGTACTGTTCTGTCCCAGGGTCTTTTAGAGTAAACCTCCAGCTAAAGACATTGTAATGGGTACAAAAATCTGCCTGAGCATTCAGAGAATAATATAAATTGGAACTGTCTCCCTGCTTTTCAGTGAGCATTAAAGTGAAGTTTGGTGATCTCAATGCAAATAGGAACAAGGTTAACTATTTCAGTGATGACCAGAACGTGTGAAGAAAAGCACAAACACCTGCAGTGATGGGCAGAACTTGCCATGGCTGATAAGTGTGCTCTGCCTAGGCAGAAGCAAGCTGGGGTGGGCACTGAGGCCCTCCAGGGAAGGGATGGGGCTTTCCTGAGCTGGCTCGGGAGGACCACCCTGGAAGGATCCAGGAGGAATTCTTCAATCACACCTCGAGCACCTGCTCAAACGATGGTGTTTAACACCTTGTTTCACTGCTCAGGGTGAGGCAGACTTGTTTGCTGAAGGTTTGTCTACTAACTACAGATATTATGCTTGGAAAAATAAATTACTATTTTCAATTCCCCAAGAGTTACAGAATCATAGAATAATTTGGATTGGAAGGGACCTTTAAAGGTCACCAAATCCAACTCCTCAGCAATGAGCAGGGACAAGAAAGAGCAACAGCACAAAATCAGATCCCACCTGAAGAAAGCAAGTATAACATCATGTTTGGGCTGATTGTTTTCTTGCAGGGGTTTTGGTAGATCTGAATTTTCACGAGCAGATATACAAAGATGTTTATGAATTACTATGAGCAGAGCAGTGATTATATGAAAGTCACTAGGATTAAGATGCAGGACACCATCTCTGCTGAAGAAAGAAAAGATTCAAGTAGGCCAAAAACAGATCCTGAGAGGTGGAGAGATATTAAAAATATATACCATAAAAAGGAAAATCCTCCCTTCTGTATGATAACATCCAGTCTCTTGAAACTGACATTAGTTCTTTCTTCAGGCCTTCAACATTTAATAATAAAAAACCGTCACCAACAATAAATGATTTCATGAGCAGAAAAGTTTTCAAGAAGTATGACAAAGTGTTAGACCTCTTGGAAAGAGATAATAATTTTAGCAGCCTTTTTTAGGCCTGAACAGAGACTTTCAAACACATGATGTTGTTTTAAATAATCTCAGGACATCTTTCAGTCTTCACGTTTGAATTATGTTTTTATTTTGCCATAACTGTAATACGATATGAGAACAACATTTCCAGGAATTATTGTTTGCTTCATATTGAGAAATAAAGTGGAATAAAATTGTTTTCTAGTTATACAGTATGGACTAGGCTGAGAGAGGTTCTTGGCTTTGTCTGGAGTTTTGTCTGAAACTGGATAACAAAGTGGAATTTGCTTGGAAGTTCAGTATTGCCAGGTGTTGTATGCCTGGAAATATTTCAAGAAAAACATCTGGAATTTCATCTTCAAGAGAAACAAAGCACTGGAAGTTGCACTGAGTTGTCCAAAATCACACAGACTCTTGGAGTAAAACCAGGAGGAAAACCCAGCCCTCCTAACCCTGTCATTACATGCATCTTGCATTTTCATTCTTACCAATCAGTCGCCCAGTCAGCCAAAAGTCTTCCTGGAAAGAAACAATGACAGAAGCCAGAAGAAATGTGGAGTTTGGCTCAAAACCATTTTAGCCAATAAACAGATGTAAGTAACTCATGGTTTAAAATGTATCAGTAGCTAAAGATGTGATTTATTGCAAAAGATCAAGATATTGGTGTCTTTTCAAACATAAACAATACTCATTTTCCCCCAATTACTTTTATTTGACTTCTTGCTTGGACTGCTACATCTGTAAGATATCATGCCTAGCAAATCCCTGTTTCTGTTGCCCTCCTCTGATCTCTGCACAGCTGTGTAGTGCAAGAGAGCTCTTTGGGCAGGGACCAGTCCAACCTACTGAGGATGCTCTCGCACAAAAGAAACAGAGCAGGTTTGGAAAACAATCTTTTAAATTTCCTGTATACATAGAGACTGTATTTTTGAAGTTGTATATCCAGCTCAGATTGCAATTACTGAAATTTCTGCTTTAAAATTTGTTGCTTTTGAGCATTTCAGGTGGATTATTTAATCTTCCAATATAAATTGCTTTTCAGTGTGGCAGTGTTTGTCTTAAGTTATCTCGCTGCTCTTTTGTCATGAACAGGTTTTCTATTCTCATAATGCTCTTTATAGAGCTTTGCCAGCAACTTCCACAAGACATCTCTACACTGTTTTTATTATCCTGGATAAAAAAGGCTATGGAAGATGCTATATCAGAAATAACAGAAAATAAGGGTTACTCTTCCGCTCATCCCTTATTTCATGGAATTTGTTTCAAACCCACCTGACAGGACAAGGATGCAGGTCAGACACTCAGAAGCAGTTTTACCCACTTGGGCTTTTATTCCAAATCCTAATTATTGCATATTTGCAGACAATTGGCAGAAAAGCTCTTTGTTTTTTGTTTGTTTGTTGGGGGGAGGGTGTTGGTTTTTCTTTTAATCAATAAAACACAATTCACAAGGTATTTTATTCTATGGCAATGAAATTATTAGCCTCGTTCTGTCCTGCAGGGAGACCCAAACCAACAAATTTACTCACCTTTTTATTTTTTTTTCCCCAATATTTTTCCTTGATACCAATTGTTCCTCTTCCATTTAAGGGAACCTGACCTACAAAAACAGCCACAGAATTTAAATATTTATTGTGGAATTTAGAGGTATTGGAGAGGTCTGAATACTTGATTCTCATTGACACTGAGGGGTATCTGAGAGTTAATGAAGAACAGAAATCACTGGGCCTATTTTGCAGGAATATGTCTAAACTATTTGGCATTGAAAATTTATAAAATCAGCACACTTTTATTAATATCTTCCAATTATAAAAAAGCTAGAAAGAGTTATATTTCCCAAAAATATAGGTTGGTTAGGGTTTGTTTATTATTTTTTTAAATTGAAGTCTGTTGGACAAAACAACTTACCTAAAACTATAATGTCCTTAAAAATCAGAAATTCTCACTTTGGGAGCCTAAGTACCTTTGGAAATCTCACCTTTAACACTGCCTTAACAGATGGTGAGGGAATAAAAGTCTGCAATTTATATACAACTTTTTTAATGCTTTATAAGTAATGGACCAGTGCATTGTTGCAATGCGATTATATGTAGTACAGATGGGACCTAAATTTTAGGTTTGTTTTATGAACTGACTATCACAAGTTTTGGAAAACATTCATTTTTAAAAATCTTTGGTAGTTTGGAATCACAACAACGACTCTCTGTGCTGCTATGTTTTAATGCTGGGTGCCACAGAGAAAAAAATGTGGGTTAAAAAAGCCTTTTAAAAGTAAGTAAGACGAGATTACCTCTGGTGAAGAACACCACCCTGGTCAGATCCCACAGCTGAGCAGGTGACATGTCCACTGCCTACTGCATTTTAGTCAAAGAGCTACTTTTTAAAATATATTATCTGGTCTACTCAGACTGAGTAACTTAGTGATTGCTTCCACTGAGCAGCTGCTCTGTACCGTGCTGAGAGGACAGGAGCTCTGCCTGGAGGGAGTAACAGGCACCTGAGGCAGGTGGGAGAACAAGAACCTCTCCAGCCACGCTGGACTTGCACTGGTAGAGCTTTTAGTGATTTACTAGCAAGTTGGGTGGGGAGAGAAGCAAGACGTATTCTGGTTATGCTACAAAATAGGTGACTGTCAGTCCTTTTGTGCACACAGGCATTTTTCAGTCGTGAACTCAGTCTGAAATATGGAGCTCAGTCATACTTCCAAACCAGACATTTTAAAACAGGTTTATTTATTCAATTTATTCTCTTCCCCAAACTGTATAAACACTTGTGTTTCAAAATCAGAGTCCTTCTTTTCCCTTGTGCTTTCTCCTTCCAGCATCACATCAGTGACCTGATTTCCAGAGGAACAGCTCTCAAAGTCCACAGGAGGTACTCAGCATGTCTGAAAATCAAGCCATAAATAGACGTGAATCTCTTTCTTTTTTCCTCAAGGAACTGAACTGCCAAGTCACAGCAAACAGCCAAAGAAACCCAGCTTGTTCACAAATGCTAATTTAAAGCTGCATGTGTGTTTGCACAGGCTGGATTGGACTGAATAAGTCTGAGTCACAATAAAAGGGAAATTTATTATTCTAAAAGGAATCTTTAAATTCTTGGAGGTTTGGGAAGCGGAAAAAAAGGCTGTCATTTGAGAGATCTGCATCTGTGGGATCTGTGAGTAAGCCTGGAGCGGAAGTAAAGAGGAAATCCCCCACATCACTTAATGAAATGCTGTTGTGGGATAATCACTGCCAAAGAAACTCATCAGTTCAGACTTTGAGCATCTTTGTCTATTAAAGTGCCTGAACAGAGCAAGTGAAACATGCATTTCCTGTTTTGGGGGTCTTTTTCTCCCATATTAAGATCTAGATTGTTATTCTGTAGAAAATAGTATCATTTATATTGGGGAAAGTGGGGGAGAGATCTGGATTTTATTATGTCACCTTTCTCAATGGATTAACTTTCTGTTTGTTTTGAAGATCTTGAGAACAAGAAACTGCTTCCTAGCACAAAAGAAGTTAATAGTCACACTGTCATGTTCCTCTCATGTCTCTTCTTAAATCTTTGTTTTCTCAGATCAAAACACCATTATGTGCAAAGTAGCTATGGAAAAATCGTAATGGAGGGAGAAAATTCCTGTCTTACATCCTCGTCAAATGTACAGAAAGAAAGAGAAGTCATTTGTACTCAGGGCAAAGTTACTTTAGGATTCTTCAAAGAGAAGGCACTGTTAAGCTAAAATTAAGGCACTCTTTTTTCTCCAAGATGTCACAGGTCCAACAAACTAGATCCCAAAACTTATTTACCTGAAATATCAGGGTACAGATAAGTTCCAGGTCAATCTAGGTGTACTGTACTTTCATTTAGTAAATGATTCATAAATTGTCCCAGATATTACATGAACCATTACATGGTTAATGTTAACAATACCTCTCCTGCATATAAATCAGTATTACTCCACTGATCACAACAGGCTAAGGCAAAATAAAGGGATACATTCTTCAGTGCAAGAAGAGGGAGTAGAAAACCCAAAGGGGTAATTGAATGAACCACTAGCAAGCTGGCTGATTATCCTAAACTGGGAGGTGGTCCCCCTTGCAGAGGGTGATAGGGAGGCTGGAGCACTGAGCAATGATTAGTGGGATCAAATTTAATAAGATCAAATGCCATATGGGGATGCAGCAACAATGGGCACAAGTAAGAACCTGGAGAGCAGTGGCTGCAGACAGGGGTCTGGGGGTGCAGGCTGGCAGCAGCTCTCCAGGAGCCAGCAGTGAGCCCTGGGGGCAAACCCCATCCTGGGGTGCATCGGACACGGCATGACCAGCTGGAAAAAGATAGGATTATCCCATTGTTCTCAGCCTTGGAGCCCTGAGTAGGCTGGGACGCACCTCTGAAGAAGGATGTGAAGGTCCGTGAATGCATCCCAAGGAAGGCAACAGAGCCAGAGAATGGGCTGGAAGTCATGTCCTGTGAGGGGCAGCTGTGTGCTCTGGGCTTGTCTGGTTTGGAGAAGAGGAGGCTGAGGGGTGACCTCCTGCTCTCTAACAGATCCCTGAGGAGGGCAGGGGGACATGGAGGTGCTGAGCTCTTCTCCCTGGGGTTGAGACATCTTTACTGAGAAGGTGATCAAATACTGAAACAGGGTTCCTACAGATGTGATTGATGCCCCAAGACTGACAGTGTTTAAGAGGCATTTGGACAATGTAATTAATAACATGTTTTAATTTTAGTCATTCCTGAAATGGCCAGGCAGTTGGACTAGATGGCCACTGGATCTTCCTTCCAGTTTAAATTATTCTAGCCTAGTCTATTCTCTAATTTCCATTCTCTAGCCTCATTTTGGCTTTGAATCCTTCCATCCTATGTCTCTCTCTTACCATTGCAAGGAATTAACTTTGCTTCATAGGACCAGGATTTTCAGTCAACAGTCTCAGATACAAGAACATTCTCTCCCTCCCACAGTATCTGTTTTTTCAAATGGGTGTTGGATGTACAAACTTCCAGGTACCAGAATGCCATGCTTGCCTATTCTCAGCTGTTCTCTAACTACTATTTTAACTACTGTTCTATAACTACTATCCCTCCCCTGCCCCTGCCAAATTCTCATTTGCTTCAAACCTTGTCTGTGCATATCTGAGTAATCAATCTCAACAAGAGACGTGGAAGGTCATTCTGCTTGTTCTGATTCTCCCAAATATTCAGCTGGTGGTGAAGGCCAGCCCAGAGTGCTGAAGTTACACATCAGCACGCCTGCATACCAGAGGTCCCCTGGTTTTAGTAGCTGTTAAGCTACCATGAGAGAAGTGGAAGCTGGTGTCCCATCCCCTTTCACACAGCGGAAAAGTCACTGTGAAGGTGATTTAACCTCAGGAGAGGGTGCAGGGGCTGCAGGGACAGAGTGGTGGGTCACAGTGGGGACATGCAGTGGGGACATGCTCCTGGCCATTTGATGCTGGTGACTCTGAGCAGCTCCCTGTCCACACTTCCAGACATTCATCCCTGCCTTCCAGAGATAATCCTTTCTCTCCACTGACAGTCTAAAGAACTGGCTGAGGTGTTCGGGATGATTGTACTGGGATTAATCATCCATGTTTTAGGTGCTGTTGTTGTTGACTTCAAAACAAGAAGCAGAAATGTTGTTATAAGTGTTGCAACATAGAATACTATATACAGAGGACGTGTAATAAAAGAGAAGGCCTATATTCAATATTAGAACACTCCACACTAGTCCATTTCACAGATCTAATCCCTTTTTTTTGGAATCTGTAGTATGAGGAACACTATCATTCTTTGAAACAAAAAGTACACCAGTGAATAGCTTTAAACTTACTAAAAGATATTCCTAAATAATCTGTAAACAAAACCAGTTCATGTGATAAATATTATGACAGTGGGCTTTTCAAAAAGCTTCATTAAGCAGTTGCACTTGGTGAGTTAATTGTTTCCTTTCTCACAAATACCCACACACTACTACACATTGTACATGAAATCTATTTCTCTTGCAGCAACCTGACATAAACCTCTGTATTTTTTGGTTCATGGTGATTTTTTTCAGTGTTACAACTGAAGTAATATTTGGGGTTTATTTAATTTTTGTTTTGAAAATTTCTGACAACTTTGGTTTGTATCACCGTAAAAAAAAAATACAAGGAATAACTTTGAAAAACAAATTCAATTCATTTAAGTGAACTCAATGCAGAACATTTTGTTTCACCACAGTTTGAAACTGCTTGATATTACTAAGTTTATGGTTATCAAAATTTTGTTTAAATTAAGTAAGCAAAGCACTGCAATTCTGAAATCAAATCACTCATTTTCAACACACAGGTTTTATTTTGGAGTTTTAAACCAAAACAGTTCCCTAAAATCTATGCACATTTTCCCTGTGTTTTAGCAATCTAGCCCTCCATTTTTAATGACAAAATTTTACTCACTTGATTTTAACCAAGCTTTATTTAAGCTGCAATGCAGAACTCCCTCACTACGAATTGAGGCAGATTGAAGCCAAGATGACGTTAAAGAGAAAAATACAGACAGATACTTGTACCTGATTGACTGTTTCAGGTTGTCAATCAGATTACTCAGCATCGTGCTATTATTCCACATCATACATCAGAGATGTTAAAGATCACGCTGAGTCTATTCTGGCATTCATAAAACTGATATGCTGTAAAGAGCCAGCATGGTATGGAGTTATAAATGAATACCTTTCAGGCACTACTGCTAGCAAAAATGTTCAATATTCATCAAAACTGTAAAATATTCACCTGGAATTCATTGAAGGTCAAATACAAAACTCAACTTCTATTCCCTAAACAAGGAAAACTATTCAAGCTACACTGAAACTATAGACAGTTTAGCATCTTACAGACAAACTGTTTTTACAAAAAAATCAATATCAGCTTCTTTGATTAGTTTGCAAACTCAGAACTGTTTCATGAGGCTTTGTTTGGCCAATATATGAAAGGGTGGAACATTTAAAAAGGATTGAAATGTCTGATCGGTCTTGGAAACTACCATACAAAATAAAACTAAACTTAAAATATTTTCTATCATTTTGGCTCTCAAAGAGACTGGACGTATCCCCCTGGTTTGAAAGTGAGTTGTAAGTTTAGGCTTCCAAAATTCTCTTTTCCTCTTTTAGTAGGAATTAAACCGTTAATAGGTCTTTGGCTATACATCTACAATGTTGACCATTTTGATGACTCTAGGGACTTTTTTATGCTGGTATTCTGTATTTAAGGGCTGCTGCACATCCCTTTTGACTAAGAGTGAAAAACTAAAGATTGAAAAGTGAGCACTGTGTCCTCCAAAAAACAAAGAGAAGAAAACTGCAGTCCATACCACTTATTCCAATTGTCCATGGAAGGAAGAGTGAATCTGAAAACTCAAGCCACTAAGAATAATTTTTCACTTATTGTAAATGTGGCCATCTTAGCAATTATGTGGAGCTTTAGCAACTCAGAAGACAGTGGTGTCAGAAAGACAGGGAAGAAACAAGGAGAATTCCTCTTGTTTTTAAGGGATGTTGATAAGCCTTTGTCATTATCTTTTGGCTTCCTACAGAAAGGACAGATGCAGATATGATGCTACAGAAGCAATTTGTGTTGTGATGAAAGAGAGTGATGACAGAGACTGGTTTGAGTAAGAACACAGAGAAACTATTTAGACAAAGAATGCAATTCCAACCAGGAATTTATTGTAGAAAGAAAACTTGGGTCCAAAGAAGCCTTTGTAGAGTCACTTTAAGAGAAACTGGTATTGACCAAATTCAGAAGAAAAATACTGGACACTTTTGAACAATACTGGTGCTGAACAAATACAGTACCTTAACCACGAAGCAATGATTTCTTCCTGACTCAAAGTTTTCAAATAAAGGGCTTCCCTTCTGAAATACTTGTTTTTATGTAGAGAGATGTAAAGGAAATTAAATAGTACAAAGAAATCAGATTACTAGATTAATAGTCTTATCTCCTGACAGACTTTTAAGAAGTCAGTGGCCAGATTTTTGATAACATTACATGGGGAATGTATTTTTTGTGTTATTTGGTTTAAAACTAGATATCTAGAGTTTCACCAGCCATGAACCTCTTTAATGCATAGCTTTTATAAATCTTTTCTCCAGGAAGTATATTTCTTGATCTCACCTGAGGCCTTGTAGGAATCCTGTGCTGTGGACAATTTCTTTACTGGAGCGAACTCAGGAAAGGCCCACTGTGGATCTAGAGAGTACTGCACGGGAAACCAAGAACATGGTTTGAAAAACCCTAAATGGGATTTTCATGATCTTATCATTATCACACTTGCACAGTAGATTTATAGTTTGATCTGATAACTGGGTTTGAGTTTGCAGTAAAACCATGTAAATTTTTCCTGTTTTTGTAGCACTAAATATTGAAGAAAAAAAGGCATAGGAACAGATCAAATTTTGGTGCTCTGAGGTTCTAAGTAAGACTTGGTTTCACTTGCATTTTTAAAATGTTTTTCAGTTCTTTTGATACCAAACCTCAAATCAAGAGACCAGTGCACTAATCTGCTGGGACCCATGTACTTTTTCATTTCTAAATGTCACCAGTCATTTCTTTAAAAGTCCCAGAAACACCTACAAGACATCAGGATCAACACTGGCCTGTGTGGGACCTTGCAGGGCTCAGGTAGCATGTAGATAGACAATGATTATACTTATAAGCACTCAGAATAATGAGTGCTAGAAATCCTTGAACGAAAAGGAGTTTGCAGTGACTTAATTATCATTTAAATGCATTGTTGATATCAATAACTTGAAGTTAAAATAAAAATTACAAATCTTCATTTACTCTTTCTGGGGGAACAAAAAAATTAAGATTTAAGCATATATCAATATTGGGTAAAAAACTGTAGTTCCTAATCTGCAGATTTTCTTAGTTCTTGTAATCCTGGCCTTCCAATTCCTGTAGCCATGAATTGCTGTAGGCACAAAACCTCACAGAAAGGAAGGGCCTGAGCTTTTGTGAATTCCAATTTTTACCCTTAGCCAATCAATCATTTCCATGTCCAGCTTTGACACAATGAGCACAGAAAACATGTGGTTTATACTCATCAAAATTACCCCCAATCCTTTCTTTAGAACCTTCTTTTGCCATAGCTATGGTTCTAGGTGCAATGCAGCTCACCTCAGAAAAATGATACAATTACTCACTTGGCCTAGAAGTTGGGAGGTTGAAGAGACTTGGTGTATTTGCCCTTTTCTTACTTTCTTCAATAGTTCCTTGCATGGACATTGCTAGCAGGAGGCCACTGGGCTAGATGGACACTGGGTATGACCTAGAATCATAGAATAATTTAGCCTGTAAAAGACCTCGAAGAACATTAGTAACCCCTGAAACTGAATTACATGCAATCCTGCAAAGAGCTGTGAACCAATGCATTTCACATTTGAGGGGAGAGGGGTGTGAATTGCAAAATTCTGAATATGCCAGGGTCATTCTTTGAAAACTTATAAGACCAGAATAAGTCACACAGATGGAGAGAATGTAAAACACAGCAATTTAGAAACTCTTGTGGTCATGAAAGACCACCATTGTATTTGTGCATGACCTATAAGCTCCAGGGGCCATGTGTGAAGTGAAACAGGCAAGATGTTACTTTAAAGAGAAGATTTATGTGGGTTCAGCAGCTCCTGCTATATGCTAGAATATGTGACCTCTTGATAATTCGTAGTACAATTTTTCAAAGAAAGCAGGAAATGGAGGCGTACTGCAGAAAAAAAAAAAAGGAAAGAGAAAGAAAAAGTTGACTCTTACTTGAAAGGAGTCTCTATATATAATGTTCTAGAAAACCTTAACTGAACCACTTACTTTGATCATATTTGTTGTTAATTTAATTATAATGTAGAGTCTCTTGAAAGAAAGAGAAACATGGAAATAAATACAGGGCTGGAAGACAAAACCTTTGTGCTCTCATTCTAACTCATTCTTCATGTAAGCCTAGTTTTACAATGATGCTGAGGAAGTAATTTAAGAACTTCTACTTCCCTGTCTGTAAACTGGGCATAAAAATATTTTCCTTTTCTACTCACAGCGGTGCTTTGAGGCTTCAGGATATCCTTAGAAAAACTTACTGGTGTTAGTGGGATTCCATGGGAAGAAACGTTCAAGTGTACAGCAGAACCATTAAGAAATTTAAATGTGTGATTGGTCACCTGTGCTGGAAATCAGAAGCCATGGAAAACAGGCCCTGCACTGGTGAGAGCAGGACAAGCTGCAAAGCAGAAAAATAGGAGGAAACTGTACCAGCCCCCACCCTCCCCACACCCTGCCCTTCTTGTCTTGCACTGTCCAGCCCAGAAATATAAGGAACTAAAAGGCAGCTGTGGGGTCATCACATTCAGACTCAAGTTAACAGTGACATGACATCCTATTGCTGTTTCTTCCAAGAGATGAGTTCTAGGTAAGGAGAGAACTACTTGGCATCTATGTAGTTGTCTACCTCTGAATTAAGCCAGTCTCTGTTGATTTGGACAGGATTATACCAGAATATTTGGATTTCATTATAGCCTTCTTTTCTTTTTTTTTTTCTTTTCACTTTAGCACTGCCAGTTAAAATCAAAACCAAACAGATCTCTGCTAAAATGGGTCACAAGTCTTTGTGCAAAGCCAGGAAGTTGGCCCTTGGCAGCATGTTCCCATTGTGTCCAATCCCACCACAACATTCTGCTCCCTGCTGCACCCACACTACAGCCTTCACTGACACTGGGATGTCTTTCCTGCAGGACACAGCAATTAGCTCTTTTAAGAACTGCTCATCCCAGCATTTGCTATGTTACTGTGATCCACTGATGAGTACCTCAAGATGAGAGATATATCAAAGCATACTTTGAAGTTGTTAAATTCTGTTAATTCTGACTTAGCACCTAAAGCAAGGATGAGCCAATCTGCAAGGCTGGAGCTTTCCCATCTGTTCTCAGGAGCTGTGGGAATGAAGCATTCCTGCAGGCACACTCATACAGGTTGCTAGTACAGTGGTCCTATGACTACTTGCAGAGATTTTGGAACACCTCACTGAGACTGCTGCAAACATCCTACTCAGCCTTTATTCTCTGTTGGTGCAGGTGTTCATTTAAAGAGTTGTGCTAAGAACAGCAGTCTGTGGTGTAGAACAAGCACAAGGGGTGGAGCCCAGGTTTCACCTGTGGATAAATCATAGCAGAAAGGTTGGGACTGCCTTTTTCACTCCTTTCTACTGCACCAGACTGACCACTAGAGTTTGCTGTATTAACGTTCGAGTGAACAAATCCAAAAGATCTGAAACAGCCCTACAAACAATTACCAAAGAAAGCATGAATTCCCTTACCACAAGCTGTAGAAACTACAATGCCCTTCTCCAGCTGTTGAGATGAACTCAACTAGAAATGTAGGAGAAGCTGCAGGAAGTGTATGATTAAGTAAATGGCACTATATTCTCTCTGTTGGTACAGTGCCAATGTTCTAGCAGTGTGCTAAGGGACACTGTGCTATTTTCAGATTAAGTGAGAAATTCAGGTCCTGACTGCTGGTCATTTTAGCTAATTAAAGATCCCTTGGCATTTATTTGCAGAAGGAGGGATATTAGCTTTGATGAGCTGGCAGAACTCCAGCTAAGAGAAGCAAATGCTTCCGACCAGGTTTTCCCTCAAGTTCTGAAGAGTGAAGAGTCCATTTTCTTCTTTCACTCTTAAGAGTGTAGCATATAAAATTAAATATGATGGCAAAAATTAATTTGGGGATTTTGATCGAAAGTGGACCCTGATTTTGGCAAGTGGATTGATTTCTGGATGAATCTCCAATGCAGTTGCAATGTTCTCACGTTTGAGACTTCCTAGGGAGATTCATCTATTCCCCCTGACAGAGGTACTGGACAGTTTGTTCTCGCCTCCACTCATACCCTTGGTGCAGCTGGACACAGTCCCAGTGGTGGCATCAGCAGAGGGAACTCTGACAGAGAGACAATCAATCTTTTCCAATTTTCTGTGACTACTGCCACCACGGTCCCAGGGAACAGGATACAAGGAAGACCAGTTCCAAAGAAGTCTTGCTCCACCTTGCAGCTCTGGTAATGGGTGTCCTTGTTCACAGTGGGGATGGGGCCTGTTCTGTCAAGACAGGGAACTGATTCCCCTGATCTTAAACAAGGTCTCAGCTGGTGGAAAGCGATTCTTTTCAGACACATGTGATTTGGCCATTTTTTAAAAAGACAGCAAAAGACTCTGCATAGCAAGCCCATCCTTTGCCAAATTCCTGTTCCCTGCTTCAAAGCCAGTAAGGGCCAAAGCCTCTAATCAAAATGGCTTCCCAGCAAAGAACTTCTAGGGTGAAGGAAAAAGTATTATCCCCATCCTTCTTCTTCTATTATCCCCCTTCTCCACATCACAGTTTCAAAGAATCCAAAAGGAAATAAAACCAGACAAAAATATCCACAAAGAACCTGAAACAGATTGAACAATTTTAGTCCAAGTAACTACACTTTATCAAAGTGATGAGAAAGTGAAAAGCACACCAAGCCAACTTATCTTCTATTAGTTACTTGAAACAGTAATAATATTTACCAGGCTGATGATACAGGAACAAAAGCAGATCCTGAGATAATAGTCATATACAATTATAATATTCCCTCTTTCAACATCCCGTCCATCTGTTTCAATTACTCACTGCTGGTGTCTCCACTGAGGTCATAACCCAGTTCACTCATGGTGAGGTAAACACAGTTTAATGGGACTACTTGTAATGAGTAGGTTACAAGATGCCCTTTATTGAATCACAGTCAGGAGTAAAATTCCAAATATTCATACTTTCATTTTCCAAGCCTGAGATCTCAAGTCAAAGGTCTCCTGCATATTCTTGATTTTCATAGAAAATCAGCTTTCTAAGTGCCTAATTATTTTTGGAATAGACCCTAAGTCATCTAGCAATAGTGTTTTGAAATTGTGACTTTTTGTCTAGCTATCTGTGCAGAGCCATGCACTTAGAGAATTCATAAACAATAAAATCCAGTCATTGTTTTTCCTGAACTGAGCCCCAACCCAACAGATGCAGCTATTAAGAAATTAGTTAAACTAGAAACAAACACTTTAGGAATTACCCAAACAAGCTAAAAATAAGAGCACATGACATGCTGCAGAAGCAAAATATTCTGCCTTAAAACTTGAGCAACAGTGATCAGAGGCAGCCTGAGAATTCTATTTTTTCCCAAAGAAACAACAGACTTCCAGATTTCCAGGAGACACAATTCATCTTAATCAACTGGTCTCAACTGGGACTCTTTGGAAATACACAAGGATGGCTGAAGAGGGGAGAATTAACCAGGTGGTATATTGGGAAAATGAGGAAATGAGCAAATGCATTTCTCAAAGCAGTTCAGGTGACTGGGAGGATGCAGGAGGATGCTCTGTTATTTCTCCTGGTGTTCCTGAGATAGCAGAGGAACTCAACTGCTCAGTTATTTCCATCAGCATCACTCTGAGATTTTGCTTGTGCTTTGTCAAGGTACTTGGAATTGTTCTGAGTTTATAGTCCCTTGCCTTCTCATCCCCACATGCAAATTCAGTTTCTTTAACACCTATCCCTTCTAAATTATAAAGTTGTCATGTCAATTAACCTTTAAATTTTAGCCTTTTCTTTACCCAGTAAGCAAATATTAGGTGTGCCCTTTTAAGTCAACAAGCAGTAAGACAATGTCTTTCTGTCCAAATTTTTGGCAAACATCCTCGAACACTTCCTAAACTCTAAAGCACTTGACATTTTATGCTCAGCCTTAAGAGAAAGACTAAATCAGGCAGTGCTCTGCCGTAGAGTTGAGGCCTGCCCCAGCTGATGACTGCTGCTGTTCCCAATAAAAAAACACTCAGTGTTTGCAGATGGCTTTCCTTGGTCTAACCACTCTGCAGCAGTGACACACTGCTTTAGGGACAGTGATCTTTCTGCTCTTCTCCAGCTCTCACTTGCAGAGTGCAAGCAGCATTTTAGTAATTTCCACATACCAGCTCTGGGACCAATGAGAGATTTGTGTCTATTGGTGTCAAAGTGTAACCCTTAAAAGGAGAGTTTCACTACATTTCAAGATAACACAGATCTCTTCTTTCTAATAAGTCTTCCTGAGCACCTATGATGCTTCTGAAATTGCTGCTTCTGCATACTTTTTAGTGCTGTTGCAAGTTTCACCTCATATGAAACCCTTCAAGAAAAGTAACTCTTCAGGCTGCTTGTACAGATGTCATGGGAATTATTGTAACCATAGGCACAAACAGGAAGGTATCTTAAAGAGATTGTGGCAAGAGGTATGCACAGGTGCCAAATTATGTAGCCAAGCAGGGCTGAAAGTATTATTTTAAAAGTTTAGAGTGAAAAGCCTAAATTAGAAATTCTTTTCAGCTGTTTTCCTGTGTTGATTTAAAATAAATGACATGCAGACCTCAGCTACAACTTTAAAAGAAGCTTTGCTTTCCAGACACGGTGCACAGATCTTAGATAAATAACCACAGAGTGCTAAGTTTCTAAGAAAAATAGCCTATTTATGGACACAGTGTCTTGTGTGATCCCCTAAAGCCATGGCAGCCTACCTTGCTCAGAGTTTTAACACCATTCTTGCATGCATTGCATGAACAGTCTTCAATGAGTAAGGCAGAGGCTGTTGAATGACTGGTTTAGGCTACAACTTTTTAGGGCTTTATGGGTAAGCAGCAGCAATAACACTACGACAGCATTTCTGAATCACTTAACCCAGAGCCTGGTGGAGGGGGAGGCTCAGAGTGGGAGTTAAATGGCCACTATTCCATTGCACATTTACACCAAAGCCATTTTAAATGGATCCCAAAAGCCATCCTCCTACTGAGTGCTCTGAGCTGGTGTAAGACTGATACTGCCTGTGCTTGGGGTGTGTGTCATGAGCTGCAGCCTGTTCTGGGAACAGCCTCAGCTGGAAGAGGACCAGGATGCTCCACTGGCACTGCCACAGGCTCACATTTTCCTGTAGGTAAAAGGCAGTGCAGTCACAACAGAGCAGTACAAGTCCTTCACTGAGCTATGAGCTAGGGCATAGACATTTTCCCTCGCATCCAGTGGATTATGATGCTTTACAGTGGGTGCGAGATGAAGGAAATGGAGGCGTGTGGATCTCACAGCTTTAAATGGGCCATAAATTGACCTAAGTGTAAAGGTCAATGAGATGATCACATCAACCTATAAAAACAAGCACTGTCTTTTCCTACTTATCATCACATTTTTTGTCTTTCACATAGGTCATAGACATTTCCCTACAGACTGCACAATGTGTCTATGACTATAGTACACTCACCTACATATCAAACACCTCCTACAGGAGTATCAAACATTACTGTGGAGGAACAAGATAAGACAATATCTGTGGATGAGTTCATCAGTCTGTGCTAATATTCTGACCTTTACAAAACAAATCATTCGCATTTTTTCCAAGAATTTCTTGTTAAACGCTAGTGATTGTTTCCCTTCTGGAACGTCAGAAGACAGAGATCAGAAAAAACTAAAAATATTATTCCTAGTGTTGCCCTGTTAGACTCAGAAGACGTACATGTAATATCCTATGTGTAAATGTGCGTGCATGCATGGGTATGTGTGTACCAGGAAGTGCTTCAAAATCCTATTCTGGCATGTGATAGATGCATAAAATCATTTCCATTTCTTCTGGAGAGTCTTGAGAAGTATTTTTCACTGGTTACCCTCCAGTTTGGAGAGATATACCTCTCAATTTGTTCTGAAAAATACCTTTTTCCTTTTTACAAGCTTCTCGGTGGCTGTGGACCCGCAGATATATTGTCTAGACTGGTAAATTCCATGGCTGGGTGCAGCTGGCATAGAGGTGCTCTCATTCTTAAGGTTCCCAAGCACATCATAAACTGTTCACAGAGCTCACACCCAGCCTATCATTGAAATATAGCCACTGCTGCAGTGGAATTCAGCAGCTGCTTAATGGTTCATAGAGAGCTCTTGTTCCCAATTAGGCCAGTAGCAATTTTTCTGCTGCTTTCAATGAGAAGGTTCTTGCGTGCTAAGCCAGGCATGTGCTTAAGTACCTTGTTAAATCACAGTCTAAAGGCTTAAACTTTCTCATATAACATTCATACTGGCTTCACTGGATGCAAATCTGACCCTTCAGGGAGGAAGTAAGTAGGAGGATCAAATGAAAACACCGGGTGAATTTTAGGTAGAAGGAAAATAGGGTGAAAGTGGAGTACACACAACTAGTAAAGCAGATGATCCAGATGTTCCCTGTCTGCTCTAGATGGGCACTTGAGACATCAAAAAGGGACCAGTTTCATTCTTAGAGCAGTTTCGAGTCTCACAGAGGGGAATGCTTAGAGTAGAAAGGTAAGTAATGACTGTTAAACACAAGGTAATGAGAACACATTGAAAACTCCATCTAAACTGATGAGAATGTCCATGTCCATTGCAATGAGAAACATTTCCTAATTTTCTAGTAGAAAGTGCCCCTGCCCATGACAGGGGGTTGGAACAAGATGATTTTTAAGGTCCCTTCCAACCCAAACCATTCCATGATTCTATAGGCTAACTCTCATGGTCTCATGCAAGAGTAACTCTCAGTGTCTTCAGCACCAGGCATGAGCATACAGAGAATAAGTCTCAGTTACCTTTATAAGCAAGTTTTAGGTATGTGTTCACCTATACAATTATTCCCTGCTGCACACTGTACTTCCTTCTCACTTATTTTCTGACAGAGAGAAGATACAATTGCAAAGTAGACATTTATTTCAGCATAATGGAGGCCTTTGATATCTAACTGCCACAGGAAAACCCATCATTTCTAATTTCCTCTGTCTTTTCCCCCTCCCCCTCAATGCCTACTTCT